>JANZLD010000007.1:20226031-20247499 GCA_026413575.1 Erythroxylum carthagenense | reverse complement strand
AATCATGAATGCACTCACTACTCAATCCATCCAAATTACCGATATGCCCTCACATCGGTAACGGGATGTTACATGAATCTTCTAATTGAATGTCTTCATTATTCAACTTTGATTCAATATTTTGATTTACTTCATCACTATCTTCACTCATTAGACCATTATCCCTTTCACAAAGATCGAAGAGATTTTGATGTTGAAACTTTCGAATAACCTTCCAGTTGTTTCCCAATATAATATTGTTAAGGTAGAATACTTGCTTTCCTTGACTTACAAGGAAAAAAGAAAGGGGTCATTATCATACCATATCTTATTAACACTAATGCTAGTAATATTGTCATTAACTTTTATGTCACTAAGGTTAAATCATTTGCACTTAAACAAAACAACCTTTTTATCCTTAATGTAATATAGTGAAAGCTCGTCATAAGCTACCAAATTATTCTTCTGAATGAATAACAAAAAAAAGAATCATCAAAAATATTTTAGCTATTGTCGTAACATATGGTACTTTGTTTAATTAAAAAGTGAGCTGTTAGGACTGAATCCAAGGGAGTTATCCTCAATTCAATACCCATATATGTAGGTAGTTTGCTTTTGTGTCAAAATTCTAATATGTAACTTAGTATCCACAGTTTGATGTATGAAACTTTAGCACATATTAGCATCTATGTCTTATTATTAATAATGCAATATGTAATTGCCAAATGGTAAGAGAACGTTACGAACTACAATTAAATACAACGTATTTTTATTATATTCTTGTCATACTTTTTTAAAATTAAAATAATAATTACGAGTGTCAAAAATAGTTGGAAAATTTTCTCTTACAATCCTTAATAGTAGTTAATCCACGTCTGTATCAAGAAGGACAGGGCCTGCATCTTCAATTCTGAAAATGTCCTTGACAACTATGTTAGAATGTTAAATCGGCGGCGGATTAATTGTTATACCTAACTCCAGCTCTCGTTGATTGTGTACTCAAGTTACCTTCCATTTAGCTTTGTCTAATATTCCATCTTCGAATTAAACCTCTTCGATTGATACTTAAATCTCAAAGTTTAATCTCCCTAATCTAACCCAGATTGTGATATCACAACAGATAAATGTTAGTAGATCCTACCAGATGCTGAAATTATATAATTTAATTAGGTATGCTCGATGAGTTAATTAAATATAAATTAGATACAATAGAATAATTGAAATTTTATGAAAGCAAAATAGGAATCACAAAAGGTCTGTAGCTATTAAACAACAGGTACAAGAGTTGAATTATTTTCATGACTCATTTTTGCTTAGTCATCTCTTCTTCATTTTGCCTTCACCACCATTTGATTTGATTAAAGGACATTTTTACATCATAGAAGGACTGGGTGGAGCTGGGCTACTGAACATCATTGAATTTGGAGTCCCAAGTTTGGCATTTGACTCATTGAAATATGGAGGGCAAGACTGTCTAAGATTTACTTAGGTATGCTCCTTTTTTCGTAACCTAAAGAGGCTCAAAAGCTCCATTTCCTCAACTACATTCTTGGTGAGAAAGAGACTCATCGACTTATGGATACAAAGACTCATCGACCTATGGATACAATAATGCAATCATTTATCTTTTATGTGAGCAAAAAAAATAAAACCCTATTTCATACTTGCAGTGTGGTAAAATTTTTATTTAATAGCAATAATTTTTACATTTGGTTCACCTGCAAAATGAAATAGTGATTCTTTGGAAATAAAATATAATATATTATTTAGTTTGATTTATTCTTAAAAACTTTTAGTAATAATATAATGTCAAATGTTTAGTTTAAAAATATAAATTTAAAATAACAAAAAAAAAATAACAAAAAGATCAAAATATACATTAGACATCACTAACTACATCATCGTCATCATCATTAATATTTTTTTCTTCTTCTTTTTATTATTTATTATTATTATTACTATTATTACTATTATTACTACTATTACTAATTTTATCATTATTATTAATTTTCTTCTTATTTATTTATTTATTATTATTATTATTTCTTAAGAATATTTTTATCAACAAGTCCTCATTTTTTTCTCAATCTATTTGGAACAGATAAAGATAGAGGGAAGAATAAGTTTACTTATTCCACAAACTCAATAAATAAGTAAACCCTTGGTCTCGTTATGTAACCAATAATAAAAAAATTGGAATAAAAAATAAGATTGAGAATTATAAGTGAAAATCAGAATAGGAATATAATTAGTGATTATACATGTTTGATATACAAGCACAGGGAATGAGATTAAAGAAGTTAATAGTTATAATACTGTTTGATTTTTTTACTTGTATTTAGTTATTATATAATTTTTTAGATAGTTAATTATAATATTTTAGATTTTATAAATTCAATCAAAAAATTTAATGATTTATAAAAAATTTTATTTTTAAATAATCGTGAATAATTTTTTCTATAAGTATAAAAGTATCTATAAAATAAAACAATTATTAAAATATTAACATAAAAGATAATTTTGATGATTATTTTCTAATAAGAATTAATATCTTACTAAAAACTTCATAATATTTTAATAATATCTTTATCTCTTATTTCATTCCAATTTTATCATTCTCTATTTTATTTATTACAGATAACCAAATAACTAAAAGAACATTCTCAACTCTTTATTATTGGTTATAAAATGAGATCTTATTTAATATATTTTCAACCAAATAAAAAAAATAACGTATTAGTAAAAATAAACCAAGAATAGAACGAGATTTAAGTCAACCAAACACGCGTCTAAATCCGCAGAAAGTAAAACAGAATCAAATTGCAAAACAGCAACATTATCGACGTTATTATTAATAACGGAAAAGAAGTAATTAACTCACAAGTATCCAACGGAACAGGTTGGCGTTTTAACACTTTAACTAGAAAAAAGCATGGAAAGTCCGCTAACTTGCTTCCTCGTCCCTACTCTCTCTTTTCTTCGGACTCCCTCCGCATATCACTCAGTGGCCAAACGACATCTCACATGGCACCCCTCTTGACATGTTAACCTTCTTTTATTTGGTTTATAATTATTTAAATGAAGGTTAGTCTTTGTGATTCATATCATATTTGATCGGAAGAGGAATTCGTTTTTAAAGGCACACAATGCTGGGATTGAACGGTTGAAAGCCACTGCAGTAAGAGCGTTTATATGGGGGGTGGCACTCTCGTGGACGCTGTTCGTCGCTGGTTTCAACGCCGCAATAATCCCACTTCTTCATCCTCATCTAATACTATTAAAGATGGTGTTGTTGTGAGTGCCGTCGATATATATGATTATAATAATAGTAGTGATAAGAATAATACTAGTGGTTTCCCACAATCTTCGGGTGTTTCTACCCAAGTTGTTGGAGAGGAAGAGAGGCAACTACCGTTTATCGTGGATTTTGATATCTCTGGGTTAAAGCCCATTAGAGTCCCCAAACGTGTTCATTTCCCTATTGGCTCTACCATGGATCCCCACAATAAGGTATAAGAAACCTCTCTTTCTAACTTCTTTTTTGTAGATCTGTCTGTTTCTGTTGATTTTCTTGCTTGCTTGTTTGTTTCTTTGTTTTGTAGTGTTTGATTGTGTTGGTCATGGTGGGATTTTTCTTTCCTTTTTTTAGTTACCAACCCAGAATTTGTGATTAGGAAAGGAGACATATTTATATAATTGGTTGTTTTGACTATTTAGCGAATGTACCTAGTGGGATCATAGCTGAAAGTGGTGCATAACGAGACAGTAAAATTACAGCATCAAAGATGGGAGGTCACGTATGTTTTCCTCCTTTAAAGAGATTTTGCGCTTGTCTTTCCTCACGTTAGGTCCAAAATTTTGTGTAATAAAATAAATAGCAAAAATATACAATAGCATTGTCATTGATTTCGTTTTTTCATGCTTTTCACCATATTCCGCTGTTTAGACTTCTTGTATCTGTTTTCTGCTTCACTTCATTTTAACTGCCTAATATGTATGTTTAATTGTGTTGTGGATTGTCCAGTTATATTTGTGCTTGTCAGTAAGTGAATGCTTGTATGCACTTTTGGGATTGAAATTCTGGTTGATATTTATTTCTTCGAAGAGTTTAGTGGAAAGAAAAAAGGACTCCCGCACGAGAATTGAGTGAACAGGAATCTCCAATCTGTCTTAATTTGAAAGGTTCAAGTTCAACTGTTGGAAATATTTACTGTAGCTTGTTTTCCATATTGCCAAGAGAGCCTTGAAGCATATGGTTCTAAGGATTGCTTAGCCCATTGTTGATCTCTCTCTATGTTGCATATATAATAATGACACTATAGGAGAAAAAGTTAATAGTGTATGCCCAATTTTAATCTTCCAGTTTCCTTTCTGGTTTTCTCGACAGTATAATGTTGATTAACCTATTTTGGTCCAATCTACAGGGCTCTGCAGAGGCTGAGTTCTTTACTGAATATGGAGAGGCAAGTCGATTCCAAGTACAAGAAGTCATTGGTAAAGGGAGTTATGGTGTTGTTGCATCAGCCATAGACAGCCACACTGGAGAAAAGGTTGCAATCAAAAAGATTAACGAAGTATTTGAGCATGTATCTGATGCCACTCGTATTCTTAGAGAAATTAAACTTCTTCGGTTGCTTCGTCACCCTGACATTGTAGAAATAAAACATATCATGCTTCCTCCTTCACGTAGAGAATTCAGAGACATATATGTAGTTTTTGAGCTAATGGAATCTGACCTTCATCAAGTAATTAAGGCAAACGATGATCTCACTGCTGAACATTACCAATTTTTCCTCTACCAGCTTCTTCGTGGTTTGAAGTATGCACATACAGGTTTGTGGTTTTCTGTATTTTAGCTTTCATTTGGTGCTTGATTGTCTGAAGAACTAACTGGGTCTTTGCAGCAAATGTATTTCATCGAGATTTAAAGCCAAAAAATATCCTTGCAAATGCTGACTGCAAACTGAAAATTTGTGATTTTGGTCTTGCTCGAGTATCTTTTAATGATGCTCCATCGGCTATATTTTGGACAGTAAGTTTCTTTATGGCACAATCCAACAACTAAAGTTGGTTTCCTTCTCCTTTTTTGACTCCTTGTTCATTCATTTAGTAGGTGCTTAATCAGTTTATCTCACATCTAAATTAATCTTTTTTTTAAGGACTATGTAGCAACTAGATGGTACCGAGCCCCTGAACTCTGTGGTTCTTTTTTCTCCAAAGTAAGCTGCTTCTACTTTCTGACATATTACTTCAATTATTTCATTGGTTTAAGGAATACTTAAGACAAACATATACATTTTCCTTTCTTTTTTTGATTTCTATGTGTTCTATGTTATTATCCCTTTGCATTAACTATTTGTCATTATTACCACTGTACCAACTTTACTGGCATGCACAGGCCCTAAACCTCATGATTCTGTTATTGTTGATCTTTGTTACAAATTCTTGTCTTACCATTCGCATTAATCACTGTACCTATATATATCTGTATATATGGAGTGACAGAAATTGAGCACCCAGAAATATTGTTTGATTTGGTTGTAAAAGTAAAGTCCACAGGATTCCATAATTGAAGGCATGACTTAACTCAGTAACTACAAAATATGTTTAGACCTTCTCTTAATGTAGTATAGGATCCCCATTATATCTGAAATGTGACAACTTGACTTTGAGTTTACATATTTGAGAACTGATAAAGCCTATGATATTGCTTCAGTTGCCATTGACTTTACTACAAAGCAATAACCATACACATTGTTGACTCTTTCTCCAGTACACCCCTGCCATTGATATTTGGAGCATAGGATGTATATTTGCTGAAATGCTTACAGGAAAACCACTGTTCCCTGGAAAAAATGTGGTGCACCAATTGGATCTCATGACTGATTTGCTTGGCACTCCTCCTCCTGAGTCAATTTCAAGGGTCAGTATCTAATTTCAGTTACTGCTTTTCTGTAATCTAATGGAAAACTTGTTAATGGCTCTATCCAGGTGTGTAAACATTCTTGTGCGTCACTTAAGTTCTGTTACTTTCACCCATCTCTTACTTCCCTCTCTTACATAGTTACCTTGACTGGTTTCTGAATCTGTTTTATGCACCTTATTCCTCCTCTGTCCCACAAATCTCCCAACTTGTTTATTCTCTACTCATATAAACATTATGGCATGTCAGATCCGGAATGAAAAGGCCAGGAGGTATTTAAGTAGCATGCGGAAAAAACAACCAGTTCCATTCTCACAGAAGTTCCCTGATGCGGATCCTTTGGCTCTTCGCTTATTGGAGCGCCTACTTGCATTTGATCCTAAGGATCGTCCTACAGCTGGAGAGGTAACAAAGATCAAACATTTCAGACAGTCATGATATCAAGATTTGGATTGAAGTTCCATCCTCAAGAAACTTCGCTTCTTATTTGTCTAATATCATGCTTCAATACTTTACTGGCAGGCACTAGCGGACTCTTACTTTCATGGTTTGGCAAATGTTGACCGTGAACCATCCACTCAACCTATTTCAAAACTTGAGTTTGAATTTGAGAGGAGGAAATTGACAAAAGATGATGTTAGAGAATTGATCTATCGAGAGGTATATCTATGGTATTTGTGCTGCTTTCATCTTCTTCATTGTTCTCTTATCAGTGTGAATATTGTACATTTAGCTTTTTTAATATTGTACATTTAGCTTTTTTAAAGCAGATACTGGAGTATCATCCCCAAATGCTTCAAGAGTACCTTCGAGGTGGAGAGCAGACTAGCTTTATGTACCCAAGGTAGAGCAGTTATCAATGATCTTCCATCTATTCTGTATGAACTTCTATTATGAAACATTTGTATGTCAACTATTGCTTAGCACTCTTAGGCTGAATTTTAGAGACCAATTTGGAGATACATATCAAATATTGCTAAATTGACCACTAAAGAACTGCTTCTTGTATGAGCTATTTAGACCGAAGTTATGATGACTTTATCGCTATCGTCGACATCTAAGTTCTTCCATATTGTGATGCCATAGGTACTTTGATTTTGAGATTCAATATTTCATATTGAAGTCACAAAATGATATGGATAACATGATTATGCATGTGAAAGAAGTTTCAATAATTTGAGGAAAAGTTGCTTCATGTAGGTTGCTACTACTATTGATGTTGATGTCATTTTCCTCTTTTATTTCATCTTTATTTTCTTGAGTATTTTGTGTTTATATTGTTGATCAAATAGTTATTATTGTTGTCGTCATCGTTATTATTATTATTGTTGTTTTTGCTTATTATTTTTATTTGTTAATTATTATACTTTTATTACTTTAATATTTATCTTTTGTTGTTCTTTATTTCTATTTCTATTTCTATTTTTTATATTATTTATTTATTATATAGATTTTGTGTATATATATATTTTTGGTTTGGTTATCGGAAACAATTTCTCTACTAGTTAGAGATAAGACCGGTGCTTCTATACCTCTTTAGATCTTACGTCTCAGCAAAACTTTTACTAGAATGTTGTTGTATTGTTGATCAAGTAGAAGACTTCCATTATAAGCGTCTTTAGACTTTTTCGCTTGGATTGGGGATTTCCTTGTTGCAGTATGCATGCAGAGTAAAATTGTGAAATTGCATTAAAATTTGATTTGCTATATAGTGGGTAACCCAACTTATGTCATTATATGCAATTATAGTGGTGTGGATCGTTTCAAGCGACAATTCGCACATCTTGAAGAGCATTATGGTAAAGGTGAAAGAAGCAGTCCACTCCAAAGGCAACATGCTTCCTTGCCTAGGTATGCGCTTTGTTAGGAAGTCTGAAATATGGGTGTATGCTTAAAATTATTTCTAAATTTCATTTTATCATTTCAGAATTGACATTAGAAGCCCATTTTTGTTAGAGAAGACTTGCCTTTTATTTGAATTGTAGATTTTCTTTCTGACCTTTTTCAACTATGATGTAGGCGTTGGAAAACCCACAGAAAGTACCCTATATTTGCATTCTTCACCCTAGTTTTGCTTCCAAAGTGAGAACTTAATGCTTCAGTTCCAGAGCTTCCCCTCTCTGTCTGCGTGTCTCTATAACCCCATCAATGCATTTGCTTATATCCACATGTTTTGTATAATATTTGGCTACAACTTTCACGTTGCAATTGTTGTCGTCCTTATCTAAAATTGACTATGTTGCCTTCATATGATGCCAATTCGTAAGGTACAATGATTATCCTCTTTCTTTTTCCAGAGAGCGTGTTGCTGCTCCCAAGGACGAGACCGCAGGGGAAAGTAATGAAGTGGAGAGAAGAAGTGCAGCTTCTGTTGCGACAACCCTCGAGAGTCCTCCAGGATCACAGCAATGTTCTGAACAAAATGGGCCTGGCAAGCCTGATTACAGCAATCGAAGCCTATTGAAGAGTGCTAGCATTAGTGCTTCCAAATGCGTTGGTGTGCAGCCTAGGAGAGATACAGAGGTAATTCATATTAGCTGCACATTCAACCGATTATCACTGAGATTATAGATGAAAGAAAGTGTTAGCAAATTATGAACTATCAAAACAGAGCAAGGGAGATGATTGAAACTTCATGAACATCTTTAATTTGGCCTTTCCATGGCATTGGCTGCTGGGTGATTGTCCTCAACTGATTATAATTGAGATTAGATGATAGTGGAAGTGTTAGCAAATTATGAAAAACTGTCAAATTGAGCAAAAGAGATAATTGAAACTTTATGAACATCTTTAGTTTGGTCTCTCCATGATATTGGCTGCCGGGTGATTGTCTTCAATTTCTTTTGTTGGTAGGAGGAGATGATTGCTGAGGTTGGTGACGACGCTGTGAGTGACTTGTCGCAGAAGGTTGCAGTTCTTCATGCTTGATATGATATGTTGAGAAATCTTGTGAGATTTGCCTTTTTTTCTCTGAGTTTGTGGATAGATAGTTATTTCATTATGATTTTAATATTGAGGATAAGAGACGCTCTTGTAAGCTATAGCCTATAGTAGGACCTTATTCTTAAGGTTAACCTAATCCCCACAACGACATGCAAAACCACGGGGAAGAGATGGTACGTAGAATTGTTAATGTTACTGTATACTCTTGTAATGAAGCAATTAAACAACTGCACTCTGTGTTGTTGATTACTTTTATACATCAAGGAAAAACGTTTAACTGTTTCCAAACTTTCTTAATCTTTATTCGTAGTGAAGATTTGAATATTTATGAGGATGTTTCTGACGTGTACACTTGTGGAAAAAATTACAAGAAGAATTAGCTATCCTAACCCAATATATAAATAAAAAGGGGGTGAATTTAACGTACTCTATCATGTCTAAGTGCCTGTTTGAATGAGTTTCTACTAGTAAAGTTTTTGTTAGTAGAGTATTTCTAAGAAGAGCTTTTTTAAGAAGTCAGTTAATTATTTGTCTGTCATTAAAAAAAGAGCGTTTTTGAAAGAGCTTCGTATAATAGACTGTTTAGTAACATAAACATAAAAAGTACTTTTAATTTTAACTATAATTTATTTTGTAATAAAAATTATTTATGTATGTAAATATTATTAAAAGTATATTAAAAAATTTGCAAAACATAATATATTAATTATCCTATAATTTTAAACCATATGAAACATAAATGAAAATATATCTCACCAAATCTTTTATATGGATAATAATATAAGTAAAAATAATATCAAAAATAAATATTAAAGCATATAAAAAAGTCAAATAATATTATATAAATCTCAAAAGAAATGTGAAGATGTGTTTGTGAGTATTGTAGGAATTATGTGTAAAAACATAAGGGTAAAAAGGATTAAATATAGGCTTATTAATTGATTTGAAAAATTTACCTGAAAAATACTTTTTAAAAAAGCTCTAAATTTGAGCTTCTCAAGAAGCTATATTTTAGCTTCCAAAAAAGCCATTTCTATATATAGATATAAAATACTTTTGGATTTTACAACCAGACACTCATTTTTCTTAAAAACAGTTTTTGCGGTAAAAAAAGTCCTTCTTCACCCTCCAAAAGCTGAAACAAACAGGCACTAACTTAAGGTTTAGAGTTTGTTAAGTATAAAAAGTTAAATTATATCTTAACTTTTTCATAATAATTTAATTTAAATCTAAACATTTAAAAACATTTAAAAAGAATCTTAATATTTTATAAATATTCATTTAAATTTCAACTTAACTTTTTCGTTAGTCCTCTACTATAAAAAATATATATAAGGCATATTTTATTGGTTTGTTGTTAATTTTGGGTAAACTAATTGTTGGGACTGTTGGAAGTAGTCTTTCTATTAACTATAATTAAGGTTGCATATTATTAGACATCTTCAGACCTCACGTGTCAATAAGATTTTTACTTGATGTTATTGTTGTTAAATTTAGGACTCTAGCTTTATGTTTTCTAGCACTGGCCATTAGTGAAGAATACGGGGTTAGCCCCATAATTATCATCCTTGAAATTGATCCACTCGAACAAGTTTTGAGAACTTAAAATAGTAGAATTGCCAAAATGAATTTTCTTATGCTGACATGGCAGTGAGATTTTATAGCTCTTTTTACCACAATAAAAACTACTATTATATACTCCACTACAAATGTCCAGTCAATCACCATTGAAAAGATCAAGAAGAAACATTCCACTCAGTGGAGACAATACTAATTTCCTGACTATGACTCAACTTCATCTCTTGTAATGTTACTCACAATATTAGATGTTGATTGGTTTCAATGAAATAGGTTAATAGGAGAGCTAATTCAAAACCTACAATCCTAAGAACAAATTTTTGTTTAGTTTTATGAGTTGAACAACACAATTTTTTACTATACATTAGTTTTTTTAACGATAAATTGACGCATATAGTTGATTGCTCGATTATTTGGTGTTAAAAAAAACTTTTCACATTTGTATCTTCTTGAAAAAATTTTCTTTTTGTTAAAGTTTTAATTTTTGCTCCTTATGTTAGGTTTTGCTCCCTAGGTTAGGTGATTATTAGTATTTTGTATTTGTAGCTTTATTATTTGTATTAAGTTTGTTATATTATTAGTATTATTATTTGTGATTTCTTTTTTTATGGTATTTATTTTGTTAACTTGCATCATTATTTTTCTGTCAACATCTGCATGTGGGTCTACCGAAAAATAGTCTCTCTACTATGTAAGGATAAGGCTGCGTATTATCATACCTCACCCAAACTCTGCTTCATTGCAAGACTTCAGATTGGGTATGATGATGATGATGATGATAATTAGTTTTCCTTTGGATATCTCTAAAAGAAGAGGAAGTTAATATTAGGAATTAGGATGGGATTAGATCTTGCACGTAATAATATGAGAATGAAATCTTTTTATTTGATTTTTTAAAAGTTAAGATCATTTTAACTTCTATAATATGATTAATGCATGAAATATAATAGAGTATAAATCATAATTTAAACTTTATTATAAAGCCTGATCATTTTCTTATCATTTCTTTCAAACTGTTTATGAAATTAGCTAATTTCAATCACCATAGTCGCAAACTTATTTGACCTCTAATGATTTTTATATAATGTGTTGCCAGAACTCTACAATTGTTGTAGAGAATGCCGGGTAGAAAGTATTAGCTCCATTAGAGCTCAAATTTATATAACTAATTTCAATCATCACAGTCGCACAGTTATTTGACCTCTAATGTTATCTATAAAATGTGACAAGAGAATTTTACAATTGTTGTAGAGAGTGCTAAGTAAGAAATATTAGCTCTATTAGAGCCCAAACTTATTTATAATAGGGTTTAGACTTTTTAGTAATTTAATTGAAACAAAATTTTAATTTCAATTAAAATTTTATTAAATAGCAATTGCCCCTAAATAAATCCAATATCTCTATTGATTTTTGTTTATTAAATATCTTATATTTAATTTTAAAATTTCTCAAACTTTACAATTAAGTCTAACTTAATTAAAAATATCTTTTCTCTCGTTTAACTCATTTTTTATATGTGACTTATTAAGTTCTTAAATATGTTGACAAGATATAAACTATAACCTTAAATCATATAGGCATCGAATGCATGGTAGGCTCTTTGATAAAATCGACTCTTGTCTCTATATACACTATTTTAGCCTCATTGCTTTTCTTGTCACGGTTAATCTATGAAGAGTAGGTATAAATAAGGGGTGAAGATGGAAAAAAATTATTAAAGCTTCCAATCTCTTTCTTAAAGAGTGGAAGGTGTCTTTGAAAAGAGTTGGGAGGTACCAAATAAAATGACTACTTGAATCGAGATGATACATTTAACGCTATATGAATGTTTGATCCCTAGTGAGAGCTTGTGGGTATATATTCCTTTTTCTCTAAAATCTTTTTTTTTGGTAGAAGAGGGAAAAAAAAGCTAAGTACATAAGTAAGTCACAGAAGAGGCGTCAGCAGCCAAACGCTGGTGAAGACCAGGGATGGGGGTCTCCCAAATCGACCAAGGATGACGAGAACGTGCGCCATGTTTAGCAAGAAAATCGGCACAGTGGTTGCCTTCCGGAAGAGTATGAAGAACAGAACAAACCCACCCACGCCTCAGCAAGTGCCGGATATCGGCAAAAACAAACTAGTAAGCATAGGAGAGAGGGCAGTAGCCCGTGATCAGCTAGACAGCATCCAGTGAGTCCGATTCAACGACGACACGACGGTAGCCCCGTTGCCACGCAAAATGCAATCCATATTGGAGTGCCAACAATTCTGCATGCAGGGTGGTTGTAATGCCGATGTATCCCGAGAATCCCACTAGCCATTGGCCTGAATCGTCACGAATGAGGCCACCAAAGCCTGCCTTCCCCGGATTGCCCAACGCGCAGCCATCCACATTGAGCTTCACAACACCTGGGGACGGGGCGTGCCAGGCTATCCATTGGGGCAAGGACTGGGGACAATCCAAAGGGCCATAGTGAGTTCAATCTTCAAAGAGTCACACGAACCGTCGGACTCGTCTGTCAATCGACAAAACCTCTTGCTTCAAAACTGCACTGTTACGCGTAGTCCATATAACCCACGTCACTAATATAAATCTCAGCACATGGGAAGAAGAGCGGGGGGCGGCAAAAACCTGCGAGTGTATCCAGTCATCGAAGGGAGATCGGAAGAAGAGTCATCTAGCGGACCAAGGGTGGAGAGCCAAAGTGCTCTAGCCTAAATGCAATCCCTTAACACATGAGTTAGAGATTCCCACCCCTGACCACAACGAGAACAAATGGGGGACGGAGCGATGCCTCGCTGATAACGCAGAACGTTAGTCGGAAGAATAGACCAGCGTACTTTCCATAAAAAGAAGCGAAATTTTTGAGGGAGGGGCAGTTTCCAGATCTTCAACCATTGCCTGGAAGGATCTGGTGGAGAAGGTAACCGAGTAAGGAATTCATATCTGGATTTCACTGTGTACTGACCAGATGAAGATTCTCCCCAAATAAGAGAATCCGCTGCCAGAAGTGACTGAGCGACGGGAACTGCGGCTATCGTTTGACACACTGTCGACGGAAGAGGCGTCCTTAGGTGTGAGAGGTCCCAATGTCTAGAGGCAGTGAGAACATCCCCCACTAGTAGCAAGGCGTCAAATTCGTCAACATGGGGGACGTGAAGACGGAGAGGAGATTCCCCTACCCACCGATCGTGCCAAAATGAAATGGAAGAGCCGTTCCCCACCGGCCAGCGGAACCCCTCACGTGAAAAGGGAACAGATTTACAGATGGCTTTCCAGTTGGAGGAAGTGGTGATTTGGGCTGTACTGGAAAGCATCGAGGCATCCCACAGATACTTGCTGCGCAGCACCTCAACCTAGAGTTTCGGACTGTTTTGAGTGAGGTCCTACACCAGTTTACCAAGCATAGCAATATTAGCATCTCGGGCCATACGAAGCCCCAAGCCACCCACAGACTTATGGCTACAAACAGTGTCCCAACGCAACAGAGGGATACCCTTCCCATCGACAGTTTTCCACACAAAATCACGACTAGCACGATCAAGGAGCTCACAGACCCCGGCAGGGACCGAGCTTGTCTGCATGGTGTAGAAAGGAATAGTGGCGAGAGTGGATTGTGCCAGAGTAATGCGTCCAGCTCTGTTAAGCAGTTTAGCCTTCCAACCTTGGAGACAACCATGTACCCGATCAACAACCGCCTTAAAATCCCCATTACGATTTGTACTAGAGATGGGGACCCCAAGATAGTTACCCAGATCAGGGGTGAAGGACAACCCGAGTTGGAAATGGGGCGAAATGAACGTCTTGGATTTCTGGTCGTTGCTAAGCATTCCAGAGCACGAACAGAATTGTTGTATGGTCTCCAAAACCACCCGACAGCCAGGGATAGAAGCCTGAGAAAATAATAGCACATCATCAGTAAAAAGTAAATGAGAAAGGAGGGAACCATTACCTGACACCTTAATGGCCTTCCAGGCCCCCGTCTGGACGCGATCGGAAATGTGCATGGATAACTTTTCCATGCAAAGGACAAATAAAAACGGGGATAGAGGATCCCCTTGGCGTAAGCCACGCAGAGGAGTGATTGCCGAAAGACAGGAACCATTCCACAGGATGGAGAGACTAGTAGTGGAAACACATGACATAATAAGGGAAATGCAAGGCATGGGAAAGCCAAAATCCTCCAGAGTTTGGCGTAAAAAATGCCAATCAATACGATCGTAGGCTTTGTTCAGATCAATTTTCATGGCCAGATATCCGTCCTTCCGTTTAGACTTCCGGATCCTGTGGAGAATTTCTTTGGCCAGGATGATGTGTTCGGCCGCTGTGCGCCTCGGAATGAATGCACCCTGCATCGGATGGATGATGTCCTCCAAGAGCGGACGGAGGCGTTGAACAATAACCTTAGATAGAATCTTATAACAAACGTTACACAGACTAATAGGACGGAAATGCGCCATGGAGGAAGGGTGACCGTCTTTGGGAATAAGGGTCACCAGAGTGGCATTAATATGAAGGGGCAGATGCCAGAAGAGAAGGCGTTCTGGATCATGGAGAAAACGTTGTCTCCGACGAGAGGCCAGAACTTGGTGTAGAAAATAGGTTGAAAGTCGTCCGATCCAGGTGCCTTGTAAGGGCTCGTGGATTGAAGCACAGAAAAACCTCCACCTTGGTAACAGGGGCCAAAAGGGATAGGGCATCAGCCTGAGATATCCTGAAGTGGGCTGTAAGGGAAGGGGAAGGCGTGGATAAGTTCACAGTAGTGCAGAAAAGGTCACGGAAATAACGAAGAGCCTCAGACTGAAGCGCGGTCGGGGTAGTAAGCCAAGTGCCATCCGGGCCTCTTAGACGCTCAACCTGGTTTCGTTGATGACGACTGATAGTCATTGCATGGAAGAATTTAGTATTGCGGTCCCCATACCTCAATCAATTAACCCGGGACTTCTGGAACCAGTACATCTCTTCTTGCCTGAGGATGGCATCGTACTCGGATATAAGGTCCTGTTCTAGAAGCAACAGGGATTCGCTTGGATGGGAAGTTAAGATGTTTTGGAGGCCGCCCAGACGAGCAAGGATGCAACGCTTCTGGTGAAAGATATTGCCAAAGATGTCCTTATTAAACACGAGCACCGCCTCCTGAACTGACGCCAGGGCCATAGAAAGGGACGCGTGGGGTTTGGACCATGCTGTCCGCACCACCGCGAGGAAATCCGAATGCAGAATCCAAGCAGCTTGGAACCAGAAAGGGCAGGTGGAGATCGGTGGAATGAATCCGAACAGCTACAACACAATCGGGTGATGGTCCGAGTGCGTCCTGGGGAGATGGTGGACCGAGGCAGTGGGGAAGAGAATTCTCCAGGCAGTGTTACAGCAAGCTCTGTCATGGCGGACAAAGGTAGAGATGGCCCCACTGCGCCGTTGCCGGAAGGTGAAAGGGGATCCGTGATAACCTAAATCCATCAGGGAGCATTCGTCCAAAGTCTGTTGGAACCGCCGAGCCCGATTTAGAGAATAAGAGCCACCCCGTTTTTTCGTAGCTGTGCGTCATCATTAAAATCCCCAATCAAAACCCAAGGTAAATCAATGAAGGCATGGAGACGCTTGAGTTCACGCCAAAAGCATTCACGACTAGAGGGGCGAGGGCCGGCATAAGCGGCGGTCAGAAACCAGACCTTGTGCTGGGAGTCTCGAACAAGACAGTGAATGAATTGTCTGTGAGACACTAAAATGTCAATCATAACAACAGACGCATTCCACATAGACCTTATGCCTCCCGAGAATCCGGTGGCTTCCACACGGACCGCGTTAGAAAACCCAAGAGATCTAGAAATTCGGTCAGCCCGAGGGCCCAAAATGTGCGTTTCCACCAGGATCAGGATGTCCACGTTATGGCGGAGACGAAGATCTTTGACGCAAGAGGAAAACCGACCATTAGCCGTCCCACGACAGTTCCACGATAAGATGTTCAGACTCTTAATCAAAAAAATAAAAAGTGAAGGGGGGGCACGACAACATTAGCAAGCGAGGCTGCTAGGAACCATATCAACATCGACCTCTTCTCCATCCACTTGAATCGGATCGGAAGGAATAATAGTGGGCTCCAGAATTAAGGTCGGAGGGGCAGTAGAGGCGGGAGGCTGAATCTCTCCAATACCCGGGTCGGGGGGGTCCAGTCCTTGCAAGACTTGGACACGTAACAATGGTGACCCGTCATGAAGGACAGTCGTGGACTAGGGGGAGGGGTTGAATTTTGAAAGGCTTGACGAAACTGGGAAGCAACCTGTTGAACCAGAGACGGGTCAATGGGGGGTGCGGGTGAAGGGGCTAGGCTAGGGCTCGGAACAGGTGTGGAGGGAGTCGAGGAAGGGACAGTACTGGTGGTCCGAGGAAGAGGGCTAGAAGGACGCCCTGAAGCATCTGGTCCAGTTACGGAGGGCTGGCCCAACATGGGAAAGGATGGGGTTAGCGGGGGACTGTTGGAGGGGTCCGAACCCGGCAGCCGGGTGGGGCGTGGAAAGCGCTCGTGTCGTCTAGAAGCTGAGCCACCCTTAAAACGTCTATTCGTGCTCCCCACTTCAAACGAGAAGGCAGGTATCTGGTCCTTATCCTGTCCCCCGATGGGTTCACTATGCCCAACGTCAATACCAGTTGTGGCCTTAGAGAGTATTGAGTAACGGTTAGTCGGCTGACGTTGACTAGAGGAAGGAACTGCAACAGGCAGTGACTTATGGGAGTGCGAGGGTCTTTTCGCGACAACCATCCAGGAGCCAACCCCCAAGGCGTCTCCTGTGCTGTCACTGTCAGTGGTCATGTCTGGAGGAGGATGCAACTCGGCGGGCAATGGGGAAGGATCGCCCACCGGAAGATCCTGCGCCCCGGGCACGGGAGGCGCACTTGCAGAAGGAGGAAGAGAGCATCAGCTATCGTTATGCCCAAATTTGTCACAGGTAAAGCAGATAGTATGAAGGCCTTCATATTCCACCAAATGTGTGGTGCCATTGATCACAAGCTGACCAACCAAAGGCTTGTACAGCTAAACTTCCACACAAATCCGTGCAAAGCGACCGCGATTGGCCAAGGTAGTGTTCCGATCCACTTTCACCGGGCATCCGAGCCCGGTAGCAAGGGTAAGAAGGAGATCCTCATCGTAATATTGGATAGAGACATTAGGCAGGCGAGCCCAGACGAGAGTAGAGTCCACGATAGCATGCTTTGCCGAGAAACCTGGATACCACGGTCGGACAGTTAAATAGTGATCAAAGATCATCCATGGAACTTTGTCCAGAGCATTAGTAAAATCATTTCGATGATCAAACTTGACCAGGAAGTGATCAAATCCTAAGTCCAGTACATCAAAGCCGCATGCCGGTTTCCAGAGTTGTTCAATTTTGGCATATAGGATCCGAAAGGAAATGGAACGGCCTAACAGCTTGACGATCACAGATTGCCGCCATGGGGCTTCAAGAGATTCCATGTATGCTGGGTCCACGTGAAAGATGGGAAACTGCTTGTTCCCCCCCTTATATTCCCTGGTGACAATGCCGGAGTCGATGAGGTTCACATGAACGCAATAGCTAGCCTCATAAGTAGCGGCCTTGGTGCGTTCCTGACACAGGACCTTATCCTTCCAGGACACAGGTTTAGAAACACCACTAGTAGGAGGATCGCCAGGGGGAGAAGAAGGTTATGGACTAAGTACGACGGGTGGAGGATCAGGTTGCTTAGTGCATTTGTTGGGGTGTGGGTCTAAACCTGTAAGGGTGTAAAGGGACGAGTAATAAGGGAAGATAAGGGCCTCATTCAGATAGATTTGAATGTCTATGAATACTAAAATTCAATTTTAGCTGAACCCACCTCTACGAATAAGCCTAAAAAAATGATTTAATGGACATGTCAGGTTTATTGCTTAAGAATGCGCAGATCGACAGGGAAACATCTACCAAGAAACAAAGGCTAAACAGATTATGATAGACCGACGACTTCTTTCACTAGCTGTGGACTATTCAACTGATAGAAATAGGATATCAAAGGAAAGTGTTTTCCAATTCTTGATTTTTCCCTTTCCCCTCACAACCTCCTCTATATAACCAACTACCTAAAAAAAGAGAAGAAAAAGAAAATGCACATTTATAAAAGTAAAAAGAAGAGTATTTATAAATCAAGATTAGAGTATGTTAGCTTCTTTTATTCACATGGAATCAAGTTTATATGCCTTAAGAAACTAGAGAAAAATCATTTCTTAGCATGTTTCAGGATAAACAAATCACATGACAATGATTTTTTAGACTAAAACAATAGAACATAAGTAAGGTGAAAAAGTAACTTGATGAGGAAATTGTTTTGTCATTCTTGTTCGGCCCTTTAAATATCCTATAGGTTATAACATTTCTCTTTGTCTCTTTCCTAAGTAAAAAAGAGTATAAATAGTAATAAATTTATAAGAAAAGAAGAGGCAACAAATAATCAACAAACAGATAGTCCAAATTTTTTTAAAAAATTTAACTTAGACTTCAATATTTGATAATATTAAAAAATCACAATCTTGTGAAAACTATTTTATTTAAACCTTAAATTGACTTACATTTAGGTTTTATTCAAATAATTTTTCTAAAAAAATTTAATTTTAAAAGTGAGTTTTACATTGACAATTGGATGCCCAACTAGTAACATGAATCCTCTTGAAGTCTATCTTTCTTTTGATTTAGATTTTAATTAGCAATGAACCCATATTCTTAAAATCATCTTTACCTTTACTAATGAAACTTATATAATAGTGAGATTTCTACTTAGTGATGTCGTTAATAAAAATTATGTAACTTTGAAGTTGCAATTGGGCAATAGTTATAATTTTCTTTTCTTAAATTCAATTATTTTGTATGCTAAAACTACAATAGCAAATGATATAATAGGAATTATTTTTAACAATTTGTAATATTCTTATAAATTTTATAAATCATAGGAGATAGAAATGTTATCTTTTATCTAGCTAGCCTTTATCTCTTAGATTATATTTCACATCTAAAATAATTTTATCCGGTAAGTTTAAAGTTTGTGAAGGAGATTTGTCTTTAGAAGAGATAATATTGCTTACTAATTGTTGTAATTTGCAACTTTTTGGTTTTAGTCCACTCCTATAGTTGGTTGATGATTCTAAGTTTAAGATTGTTAATACTAAGCATTATCCTCTGTACAAAATTTATAAGTAGAAAATAAATGATGAAGATATTTTTAAGTTTCTTTCAAATTTTGATACATTGGGGAACTTTATTTATATGTATAAAAATGATGAATATGTTTTGAAATTTAGGACTAATCCTAGTTAATTATATGATTAGTCTTAATTAAATTAATGTAGTTTCCAAATAACTCTTTAAGTACCTCAATTCTAAAATTCCCAATCTGATTAAGAACAATACCCTCCTTCACAAGCACCTATCCTGAAATGACTAGGCGACATGCCTGGTGCCTCACAGTGACCCTCTAGTTGATATCTGATCCAATTGGAAAGTTCCATTTGAGCTAAACTTATTATCCCTTTTTATAAAAAAACTTTAATTCAACATTCATAAATATAAATATTAGAGTTTTTTAAAACCATTTTATTAAAAATTTCGGCAGTATAATGACTATATTTTGACCTTCCCAAAATTTTCAAAATCCCTGTAAAAGTTTAAGATACTTCTATAATCACATTAAAATACCGACTACACTTTTTGGACTTTAAATCCATTCATAAGCAATCTCAACAATCACTTCAATAATCTTAAAAAAGACTAAAACTTATTACTGCATTTAACTTTAAAACATTCATATACATGCGTTCTTTGTACAAAATACATTCCAAAACATATTCATGAATATGTAAATGTTCCCAAAAATGTTCACAAGGCAAAAATGCCTACACAACAACATGTGACGAAGTTGACTAGTCCTGAGGTAGAGTCTCTGCTACTGAAGCCCCTGAGCGTGCACCTAGGAGTTTTTATTTTGAAAACAGAAAGTACAGTATAAGCTAAACGAGCTCAGTGAGTGTTAATATATTCGTGAAAATAATATTTAACAATTTAAACCTCTCTTCATTTCATTTCTTATGAGATAATACCAATATAAAACATATATGGTTTCTGAAATCAAATATCTCAAGTTACTTTTAAAGTAACTAGTGGTGACATTATTATTGTCATAAATTTTCTTACACGACATTTCCCACCATTAACTTCTTTTCCATATTACCCTTAGGTATTAGGTCACGGAGCTGATTCTGCATCGCTTACCCATGACTAGTTAACCATAAGTTATGGAGCTGGTTCTACATTACTTATTCGTACTAGGTTAACCATTATATATTAGTAGTTACGGAGCTGGTTTGTATCGCTTACTCGTAATGGATTGACCACTAGCTATGGAGCTAGTTCTATATTGCTTACTCGTACAATGTTAACCATTATACACTGGGGGTTATGGAGCTAGTTCTACATCGCTTGCCCGTAACTAGTTAATCGCTAGTTACGGAGCTGGTTCTATTTCACTTACTTCTACTAGGTTAACCATTATACACCAGTATAATAATATGTATAAAACTTAATGTTGTACCATAGGCTAAACAAAAATCATCTTTACTCTTTATCAACCAATAATATAATTTCTATGTAACTTCAAATCATATGAAAAACAACTTTCAAATTTCAATTCATAAATTCCTAAAACATACACTTATACTAGCAATGCATCATTCATAATAAAACTTATAATCATACAATGTATAAGTCACAAGTCATCAATTCTTTTACAAAGAGTTTATTCAAAGAACACTCACAACTTGCTAGTCTCCATAAATAGAAACTATTCGCATAAAATCAATTTAAAGAACACTAACAACTTACTATTCTTCATAAATAGAAACTATTTGCATAAATCAATTTAAAAAACACTCATTGTTTTGCAAACTTAACGCCAAGCACACTCACTGTTGGACCCTGAATTTTTTTTATTTTATTAAGCATGATTTAATTTATTTTGAGGTCTTGTTAGATTAATTATTTTGGAGTAATTAGCATGTCAA
>JANZLD010000007.1:20146462-20158278 GCA_026413575.1 Erythroxylum carthagenense | reverse complement strand
GTCACCCTCGCGGGTCACGGGCTCGGATATCATCGTGGATATCGGGTTCGGGTCTCGTCGGGTGTGGGGTGCTACACTCTAATCTTTCTCTTTCTTTTTTCTTGAAAAACTTCAAAATCACTTTTTAAAACTAAGAAATTTTGAAACCTAGTTTAATTTTCTCTTCTTTTCTTCTTCCACGACACTCTCTCCTTTTCTCTCTTCAATTTTCGTTTTCTTCTTCTTCAATTACAAGACAACCATTCTTCTTCCCCTTTTTACCCTTAATAAGCCCAAAAAATCCATTTTACCCTTCTTTATAAGCTTAGGTTCTTTTAACCTTAAGTGATCTTCCAAAAATACCCTTCAACCTTCTTACCTCTTTAATACAACTAAACCATATAATAAAATCCTACTAACATTAACATAATAATAAACTCCAAAATTTAATTTATCAAAACCTCATAATTCATTTAAATCATGTTTAAATAAATAAATAAATAATTCGGGGCCTACATTTCTCCAAATTTCGTCCTTGAAATTCTTACCTAAGTCATTGAAGAGCTGTGGATACTTCTCCTCCATGGCTTCCAAGGGCTCCCATGTGGCCTCTTCCAAAGAATGGTTTCTCCACAGGACTTTGACTAGCTAGACTGTCTTGTTCTTGAGGACCTTTTTCTTAGTATCCAAGATCTCTATTGGAGTCTCCTTATAAGTCAGATCATCTCTCAACTAAACCTTAGTGGTCTGAATGATATAAGAGGGATTAGATCTATACCTCCTCAACATGAAAACATGGAAGACATCATGTATTTGAGATAATTCTAGTGGCAGTGCTAACCTATAGGCTAGTGGTCCAATCCTCTCAATAATTTCATAAAGATCCAGATATCTCGCGCTTAACTTGCCTTTCTTGCCAAACCTCATTACTCTTTTTCAAGAAGATGTCTTAAGAAAGACTTTCTCACCAACTTTACACTCCATTTCCTTCTGGTGTGCATCAGTATAGCTTTTCATTCTATCTTGAGCTGCTTTAAGCCTCTATTTAACTAGATTGACCTTGTCAACTGTCATCTGGAGTAACTCTGGTCCCACCAGTTTCTATTCTCCTTCTTCATCCCAGTATAGAGGAGTTTTACATCTCCTCCCATAGAGTGCTTCATAAGGAGCCATCTGAATGCTCGAATGGTACAAATTATTATAAGCAAATTTGATCAATGGCAAATGCTCATCCCAAGCACTCTTGAAATCCATCACACATGCCTTGAGCATTCCCTCAAGGGTCCAAATAGTCCTCTCAGATTGACCATCTGTTTGAGGATAAAAAAGCAGTGATAAAATTAAATTTGGTTCCTAAAGCCTCTCGTAAGCTTCCCCATAATCTCGAATTAAACCAAGGATCTCTGTCAGAAACTATAGAGTCGGGAATCCCATGCAGTCTCATTATTTCATCAATGTACTTCTTTACTAGTACGTGCAAAGAATCAGTCTGTTTAATTGCTAGAAAATGGGATGACTTCGTCAAACAATCAACAATAACCCATATAGCATCATGCTTCCTACTAGTTTTAGGCAAACCCATCAGAAAATCCATAGTCACCCTTTACCACTTCCACTCAGGAATGGACAATAGCCTTAACTTGCCTGAAGGTGCCTAGTGTTCAACCTTGACTTATTGACACACTACACACTTACTTGTATATTTTGCTACATCCCTCTTCATGCCTTTCCACCAGAAATGCTCTTTCGAATATCTATACAGCCTGGTGCTACCTAGGTGTATGGCATAAGGCACATTGTGTGCCTCGTCAAGTATTTTGTCCTTTAATTCTTTGACATTCAAAATACAGAGTCTTTTTCACACAACCATAAGTCCATCATATCTCACTACCGCTTCAGATTTCTTGCCATTCTAAATTTCTTCTCGGAGCTTGCTCAATTCTACATCTTGTGCTTACAATTCCTTAACCTTCTCCTTGAGTATCGGTCCCACTCTGAAATTAGCAATGATACAATCAGGCTCTTCTTGTGTCAAACTTATTTTCAGCTTAGCCATCTCTATCAACAATGGCAAATAAACTATCTGAACATAGGCTATGAAGAATTTCCTACTCAAGGCATCTGCCGCTACATTTGCCTTTCCTGGATGGTATTTAATCAACAGGTGTTATAATCCTTGAGCAACTCTAACCACCTTCTCTGTATGAAATTTAACTCTTTCTGACCTAATAAATACTTGAGACTTTTGTGATCCATAAAAATCCTCATATGAACCCCATACAAATAATGTCTCTAAATCTTCAGGGCAAAAATCACTGCTGCCAATCCCAGATCATGGGTCGGATAATTCAACCCATATGACTTTAATTGCCATGAGGCATAAGCTATTACCTTGTCTCTCTGCATCAACAGACAACCCAAACCCTTTCTTGAAGCATCACTGTAAACTGTATAACCGTCATCTCCCATAGGCAGAGTCAGAATTAGAGCACTTGTCAATCTGTGCTTAAGCTCCTCAAAGCTTTTCTGACATTCATCACTCCAAATAAACTTCTGATTTTTCCTTAACAACTTAGTCATCGGATCAGCTATCATAGAAAATCCTTCCATAAACCTCCTATAATACCCTGCCAAACCCAAAAAACTTCTCACTTCTGCCACTGTCTTTGGTGCATGCCAATTCACCACTACTTCAATTTTTCTCGGATCAACATGTACCCCATCCTTCAAAATTACATGTTTAAGGAATACTACCTTATGAAGCCAAAATTTACATTTGCTGAATTTGGCATAAAGCTCCTCCTCCCTCAGTGTTTGCAACACTATCCTGAGATGTTTCTCATATTCCTCTTTGCTCTTGGAATAAACTAGAATGTCATCGATAAACACTATGACAAACTGATCCAGATACTCCTTGAAGACCCTATTCATAAGATCCATGAATGTAGCCGAAGCATTAGTTAATCCAAATGGTATGACTAGGAACTCGTAATGCCTATAACGAGTCCTAAAAGTTGTCTTATTTACAATAGATTCTCTGATTCTAAGCTGATGATAGCCTATCCTGAGATCAATTTTTGAAAAGACCCTTGCTCCCTACAACTGGTCAAACAAATCATCAATTTATGGCAGAGGATACTTGTTCTTAATGGTTGCCTTGTTAAGTCTCCGGTAATCAATGCACATGCACCATATTCCATCCTTCTTTTTAACAAACAGAACAGGCACTCCCTATGGTGACGAACTTGGCCTTATGTACCCCTTCTCTAACAGTTCTTCCAATTGTTCCTTGAGCTCTTTCAGTTCAACTAGAGCCATTTTATATGGTAGTATAGAAATAGGTGCAGTACCAGGAATCAAGTCGATGGCAAACTCAATTTCTCTCACTAATGGCAAACTAGGTAGATCTTCTAGGAACAAGTCAAGAAACTCCCTCATAATCAAAAAATCTTCTAACTTTCCTTCATTCACAACGGTATCCATGACATGTCAGCTAACAAAGCTGAAATCATTTTAGGTGACGACATTCTTTTGTCTCCTCTAAAAGTCACCTTCTCTCCATTGCCAAAGTCAAACTCTACCTCTTTGAGACTATAGTCTAACTTTGCACAATATTTCTCCATGGCATCCATACCTAGTATAACATCTAGACCCTTTAGCTCTAAAGGCAATGAGTCTTAACCAGTTCACAATCTCTATATACTTGACTTATTATCACCTTCCTCCCTAAAGGAGTGCTAACAATCAATGGATTTTCCAATGAAACCAAATTCACACCACATAATGTCATGCGTGCAGAAACAAATGAACATGTGGAGCCAGAATCAATTAAGACATATACTTCAGAATTAAATAACAGAGTCATACCTGTGACAAATTCAGGTGCAGCTCCAACTTCCTCTCTAGTCATGGCAAACACCCTTGCTTGTGCCTGACCCCTTGGCCTTCCTAAAGGAATAGCCTTCCTTGCAGCCCCAGAACTGGCCACCTCAGTGACTGGCCTGGTTCTTACTGTTTCTACTCTCCTTGGGGCTTGCAGCTGCAACCCCTCTTGCCTTGTCATCTGGGGACATTCCCTGATCATGTGTCCCTTCTCCCCGTATTGAAAACATGCTCCAAGTAACTTGAAGCACTCTCCTTTGTGAAACTTCCCACAATGCTTATATTGAGGATTCGTGTACTTACTTCTCTCCACCCAGCTATTACCTCCCACAGTTGAGGTTTGCACCAAAGCTACCCTTTATTACTTATTCTTAGTAGAGGTACTGATCCCTACCTCACTCTGAGTGTGGACAATCCTTATACTCCTCTCAGGCATTCGAGCACTTATTCCCTTCTTGGAAGACTGCTCTCAATTCTCCCTCTTCTTGTTCACTTCATACTTGATATTCTCCAATTTCTCAGCCTGAAGTGCAATATCTACTAATTGCTAGTAGTCACAGAAGTTATGGATCAATAACTTCTCCTTAATCCCTAAATGAAGTCCTCCCTTAAACTTGCGACATTTGTCCTCCTCATTCACCACAATGTTGACTGCATTTCAGGAAAGCTAAGTAAACTTCAACTCATACTCACTCACACTTATGTCCCTCTATGTGAAATTCAGAAACTCCCTGGCCTTCTCTTGTACATAATCCCTGGAGAGGTACTTCTTCCTGAAAACTTCTACAAAATCTCTCCACGACAACACCGTAGGCATAACCTGACTATGGGGCACTGATTCCCACCAATAAAGTGCGTACCCCTATAGAAAGCTCACTGCATAATCCAGTTTCTCTTCATCATAGCACTTCATTTGAAGCAGAACTCTCTCGGTCATCTTTAAACATGTTTCAGCCTCTTCCGGATTCATAGTACTATTAAAATCTATAGCTCCATACTTGCAGAGCTTATTATACTATCCAGTCTTCTCCATTAGAGCTTGCATTGGGACTTGTGACCCTTGGCCTATGACATATGTGAAAGCCTGAGCAAAGGCTTAAAAGAATCATGGATATAGAGGATTTACTTGAGGCATAGGAGGAACAAGTTGTGGCACTTCATGCTGCATACTAAGTACCTCAAAATCAAGAGTAGAGTGTGTCTTCGCGTCTTGTGGGACATACGATTCATTTGTACTTCCTCGATGAGAGTAAGATCGAGTTAGATCTCTTCGAATTCTTTTTCGAGGCAGCATATTCACTCCTTCAATTTAAAACATTTTAAAAACTTTTAGTTCATGCTTCAAAAAAATAATTTCAAATCATATAAAACAATACAAAACAATGCATGAGGTTCATTTAAAAACAATGCATATTCATTTCATATTTTAAAACTACTCATTCAAAGCCTAGGATACTCCTAAACCTAGCCCCCAACTGGACCTAAACCTAGTCACTCTGATACCATAAGATGTTCGACCTTGTTTCCAAAGCCCAACTGTCCAGATGTCATAAAACGTGAGCATACGTTTTACCTTGTAAGGTTATTTCCATGAACTCTCATTAGCCATCATCGATCCATCTTCATTCTTATAACATCCCAAAAGTTTCCTATTTGATCAATATAGATCAAGATATGCTTAAAAAGCCAAAGTATGCTCATGATCAAGTCATGCTCCTCCAACTGATGTTCTCACTTTATTTCCATCAATCTTTTTCAAATCACCTTCAAAGGCTACAAATTTTAATTTGGAGACATAAAAATATGTTAGGAATCTATTGGTTCAAGAATCACTTCATTTAGAGGTCAGATGAAGAAGCTATGACCAAAAGAGTCAAACATGTTTATGTCCTCAATCATATTGTACCTATCTTGGGACAATTAGCATAACTTTCACAAAAGATATTGGATTGAGGTCATTCTAGGAGGGTTTATAAGAGGACTTCGAGATCTACAAATTTTATGAAGATTCTGAAGAGAGATTTTGCCATCTAGAGGGCCAAAATCGCGAATGTCCGAAAGTTTACAATGTAACAGACTTAATGTCTGTTTAATGGACATGGACTGGCCTGGGGACATTTTCAGACTCGAGAAAGTTCATTTAACGGACCTAAAGTCCTTCTAACGGATATTGGTGAGACAAAACTCCCTCCCAAGCATCTCCAATGGTTCCTACATCCATTCTAACATGACTTTCATTCATAATCTCCCCAAATTCACTTCTTCTAATGCAATATCAATCCTTAAACATTCAATTACCAAAGTGATTTCATTAAACTCCTAAATCTCAACTCAATTGATTCATCACATACAACTAATTCTTATCTTTCACTATAGCTGTCCTATATGCATCCTGTATAGCATTACTAACTTATAATGATCATATCTCTCAATTCCAATATCTAAACATTTCGTACTATGTATCATTGGAAAGCTAGAAATACAATCTACAACTTCAAGAAGATAACTCTGTCTAGTTTAGCCTAGATCAATGCAGTTTTGCCTCAAAAATCAAAATACAAATTTTTACCCTTATGAATGCTTGAAAATGCAATGTACAAACTTTGAGAGTCATGAGCAAAAACACAATCATATTTCGTTATCATCAAAAGATAAGAGTTTTATAAAGCTTTAATGGGCATTTCAAACCACAATACATCATAGTCCAAAAATACATAATTTCCACAAAGTAGAATTGCTCAAAATGTAACTAAAGCCTTGTTTTACAAAAACAACTTAAAATACAAAATAAGCATAATCCGGAGTAATGCCTTTATGCTCGATCACTCGATCTCTTGCTCATTACCTGAAGATGGGGAGGAACCCAAAACATGCATTCAATAAACTTGTCAACACATAAGCACATCAAAATGGTTGGGAGAACCATAAATAGAACTAACTAACATATTCCCATATAATGGTCCTGTGTAGTCGTGAACAGAAAGAACTAACACAATCCCACATAGTGGTTTTACGTAGTCATAAACATGAGGGAGTCAATGAAGGAGCTTCATGCCACTAGTAGGTAGGTAGGAGAAGCCTTTAGTCACAATGCACTTGACATACAGAATGGACCAAACCAAACCCACATAATATGTATTTCATAACTTATAAACTTGTTAACCAAAGTGACACTTTTTTTGAAAAGTGATTTCATAAATATATTATCTTTTCAAAAATTATTTTCATATTCTTGTCCTAAATCATCAACACAATATTCATATACCAAACGCATAGCACTTTCTCAAAGCATTCAAAGAGCAATAAATGCACATTTGTAACATAATTGAAAACATTTAATTTTCTTGATTTGGAAGAAACATTAATGGCTTATTACTCAATTATAAAAATGTAACTTACCTTGAATTCCTTGCTTAACAATTGCTCAAAGATGCCTCTCTTCTTGCTCCTCTTGCCTCTCCTCTTGATTTCCTTCAATATTGGCAAAAATCCCAATTCAATAGGAATTCCAATTGAGATTCAAAGAAATATATACACTAAAATTGATCCTAAAATACTTAAACTCATGCATTTCTTAAGCTTCATAAACCAAAATCCTTCCAAAATTCCAAAAGTTTAAACATAAACTTACCTTGAATCTTCACCAATTAATGAATCTTTTAGCTCAAATTGAAGTTCTAATCTTCCTATTTCTTTTTTCCTTCTTGAACAACTTCAAAATCACTCTTTAAAACTAAAAAATTTTAAAACCTAGGTTAACTTTCTCTTCTTTTCTTCTTCCATGACACTCTCTCTTTTTCTCTCTTCAATTTTTGTTTTCTTCTTCTTCAATTGCAAGAAAACCATTCTTCTTCCCCTTTTTACCTTTAATAAGCCCAAAAAGTCCATTTTATCCTTCCTTATAAGCTTATGTTCTTTTAACCTTAAGTGATCTTCCAAAAATATCCTTCAACCTAATTACCTCTTTAATACAACTAAACCATATAATAAAATCCCACTAATAATAAGTTATGGAGGCACACATTTCTACAACAGATCTTTTGATGCTCTTAAAAAGATATGGAGTGCGTGACTTTTAAGATGGTGAAACAAAATTTTGAAAAGACAGTGAACAACTCCAGGAAGGATTGGGCTATAAAGCTAGACGATGCCTTATGGGCCTATAAGACAGCTGTCAAAACACCTATCGGAACAACACCTTATAGACTCATGTACAGGAAAGCTTGTCATTTGCTAGTTGAATTAGAACATCTAGCATATCTTGTGATTAAAGCAATAAATTTTGATTGGAAACAAGCAGGCAAAAAGAGACTTCTAGAACTGGATGAACTTCAAGAGTTTTGTTATAATGCATACGAAAAAACCAAACTCTACAAGGAAAAGGTAAAGAAATGACACGATGCTCGACTTAAATAAAAGGAATTTAAAGTAGGAGACGCAATTCTGCTATATAATTCAAGGATGAGACTATTCCTAGGGAAGTTAAAATCTAGATGGAGCGGAGAGTTTGTAGTCATTCAAAGCCCTCAAACTGGAAAATGCTAACAAGGGGACTATAAGTCGACAGGTATTGTTGCAAACTATATCTCGAAGGAGCGATTCTTAAGGACAAGGCAGTGATTCCCTTCTCTTCGAACAATTAAGATGCTTCATGGATGCAAGGTTAAGCTAAGGACCATAAATTAGCATGTTTAGTAGTTTTATTGAAATCGTTAGGTTTAGTTAGAGTTTTTTCGAGATTTCAATAAAACTTTAGTAATTTGTATTGAGCTAGGATAACTAATTCCCTCACTTTTTCAAGCAATTCCTAGATAAATCAACAATCTATAGGATCTAATGGATTCATCGCCGCCTTCATCAACATGAGCCTTTGTTCTAACCTCCTTTCTTTTTAAATCTAGTATTTATTTTATTTGTTTTTTTATTTTTATTTTAATTCAATTTATGTTCTTCTTTCCTTATGTGTTTGTTTGTCCCCTTCTCACATTGAGGAAAATTTGTTATTCAAGTGTAGGGAGGGTTATGTGTTTGCTTTGAATGTGATTTTACATATGGTATAATAATTGTTAGGCTGCATTTTGTGAATTGCATCAATGTGTCAATGGCTTAGATAGATTGTAATTGATTTAATTTTAAACATAGTCTATTAAGTAATGAAGAATCATTAGCTTGCAAAATTAGTGAATTGGGGTCTTTGGCTAAGTATACAGCTCGATTAGGATTTATTGTTAGTTTGCCACCATCTAAATTGTCACATTCATTAATAGTTTGAGGCCTTTCGACTTAAGTAACTTCCCTAGTATTTTTTTATGGAAACGAGTAGTTAAAGCAACAAGATAGGCAATAAAAAAATCAATCAAAAATCATGTTTATTAATTTTAAAATAAATAACTATTCTGCTAGCCTTCAGGTTATGAATAAAGCTAGTAGCTAGTTGAGAACATAATGTAGATGAGTAACTAGATGGACATGCATCACAAATGTGTGCCTTTGTGTAAAAATGATATAATGACGTTCCAACCAAGTAGCTCAATAAAAAAAGCATGACCTAGTTGAGTAACTGAATCAAAATTCATTACCAATGTTTGCTTACCAATAAAAAGACTCAAGTCCATGTTCACAAAAATTAAATAAAAAAAGGTGTGTTTTCAAATAAAAACCTACTGAACTCGTAATAGCTTGACTTTTCTTGAAAACGTACTAGGAGTAGTTATAGAGTCTAAACGACTAAAGAATTATTAATGTATGTGTGCAATCGAAAAGGGTAAAAAAATTTAACACTTGAGTCTGGATTAATATGTATATTTAGTTAAAAAGCCCCAAGATGCGGATTTTGCATGTTAATGATTTGAAATTACTAGAATGGTTGTGTTTAAAATTAAATTTATTTCATGAAGTTGAAGTCATTGTCTCATTACTGCATTGTGTGTTGTGTGAACTTTTATGTGTTTGTTGTTTTGTTTGCTTGAGGACAAGCAAATGTTTAAGTGTGGGGATATTGATAAGTGTGAATTGCATCATGTTTTAGGGCTTAGTTTGATATGCAATTAATTGTTAACTTAATCATTTAGTATGTGTTTAGGTTAGAATTGTGTTGCTTTGTCATTTAGTATGTGTTTAGGTTAGAATTGTGTTACTTTGTTAATTAATTGTGTTTAAGTGTTTTTAGGGGTTAGTATAAGTCTTTGAGCTTAATTATTATGTTTTTGAGATGTCTTGATGTGATTGTTAGTGTTTCAGGGTTAGCATCGAAGAATGAAAAAGTTTCAGAGACACTCAGGTCGAAAAAACGGCCCACGATCGTGGCACAACAAGCCACAATTGTGACAGAAGCACTTGAGTCAACCCACAATCATGGCCCATATGACACGATCATGATAGAAGCCTAGGATACAGTCCATAATCATGGCCTGCTTGCCACAATCATGACAGAAGGCCAGATGTAGCCCACGATCGTGGCTTGTAAGGCCACGGTCATGGCCTACATCGATCAGATGTTTAGACACTCAAAAATTTCAAGTTTTGTAGGAGTTTTTAGACCTTTAGGACCTCGGAAAAACCTTAAGGCTTCCTAGAACACAAAAGATATATAAAGAATAAGACGAAAGAAGAGAGGAGCTTTTACATCAGCCACTTTTGAGAGAAAAACCTAAAGAGGATTGTTGAAAGATTGAGAAAGAGAAGAAGCAAGAGAGAAGTGGAGAAGAAGTCATCATTGACGTACTTCTCAGATTTGGAGTTTACCAGAGTCGCTTCCTCCCGTCTCCATCCAAGATCGTATTTCCTGTTATTTTCCACTTTTATTATTGTATAGAATTAGGAATAGCAGTTTGATGATAGGATTTGTGAATGTTGAGATATTCTATACTTACCTTTGGGTTCTTTTAATCTTTAACGTAATAAAATCTGATTGTTGTATGTTTATTAGATTTATTATGATTGATTTACGTGATTGCACAATTCAGTAATAGACTTAAAGGGTGAATTAAATGAAAATAATTAAATTGGATTAACAAGAGTTAGGTGATTTAATAAGAACGAGAAATTAATGAAATCGGTAATTGTGTGAAGAGAAATCTCACAAAGGTTCTCGATAGTTTATTGGACAAATTTAGATCTAATTAAGGTTTTAAATAGATTGTTAATTGAGATATTGCAATTTTTTCATAATCTAATTAGGGTTTATAATTTAGGGTTAATGATTATAACTAGAGAGAGAGTAACTAACTCTAGGATCGTCTAGGACCAATAATCCAATAATTCATAATCAATTAGGTTAGTCTTAAAAATAGGTAAAAATTTCCCTTTCTCTCAATTGATAGTTCCTTTAGGTTGATTCTTGAGTGTGGGTTGCAACTGCTACTTTATTAATATTTTCGTAATTGATTCTTGGAATTGAGTAGCGTGATTGAATTAAATTCTTGCTTTGATTTTGTTACATTTTGAATTACTACGAACTGTTTTCGCCTTAGATTTTAGGATTAGATTATCCGTCTATGTGGGATCGACACCTTAGATACTATGCAAACGACCTATACGCTTGCAGATTATCGAAGTTATTAATTAGAACTTACCCACATCAAAAAATGATGATTAATAATAGATTTAAGAATAGACTTCAACACGACATAAATTTTTAATTGATTTTATAGAGGAAGTTGGGCTAAGCAAAGGGTTTAGATTCACCAAATATAGATGGATTATAATGTAGGAAAATCCCGGGGTGTCCATCACATGGACACAGTGCGGAAAACAAATTTTTTTTGTTCCGGGAAGTTCCCGAAAGCCAGGATCCATGTGTAAGTATAACCAATCAAACCATAACGACCAAAGGAGCCCGTCTCTAACGGTATCCACGCTGAGGTCGGAAACCTAACTGGGACAAACACCTTTGACCCGGGAATAGCTAGAATAATTAAAGACTGCTAGATCTTACCTTATTCTAGGAGAACTTA
>JANZLD010000007.1:20119309-20129987 GCA_026413575.1 Erythroxylum carthagenense | reverse complement strand
ATACCACCCTCGCGGGTCGCGGGCTCGGATATCACCGTCGATGTCGGGTTCGAGTCTCGTGGGAGTGGGATGCTACAAAACACCTATCAAAAAAATAGTATAAACTACACTATCAATATGTACATAAAAAACAAAATCATTTGGAGCTTAAAGATCATACCATCCTTAGCTTTTGCTATGAGAGCAATTTTGAGAATTAGAGATATGTTGAAAAATGATTTTGTTTCTCCTATTGGAGATGGGAGATTAACCATGTTTAGGTTTGGTAATTGGCTTTCTTGTAGACCTTTTTACAAATTACAAGAAATTGAAACTCTTAAACCTTTTATTAATCAGAGTTCAACACCTGCTGAAGCTTTGGTTGACGGACACATCTTTAGTTAGAGTTCCATTCTAGGTTTCCTTAGTGTAGGAATTACTCAAACCTGCTTAATTAGAGGAGGGGTTGGCATCATTTGGAAGCATACAAGGGATGACAAGTTCACTAATCATTGTTGTAGAAAGGCTCTCCAAAGTCATGCTTGCAAGATACCTTGGGCTCAGATTGTCTGGTTCAAACATCTATACCCCCTAACTTCCTTCAAATTGTGTTTAGCAATGAAAGATAAATTGCATACTATTGACAAGATCAAAATGTACCTTAAAATGCCTAACTGGTGTATTTTCTGTCAAAGAGTTGGGAAAAGCAATAATCATCTGTTTTTTCAACGTGTGTCTGTCACAACCATGTGGAGATCTCTATTACATAAATACTACATCCAAAATGCTCCAGGTGATTAGAATTCCATCAAAACATGGTGTGGTACCATTAAGCATCCTAATACCACAATCGAGCGGTGCTTCTACCTAGTTTTTTCGTTTCATGTCAAAGCTATTTGGGATGAGAGGAATGCTTGCATTTTTCAAAATAGAATCCTATCCAAGGAACAATTCAACAGTAGAATTCTACTACAGATGAGAGGCTACATTAGCCTATAAAGGTTCAAATAAATTAAGCTCATCATCAAGCATTAATAAGGAATAGTCGAAATCCCAAAATGGGAAAATTTTGAGCTTGAAGATGAAAGCCATTTAACTTTCCAACTAAAATCATAACATTAATTAATTAATTGGTAAATTAAATGATAAACCAATGCAATCTAAACCGCGTAATCAATTGGTAATAAAAAGCAACCTATAATACTTCAATGTTACATGGAATGCATATAGAATGATCCTTCTTAACATGGTCAGGAGTTAACATCAATTAAATCTGAAAATGGCATTCCCGTGCAGACAGTGCATGAGTTGGAGGCTCTACAAAAGTCCAAGTGTTATAAGTAGCTTTTAGCATCCATCAGACATCTCTGTCATGCACTCACGCTTGTTGATTTTAAATTGCCAAGATGATACTAGAAACCAAGTTTTCATAGGAGCTAACGTAAAGGTGACATTCAAGTAATGGATTGGCTTAGATTAGAAGCAAAGATTAAATAAAAGAGTTCCCAAGTTTAACCATTTTATCTAGGACACATGACCCCACTAGAAATTAGCTCTTTCCAAGTTTCAGCTGCAGACTGCCCAAGATTCAGACTTCAGAAATTTTAGCGTTAGAGGAGATCCGAATTCCGGATACTAGCTAGTGCTGAAGCGCAAGCCCAGTACGTATTTAAAATGTATTGTATAGTGGCCGGTATCGTCGTATGAAACCCATAAAATTAGCTGAAACCTGACATCGAACCAGACACGTGAAAAGGGTTTTGCAGACATAAGGAGAAAGAAGACGCATTCTCGCTAGAAGATAAATTCTCTCTCTAACCACTTGGCTGTTTTTATTTAATTACATAGCTCTACTTCCAGCCTGTTAGAAAAATAAACGAAACAGTATGTGTTGAAGAACAATTGAAATTCATGAACAATATGCATATCCAAATAACAATACTGCTTCTCGTATTTTAGTTGAGCTGTGCATAAACTTTTTCAGGCATTGGTATGGAAAATTAAAGTGGAAAACTTGGCAGTTTATAGTAACAATGGTGCAAGTGTCTTAAGTACAGCAATACCCAGGCTGTTTAGTAGCAGTTACTTCATCAAGAGCCAGTACTTTTCCTACAGGAACAGTCTTAGTGGCAATAGTTGTGTCGTTCTTTCTGGCATCTAAACTCTTTTGGCTTGTAATTTGATGGATTTTATTTATCATTCCTAAAAATGCTTCCTCAACGTTCAAGTTCTCCAAAGCTGATGTCTCCATGAAACATAGACCTTCACTCACTGCAAGACTTTTACCTTCTTCTTCATCAACTTCCCTGGAATGCCCTAAATCTGATTTGTTCCCCACGAGAACTACCACCATGTCTGATCCACCAAACTCTTTGAGCTCTTGAAGCCATTTCTTGACATTGTCAAATGTAACTCTCCTCGTAATATCATATACTAGCAGAGCACCTAACGCTCCTCGATAATAGGAACTTGTTATGGCTCTAAACCTGCAAAAAACGATTTCCATGAGATTGTCGGAATTTTAAAGACGTATCATTGCCAATACTAAAGTAGTTGCATGATTCTGATTTCCTGATAACTAAGCAAATAGAAGATCGACGAAGATGAATCGTGTGCAAGAGATGGGATTAAGAATTTTCTAATCAGAGTAGTCCAAAACCGCAGTTTGTGTAGGACTGAACAGCAATGAATCTCATTGCATTAGATCACAGATGGAAGCTTCACTGTCTGTCCAGCGGACTCTTCTCTGTCGTTGTTAAGTAAGCTCCAAGAACAATATAAAAACAATTTTCTAATGTTTCCAAAATCGTCATTCAATTGTTGTTAGGGAACCGAAGGGTATGATTTTCGCACATAGAACCTAACCACGACCTGAAAGGAAATGCGACAAAGAAAAGTAGGATAGCAAAGAAGTAGCATATCTCGTCTCATATATAGCTGCCAGCTGGTTAGTTGGTAGCTTTTCTTTCACGAATATTTCTTTTTCTTTTTGACCCTTTTATGCGAAAACAAGTAGTGACTGTATAATTCTCGTTGCACTATTTGCTTTTTTAAAAAAATCTAAAACCTTTTTGAGTTATTATTTAGGCAAGATACGTATTAGAACGGTCAAATCTACTGTTACTATAATTTACTATTATCTTCTATTTGCAGTCCACTCAACAAAAGAATGTTTTAGCTTCTTGATCGGCTCAACTGGATGGATAAGAAAAGGATTACACCGCCATAGTTTCAAGAGTTTGTACAATTAAGGTTCCCTAAAAAGCTGGCAATGCTACGTTGAACCATTAGGGTCGTCAAAAACAAACCTAAAGATGCAAGCTTGAAAGGTTTACTAAAAAGGGCTCACTGTTATGCATATTTTCTAACCTAAAGATCCTTCACTTGTACGATCAAGCATCCCAAGTGAAAGGGTCAAGTTACACAGTTATCTAAGATTCTTTTCGACCTTCTCGGCCTTGAAACGCAAACGATCTTCTATATTTCTAAGTTACAGCACCAACTTAATTGATATATTGAGATTCTTAATAATCCAAAAACTTAAAGGATGGATATGACGAGAAACAGAGAAACTTCCATACCTTTCTTGACCGGCGGTGTCCCATATTTGAGCCTTGATGAGCTTGTCACCAACTCTAACATTTCGGTAAGCGAATTCAACCCCAATAGTTGGCTTGGAATCTAAACGAAATTCCTTTCTTGAAAATCTCGACAGAAGATTCGATTTCCCAACTGCAGAATCTCCTATCAGCACTGCTTTAAACAGGTAATCGCACTCTTCATCGTATGCGTCGGCCATAAAAACGACGACGACGAGAAGCTAATTAAAAAGACACAACATATATAGATGAGATTGGGTCTTGGAAGCTCCAAGTTAAAGGTAGCAAAAGAAGAGGAGAGAGACTATATTCTCATGTTCGCATACATAGATAGATAGAACCAAACGAGTCATGACTTGTTCTCAATCTTTTCTTGAGTTTGGGTTACAAGGGTGTCGACTGTTAACATGTGAGGACATAGGACAGAGACATAAAGCCTGTTTCTTATGATGTCAAGTGGGGGGTTGAAAAACCCATCCTTGATACTTAATTTGGCTATAAAATCACTTGACCTGTGACAAATTACCGGCCAAGGCTTATTGTCGTACCGCCACGTGTGAATTAGTTAAGAATAGGACTTTTTTTTGGTTGGTTTGTTCCTTGGTTATTCTTACCAAGCGGTTGTCCTAGATCAATTGTTTAAAGCTAAAGATTGCATTGGTTGCTTAAGAATAATGTGCTTAGTTATAATGATTAATCATTTCTGGTTGCTTTCTGTTGCAAGTCAACAATGGTTTGGAATTGACCAAACAAACAAGTAGGTAATAAGTTTGTTTTCGCAACAAATATAGAACTGCCAAAATTGGGGAGTCCAATTTGGTAGTATATTCACATTGCTTTAGTTAAGCAAGTTTCTCTTATTGCCTTTTTGGTCTATAATTTCAACCATTTAAGTATCATAAGTGCTTGGTTAGAATGGTCTTAGCTCCACACGCTTCAGGCAGCTTCGTCGTTTGTCTTTGTCATTATAGCCTGTGATTCTCACGGCGCCCTTGTGTCGCCGATCTCTCTCCTAGTTTATTATTGTTCTCTTTTCCCCTATAAGCAAAAAAAAAAAGAAAAAGAGAATGATCTTAGCTAATTAAGGTGGCACCACCCCTTATGCATCTAGGGGTCCACGATTTTCTCTGACAAACTTGTATAAGATAAGAGGGTCATCCTCTTTTTTCCTTAATGATGTTTACAACAATTAATATAGTATTTTGATATAGTTAGTTTGAAATAAAAATCAATTTTTGTCATGCATTCTTTAAGAATAATTAACAAATCATTAGTTTCTCTAACTCCTCTCTCCATTTCGTTGCTTTAAGTTATGGCTTTCACATGTTTACCTTCCTTTTTTTATAGAATCTCAGCTCTCTCCTCCTGAGAATTCTCCAAATCTTGTCTTCCCCTTATCTTAGCTCAAACTTGTCCCCTCCTAGAGCTGCTCCAGAATCTTAGGATACTCCTACTACCTTGCCTTTAGCTTCGCGCATCAAGTAGTTAGCGACACCTCTGTTTTTGAAAAGCTTGGGTTTTTTGCTCCTCTTCCAGATTCCTCTATGACTAAATCCTGGGTTATTTCCCCATCCAATCAAAATTCTTTAGCAGGGAGCTACCAAATAATGGTCGTGTACTCATACGAGGTTCTTTGCTGAAAAGTGATTGGCATTACCAATGGTGCATCGATAGGCTATCTTCAACTAGTTGAAACATGGACTAGAAAGTGTTTTCTTAAATGATGATAAGGTTTTCCTGTTCAATTTTATACAAGTTTAAAACCTACATAAAGTGTTAGAGTTAGGGCCTTGGAAAATGTAGGCTTTTAAAGTATATATATATAGAGAGACAGAGAGTGAGAGATAATAATATAAATTTTGAGCTCTCTACGACAATGAAATAATGAGTTAACTAATAATTATAAACTTACATAAGATTTAATTGAGGTTAACCACTAATAAGAGCCATCGGGCTACAAAAAAAAAAAAAAAGAACAAAGAACAAAGATGCTAGTAAAAATTTCCAAATAGACTTCTTTGAGGAATTACTTAATAGGCATTCCCACTCAAACTTTATCTTAAAGTCTAAAGAATCTGAGTTAGCTCCTCTAGAGAAGAAGGAAGAGTTCATCATTAGACCCTCACCACAAGTCCCCCAACAAAACATAATAAATATCCATGCTTATACCTTGGATGTTACCATAAATTTGTCTATCTAAATCAATCATAGATTAGAAGATCCTAGGATGTCTATGGAACAATGGGTTAACTCCAATCAAGCCATACTGCTCAAGGAGACTAGGGAAAGTTATGAGTAATGTCAATCTTAAATTAATCAAAAGACTATTTTAGAAAAAATTTGAAGTTATAGAGATAGTTCAATAAGAAAAATTTAGAAATATAAAGCTCCCTTATATAAGCATCAAGAAGAAATCAGGAAGAAAACTTTAAAAAAATGGGTCTTATAAACTCCCCGTATCTTTATGATCTTAACTTGGAATCTTAGGGACATAAATTGCCTTTAAAAAGTATATGATCAAGGATTATTAGGCAGCCAAGAATTTCAATATAGTAAGGCTTTAGAGACCAAAATCAAGGTAAATAATCTTCAAAATTGTAAATATATTTTTCGTAAGGATTGGGAAATATTATTAAACTACCAATCCCATTACAATATTAGGATATGGTTGGTTTTGACCTAAGGAAAGTCAAGATACGCCAACATATAGTATTTGATCAATTTATCAACATTGAAGTTTACTTGGATGTTGATTTCTTTGATATTACACTCATCTATAATGACAATCATGAATTTCAAAGAAGTTTGCTATAAAGTAACCTAAATCCCTCGAGTTCATCTATTCATTAACCTTAGTTATTGGTAGGGAATTTCAACATCACCTTATTTTCCTAAAAAGTTGAAGGAGATAGGTTGAGTAATTAAAAAAAAACCTTTGTAAATTAGTAATACTCAAATAAACTTTTTGATCTCATATTTGAATGGACCTTATTACATGTATTGGACCCCGAATTTTTTTAATTTTTATTGATTTATTTGTTTCATTATTTTTAGAATTGAGTCATTAATTTAATGGGTATAAATAGAGATTTGACATTAGATGGAAAGATTTGAATTAAGTTAGAGTTAATATAGTGTTTAAGAGATTAAAGGAGTTATGAGGTAAATGAAAGAAAGCGCAAAATGGGAAGACCAAAGGAGAGGAGGAGTATTTTTGGAAGGACAAGACCAAAATGTGGTCTTATATTTAAGAGAAGGAGAAAACGTGAATTGGGACAGAAGAAGAGAAATAAGAAAGAGAAAGAAGAGAGATTTCGGTAGTTGAGAGAAAAGAAAAGAGTTGAGCTAGGGTATCTTCATTCCTTAGCTTTTGAGAGAGAATTTGAAGTGGTTCAAGAAGAGAAAAAGGTAGAGGAAGAGAAGAGCTTCTATTTGAGCCAAATATCTCTTCATTTGGTGAAGAACTAAGATAAGATCACCTAAATCTTTTGGAATTTTTGGAAGGATTTTAGTTCATGGAGTTTAGAAAATCCATAGGTTTAAGTGCTCTATCACCAATTTTGGTGATTGTGCTTTGTGAGATTTTCAATTGAAAGCTCTATTGAGTGAAAAAATTTTGTTATTGTATAAAAGGAATCAAAGAGGCAAGAGAAACAAGAGAAGAAACATCCTTGAGCAAGTTTTCAAGCAATGAGACTAAGGTGGGTTACATGTTTATAATAGAGTTATGAGCCACTAATGCTTTTTCAAATCAAGAAAATAAAATGATTTCAGTCACTTCATAAGTATTGCTTTAAATGTTTTGAGTGATTTGAGAAATTGTTACATATTGGTGCATGAATTTTGATTATAAAATGGAAAATGGTTTTGAAATATTCATGTTATGCCTTGAAACATGTCATGGCATTTTGTATGAATGAAAAGATGTTAAAGCATGAAAGTATGAGCATATGATAAAATGATTTGAGCATGTTCTTCTGTTTGGGCTAGAGTGGAATCATTCTGTTCGTCACGTGCACGTTGACAAGAGCCTTCTCCCAGCTGCCCACTTGTGACATATGAGCTCCGAAAGTAGACTCATTCTGTTCATGGGATAAACTTCGGTTTCTTCATTCTGTTTCTATGGAACCTCGAGCCATTTATTTGTACATTACATCTTTGAAATTGTCAAATTTTTTGCATAAATTGAGTGTTCTATAGTGATGGTTAAATGTATATGCTATGTTGAGGTGAGGATGTATTGTCTAGTAAGGACGTGTCGTCTAGTAAGGATACTTTGTCTAGTGATGGCGTATCGTCTGGTGAAGGCGTATAGTCTGGTGAGGACGTTTCGTCTAGTGAGGATGTATAGTCTGGTGAGGACGCTTCGTCTAATGACGTCATATCGTCTGGTGCACTGTTCATCTGACCCTATCGTCTGGTCCAAATTTGACCCTCTAGACGATAAACTCTATTTTCAAGGTCTTCATAAAAGTTGTAGATTTTGAAGTTCTTTTTCAGAATACCTTAATCCGACCTCTCTTATGAAAGTTATGGCAATTTTTCCAAAATCTATTATGAAGTTGAAGAAATGTGTTTGCTCACGTTCTATGATTCAGTCCAGCACACGTCTTGTGACTCCGAATGTTAAGCTCCAGAAGCGGGGTCCAACAACACGTGAAGGAATAGACACGAGGAAAACTAGTTGGTTAGGAAAAAAAAATTTGATCATGCATTGGTTAATCCTAATCAACTTCTAGAGTATATGATTAGTATGACTCATTTCCACATCCCTATGCTCTAATCACTACCCTAATAAAGTATTAATATAAACAAATCTTGAAAAAGCTAAAGTTCCCATTCAAATTCAAAAAAAAATTAACCAAATGGAGGGCTTTGAAAATGTTGTTTAACCGGGCTTAAGTATACAAGTAAAGGGTTATGAAGTAATCAGGTTCTTGAGGAAACTTTAGATTGTGAAATTAGAACTTAAAAAGGTCTACAATAAGAAAATATTAAATATTAAATCTATAATAGCCAATCGAGAAGACTTATTCTTTATCTAAACCCAAAATAACCTATTTTTTAAAGACTTAACTTTTAGAGACAAGGAAAGAAAACAATTGATGCTAATTCACAAGTCTAAATAATCACCACTCATTGTTTAACAAATCCAAAGTTAATTAACTTAAAGAGGGGGATAGGAATTCCAAATTCTTCCTTTGTAGAAAGAATATTAATAAAATTTGCTCTTTCAATATTAGTGATAATGTAACTACTAAAAAGTAGTAGGAGCTTAAGGAATTAGCTTTAAACTACTTCAAGAACATTCTTAGAACCTCTAAATAGTATAGTCCTATTTTGTAGGAGTTTAAATTCTTCATTGTTGACTCTATCTGTCTTTCTCTGTGTGTGTCTTAGAAGGAGTCATTTAAAAAATGCTTTTGTGCTTTGAATTTCTTCAACCTAAACCCAAACAAAATCTTATAACCTTAATAGACTAAAAGCTCTTTTTTTCTATAAAAACTTGGCATATTACAAAGGACATACTTACTAGAACTATCCCAAAATCCTTCTCAAATGGCCAATTGCTTAAGTAATTGGATAAAAGTCATGTGAATCTTATTCCTAAAAAGCTAAATCCTAGTCTTTGAATGATTACGGGCCTATCTTTTGTTACATATTATTTATAAGATAATTTTCGAGATATTAAAAACATACTTAAGAAGTGCATCGCAGTTTCATTAATCTTATTCAAGGAGCTTTCATTAAGGATAGGAGCATTGGTAACAATTTGCCTCCAGCTTTAGAGGTCTTCAAGATTTATCAAAATAAAAGGGTAATAAAGTGTTGCTATATGAAATTGAATTTAATAAAACTTTTGACTTAATTAGGTAAAGATTCATTCTTGACTCATTAAATGCTTTTGGGTTCCCTAACTAATTCATTTCATAGATAGAAAATTAAATAAACACTCCTTCTTTTGCTATTTTAATTAATAGAGTACCTGCTTATTTTAAGGAGTGAAGGATTTTAGAAAATAAAAACCTATCTCTCCTTATCTATTGATCATGTGTATAGAGGTACTCGCAAGCTTAATATCATTGAAGATTAATCAAAGGTAATGCGAAATTCCATTATAAGTGTAAGAAACTGAGGTTATTTATTTAGCCCTTATTTTATTCATGATCTTTTCCTCATTTGCAGATCCTAATTCAATTTAAATCCTAATGAATTCCTTAAACTTACTTAGCTCAATCTCAAGCTTATTAGTGAATAAAAGGAGGACCTACTTGTATATGTCTATTGATTCTAAAAATAAAGTAAGCTCATTCTCAATTATCTGAAACCTAAATTGTCTAAGCCTTCCATTTAAGTACCCAGGCATACTAATCTAAGACAAAAGATTCATTTATAGAAATTTCTCGTCTCTTTGATGCTATTAGAAGAAGGATCAACCATTGGAATGACAAAGTCCTATCTTATGCTAGGAGGCTTTAGCTTATCAATGTGGTTTTAAATAACCAACAAATTTAATGGTGTGCCCATCACTTTCATGTCTCAAAAGATGATAAAGTTGTTGAAATAATTTTGAAAACCTTCCTATAGACAAGTACTATTGGCAATCATTCAGGTGAAAAAAAGTAAAGTGGCCCAATATTTTTGCACTCAAAGAAGAAGGGTGATTGGTGATTAGCCCGATAAAAGTCATAAATAATTTTTTTTTTACTAAAAGGAGTTGGAAGCACTTCACTGACTCACAATCAATTTAGGTTCATAATCACAATGTCAAGAAGAAAAGTCTTTGATGCTTCAAAATAAAACAAACCAATTACTAGTCCCTCAATCAAAATTCTAAAGTTAAGGGATGTTATAAGTTAGGAAATCAAATTCATAGCTGGGAATGTGTAACACCCCACTCCCGCGTGACCCAAACCTAATATCGTTGGTGATATCCGAGTTCGTGCCCCGCGAGGGTGGCGTACTACATCAGTAAGTCAGACGGAACTCAGTATAGATATGTTTTTTAAACATTCATTCGCTCGGAAAACAGTAGACAACTTGAGCCCACGGTAAAAGGAAGCATTTTCAGTTATTACAGACAGTCAACAATAATTACA
>JANZLD010000007.1:19995843-20015351 GCA_026413575.1 Erythroxylum carthagenense | reverse complement strand
AGCACAAGGAGAGGGAAACCACAAGAAAGATCGAAGAATCACTCCAAAGGGGAAAGGATCGGAAGTCACCGTGGAAGAGAAGAAGAAGATAGTTTTGCCTTAGGAGAAAATCCCCAAATTCAAACCTAGGTATATATATAGACATAAGTCCTCAAATCATTTTGAATTTCAGTCTCTAAATTTCAATGGCTCAATGCTTTTATTTCCTAACAGTATAACTCTAATTTTTTCATTGCCATTGGACAATTCTTTCGGTACCATACAGTCAATCGGTCTGTCTCTCAAAAATTTTCGGTCCGGGCATTTTCTCCCAAATTTTCTGAAAATTTCCTATAAGCCACTATCAATTACCAATCCCTCTTAAACTATTCTAAATCAGTCATTCGAACCCAATTACTCCTAATTTCTCAATCAAGTCACAATTCAGTCAATTTCAGTTCACAATCCAATCAATTCATAATCCAGTCAGTCCATGCTCACAATTAAATACCGGAAAACCATGAATGCATGTACCTATGAATAAATGCATATGCAAGAAACATGTTCCTCTATAATTAGAGGCCAATGACATGCTCAATCAGTGAATGCAATTAAATCCTAACCCGTCCCAATTTACCAAAATGCCCTTGCAACAGTAACGGGATGTTACATATCATCTGTGATGATGTCATATCGTCTGTAAAGAGGTATCGTCTGTGATGACATCAAGTCGTCTGTGATGATGTCATTCATCTTAAGAGTTCTAATTTTTTAAGAAAAGTTTGAGGTCCAATAGAAAGGGGTAGGGGAAATGGTGACAGAGAAAATGTTAAGGTTTTTAACACAAGTGTGCCTCGTTTTGGGAGGAGAGGAAGGGAAAGGGGTTGAGAAAGTAACAAAGGACAAAGTGTAGGTGCAAACAAGGGTTGGGTAAAGAAAAATGGCCCATTGTGTGGAATGGCATTAGGTTTTTAAACATGCATTCGTTTATTCCTTTTGACAAGGTCTACTTCACTTAACCTTTGTTATTGGATGATTTAATATATGTTCTGTTTTAACATGTATGCGTTTTTTAGGAATTGGATAATTAGAAAATAAGTGTTGTTATTAGTGGAACAAGTGAATAATTAGAGACTACACCTAAAACAAGTGAACAATCAGAACTTGCACCTAGAGTATGTTTATTTTAATTTTAACAACCTACACTAGAGTATATTCTCTACTCTATTGTTCGAATCCTACCAGTAGTAGAGTATCTTTTTTTATTATTTGTATTTAATTATTTCTATAGTTATTTCACTTTCTTTTCAAACTTGTACACTTAATTTTTGTAGATTGACATATGTCAATCTACACGTGGTGAATACTTGTTGTCCAATCAACATTCTTCTACTGGAGTGCATGTTTGTAGGGATGGTAGTCTAGAAAGTGGGGAAAACCATTGACTCTTTGATTTGGAAGAGTCTAGCTTTTGAGTAACAATAGTTTACTATAGTTTCAGTATTATAGATTAAGTTTTGCTTATATATTTAAGTTATTATACATATGCTAATCCTGAACAAACTAAAATATGGATAATAGTTTGGTAACTTTTAAAGCTAAATAATATTCATTTTGTAACTATCGGAGATTAGCTTGGATATTTCTATTTGGATTAAAGCAAAAACAAGTTATTATTTGCCTTTTCTGAAGAAATGTTGAGCTAATGATATTATTAAGAGTGCTATTATATTTTTCTTCAATCTGGCAATATTTGTTTCTTTGTGCTTCAGCGTGTTTTTTTAAAAATAAAGAGTTATAATGAAGTTTTTCCTTTCAAATCTTTTTTTAAAGATAGAAGTATCTCATACTATACAATTTTGAAGAAAATGATAATTTCAATTATTTTTATTATTTTTCTTTTTTGTGAAGTAATGATGAGAAGGTAAACCATAAACAAAATTTGTTATTTTTTATCAAATAATAGTTAGAACGTAAAATTATAAAAAATGACACCTTCAATAAATTTTCTTTCTTTTTTTCAATTTTATTTCACAAATAAATTTTCTTTTTTTTTCCATAAATTAAAGGTCGTTAAGTATAATTGTGAAGACAATGGTATTTTTAGTAATTTTCTTTTTTATTTATTAACGGTCAAAATGTAATACATGCCTAAAAAATTATTTTTGAAATAGAAGGCATAACAAAAAAAGCAAAAAAATATCGAGGTTTAATGTATTTTAGTCAACAAAATACTAAAAGGGTATTTTTGTCCAAAAATGCAAAATTTACGGTTATGATGATGTCATCATAATACATGGGTCAAAAAAGTCCTTTTGAATAATAAGTCCATTTTTAAAATAGAGGGGGGCATAACGTACCAAGGGATAAAACACAAGAGGTTACATGTATTTTAGCCTTAGAATTATAAATAATTATAATTAAATACCAACTATATTCAAATAAGATCTAATATCTCATATTGATCCTTGTTTATTAAATATCTCATATTTAATTATAAAATTTTTTAAACTTTACAATTAAGTCTAACTTAATTAAAATTATCTTTGCTTTGCTCAACCTTTTCTTTATATGTGACCCATTAGGTTCTCAGCTATATTGGCAATGATTATAAATTATAATTAGAATTCATAATTAGAATTAGATAAAATTAAAACTCCTTTTAATTTATCTTTAATTCTTCAATTAACAATTTATAATCATATATCAAGATTGACATCTAACAACGCATTATGACCACCTAAATATTTAGAAATGTCAAAGTGATTTTGACTAACCTTTCTATGCATGATTTTTCTATATTAGTCAATACAATATTTTGATTAGACAGAGCATGGAAATAATGTATTCTCTTTTTTAGTGTAATCATATTAATTCTCCATCATTAGCTATTATTTACAAAGCGTTATTCCACCGTGACTAAGGATTTTCTAAATCAATACTAATCGAAAACAACGAAAAATTCTCCCTAATTACTTTAGGGTGATAAATCCTACCTTGATCACACAACTACCTCCATATAGTTTATGCTATATCCAATGACAACTGATTGAACAACCTATGATTAGAATAGGTCATAAGTAGTATCAAATATAGCAATTACTATACACGATGGTTTCTTATATAATCATCACAATGAAAATTTCCACAGACATATAAGTAATGTTCCAAACAAATTTCTCATATCGAGTTAGTATGGTTAACTTGTTCTCTAACAAGCACCCACACATGTTTGTTTAAGTATTGTCATACTTTAGCATATGAAATTTACTACTTCCTTCATAAGAAAAAGCATAATGTGTGTTACCCTTTTTATGTTCTATTAATCTCTAGTTTTAATAGAACAATGACTAGAAATAATTTAGGGATAATACATAATGCAATATAAAATAATTATAATCGCATTATAATTTTATTTGTAATGTATAATTATCCTAAGTACTTTATCATGAACATCTAAACATATACGAAACAAAAAATATCTTTAAATTATTTTGTCACTAAACAACAACCATAGTGATTAACTATAGGGCATAAACTAGCAATCTCCCACTTGCCGTAAGACAATCATTTATGTATTATATACCATATCACCATATAACAATCATGCTACTATTGGGACAATAACTTAATAAGAGAATTCTACAAGATTCTTTGTAACTTTGCCTAACTCTTACAACTTTCATCTTAATTATCATCATAATTAAGAAAAATTGCCTAAATATATCCTTGGATCTTTGACGAGACCTTAGCTTCTTTTACACATCCAATGACTCTAATATTTCACAGCTACTATTTTGAACAATGCAAGGAACTATATCAATTTCACTAAAGAACTTATTGATCTAAATAATAATTTCTACTAAATGAAAATTTTATTATGGCTTAATCAGTAACCATTGATATATTGGAACCTTTCCAATCTTAAAATAATATTGTTCTAAGTAAAGTAAACCTTAATTAGGATTTACTTCTAATGTAATAACCTTATCATCTTATACTCAAAAATCAACTCATACATAGAATCATAGATATCTTTAATACTTCATAACTATCAGATATATCAAATACTAAACATCTTTAGTACATTATCTATGTACTTAGACTTAGAATAGGTTAACAACTTCCAACCTATCTCTATAGATCTAATTCTTAGAATTAAGTTGTTACCTTTTTCATATCCAACAAGAGTTATTATTAGATAATTATGTTTTTAACAGTTAAAGATAAGAAATGTTGTTCTTTATGAGCAATATGTCTCCACTTACTCTCACTTAAGGGGAAAACTATACTCCTACTAACCTTCTTGTTGAAATGATAAACTCAAAATCATCTTAAAAACAAACTATTTAAATTCGTAAAGAAAGTAAATCTTTCCATGTCTTATAACCTTTCAATTGTGCATCAAATGTATCAACAAAGGCACTAGTTCTAATTGGATGTATTGTTATGAGATTTGAACCTTTCAAATTTCATCTTATGCCCACTACTTATATTGAGAACCATTCTCCTATAAGTATACATTGAAACAAACAATTTGTTTAATAAATCCATAAGACTATATCCAACCTTTTTTTATATCTGATAAACTTTTGTTACCAAATTTAGTTCCAAATTTAATGTATAATGTATGCTTTAACCAAGCATTACATTCTTGAATCATTAATTTTGACTCTTTTAAAGACTTAGAATTTTATATCTAATATGAAATCTTGCTAATTAATTCAATTGGAATTATTGAAGGTAATTCATTGTACTAGGCATCGCTATAAAAGAAATAATATTGCACCATACAATATCTCCTATTGTATTTTCCTCCTTACATAAATCCATACTCTTACAAAATTTTGTTATGAAGGTATTCACCAGAGAATCTTTTTCCCTATAGATAACTAGAAATTTAAAACTCACCATAATGATCTCATAAAAAATACTACATCATTCTTAATGCTTAATTTCTACTTAGATTTGAACAATTTGAACTTTCAAAAATTTTAAATCATTATTTCAATTAATGCATATAACCATATCACATAAAGTCATTAGTAATATAATGAAATATAAATATCATCCTTTTATGAATTGTTATTCTATATAATACATCACATATATATAACAATTCAATACCATCATCATCTTTTTACCAAAATTTGATTTAGTTATTCTTCAACTTGACAAGTTTCATACAATTCATAATTAAAAGGATACACAATTCGTTGTATATAACTTTATGATTCTCGTTATGTTGATTTAACCAACATGGCATTAAAGGATAGTCTTAGTTATCAAACTTTGTATTCTTCCGATTTATGTTAAGAATAAGTCTCCTTTGATCTAACATATACAAATTATTTATATAAAATTGGATTAACTACTTTTACTTAACAATTTCATGATTTGAACATTATAATAATGTTAAATCTAAATCTAGTATCAAATACTCATAAGCATGAACTAGAGATACATATGATCTCTATCATATCTCATATAGGCAAGAAAATTCATGCAATAATGTTTTTCTTATGAAAAATATTTAATTGTAGTTTGCAATTATCCTTTTAGTACCCTAATTTAAGTGGAACAATTCCATTAAGGTACCATATCTTTCAGCTCTACTTTATGCAATCTCTTGTAACTTTCTATCATGGTGTTAATGTACGTCTTACATGTTGTCATCAAAGTTTATGAGATATTATTCAACTTAAAATGTCATTACATTTTATCATTCATATAATTTTGACATATCTCTAAAACTTTGTCACCGAATCCTTAACAGGGATTATAACAAAATAATATAATGACATACAATTTTCTATCTAACTTTGAAAACTCTTCTCAAACAGAACCTTTGTCCAAGAAATTTGGTTCACTAACTTAGTATCAACTATACTGAACAAGGTAAATTCCACTCAGAACATAACATAAATGCAAGGAAGACAAGTAATTAATTATATGTCATGAGTACCAAATGAGATTAGGACTTTAATCATCTATATGGTTACTCCCATTATTTTATTTGAAATAATAGCCCTCACTACTATTTAGGAAGATTACTCTAATCTTTCTAGTGGGCTAGGATCTTATTTAAATATAATTAATCTTGAGTTTGCTCAACAAACTAACTAAACTTAAATTAGGTAGATACAACTTTATCAATCACATCTCATATGACTCTTAGATCCGTTAGGTGACAATTGTTGTCAAAACATATCTTATATGTTATTTAAAAACCTGCCTCTAAATTCATATGATCATGAGTTTGCTCATCCAAATCACATAAATTTAGTTAAATAGAACCAACTGTCATAAGAGTAAACATATTCGGGATAAATTGGCCTTACGTTTGCTCAGCAAGTCTAACAATAAACATAACTATGGTTTATTCTTATAACAATGGAAGACAATAAACATGCTCTCCACGTGTACTTAATATTTTAATGAGGGATTTAATTTTATTCATCTCATCAAACATAAAATTGCATATAAAATATCATACATATAAAACATACAACTTAATACGCATCCAATATATATATCAAACATATAAATAAATTATGCAATTTATGCACTCATAATCAAATTATATGCATAATATCAAGTTTTGTTTGATTCAAGTTATTGATATTCATAATCTAAAATAATATTTCCAACTTTTTAGAAAAATTAAATTATAATAAACTTATTGATTCCTAAATAAACTAAATTTCTATTCCAAATAGAAATTTAATTTAATTGGAAAATAATTTTCAATTCCAATTGGAATTTATTTTTAATTATCTTGATTCCTTTAATAAAATTTAACTAAAATTTTTTCAATAAATTGTACCTTTTACTTATTATAATTTAGAAATTTTCTTTTTTCAAAATTATACAAGTAACACACTTTAATCCAATTACAAAATTATTTCTAATCTAATTAGAAATTACTATTTCTAATCTCATTAGAAATTACTTATCTTTAGTTAGAAAACTATTTTCTAATAATAAAAGGAAACTACTTTCAAAATTAAATAAAAAAATTTTAAATTTAATTAAGAAAGTCATTTGTTTTATTTATTTAGAAATTGATGTCATAATTAATTAGAAAATCTTTCTTTAGTAAGTTAGAAATATATTTTCAAATATATTAAAGAAAGCTCATTTTCTTGATAAATTAATGAAAACACTTTTTAAATTTTAACCAAAAAACACACTTTCTAATAAATCTAGAAAAATTATTATTCATAAAATAAAAAATTTATTTTTAAATAAATTGAATAGCAATTCTCTAAAAAATAAAACCACAAATTTAATTTATCACAATCATATTGAAATAAATAAATTTAATTAAGAAACATCTTTCTTAACTACTTAAGAAAATATTTTTCTTAATTTTAAGGAATCTGATTAATTAATCTCAATCTAATTGAAACTAATTAGTTTTAATTTTAGTAACTACTTTTCTAAAATTTATTAGGAATCAATATAATTTGTTAATCTTAACCATATTAAGACAAATAATTACTTTAATTTTGAAATTAAGATCTTATCTTAATTAATATGATCTCATTAATATGATCTCATTGGTTATCTCACATAATTATGAAAGATAATTCTTTTAAATATTTACTTAATTCTAATTATTGATTTGATACACATAATTATGAAAGATAATTCTTTTAAACATTTACCTTATTCTAATTATTAATTTGATAATTTATTTAATTTAATAATTCAATTCTTTGAAAAAATAAACTAAATTCTTAATAAAATAACCCTTTAAAATCATTTTCAAACATTAAAAAAATACTTTTTCAATTTTATTAGAAGTATAAACAAATTTAATCTTCTCTGAATTAATTTAATTAGAATTAAGGCTTTAAAAGCATAAAAAATCATAATAAAATGGGTTTGGAAACTGTACTGCAAACGCCAGAAACCACCTGTAGTGGTCAACGTGGCAGCAACGCCTTCACCTGACGCCCTTCCCCAACGTACACGAGCCGCCGCTTGTGGGCCTTTTTCCTTCTGGACCGCCGTATCCTTGGTTCTCTGATGTCTCCTCCAGCGATGGCAGCTGCTTCAACCCATGTCGTAGCTACCGCCTCCAGTCGCATGAAGCCGTTGGCAATTCCAATGAGGAGAACTCGTGCCATCACCAGCCTTCACGCCAACTTGTGGCAACAACACCAACCAGAAATCGCGTAAAATAAAAACGGAGAACATATATTCGCAGAACAAGCAGAACGTGCAATGCGTTTTCCCGAACGCACAAAATCAGAAAACTCACATAACATAAACAATCCAACAAACAGCAGAGAAGGATTCCACTGTGAGGTTTTGTGTTTCCAGAAATGAGCAAGAACAGAGGCGTGCAGAGAATTTCTAGAAAACTTGAAACAAAAGGAAGTATTCATTTAAGTTTATTTCAATTAAAAGAAAATTAAACCTAATTAATAAAATCTTAATCAATATTATGAACATGTAAAATTTGTATTTAAGATCCATGCAACGTTTGCATCAATGAAATTTAAGCCCTAACTTCCTTTTGTTTAATTAAATTAGTAACAATCAAATAATTTTAATGAAATTATAGGATTAAAATTTGGCTTTGATATCATTCTTGAAAAATTAGGACATGATTTAATCTCAACTATAGTGGAATAATTACGAAATATTTTTATTTCTCAAAAGTTAAGATTATTTTAACTATATAAAATGATTAACACATAAATTATAATAAAACATTAATCATAATTGATACTTTATTCTGAAGTTTAATCATATTCTTGTCATATCCTTTGAATCATTTCTAAAATCGATCTGTCTTAACTACCGTAACCACGCAAATGTTTAACCTTTAACGATATTCATAAATTAATGACATTTATGTGATCCATTAGGTTATTAAATATGTTAGTAATAATTATCAATTATAAATTCTAATTCTAATTCATAATTAAAATTACATAAATAAAAACTTCTTTTAATTTATCTTTAATTTTTTAATTAAACAATTTATAATTATATATTAAAACTAATGTTTAGCAACGCATCATAACTAGCTAAATATTTAGGAATGTCAAAGTGATTTTAACTAATTTTTATATGCATGATTTTTTTTGTATAATTCATTTCTTTCATCATACAATGTCTCGATAAGACATAACATGACATTAATGTATGCTCTTTTTGAATCGAATCATATTAATTCTCCGTTATTAGCTATTGATTCGATTAATGATATTTGTAAACTATTTACAAAACGATGTTTCATTTTGACTAAGGATTTCCTGAATCAATACTAATCGAGAACAACTGAATATTCTCTCTAATTATTTTACGGTGATGAATTATATCTTAATTATACAACTACCTCTATATAATTCATGTTACGTCAAAAAAGTCATAAGTAATTTTAAACCATAGCAATTCCTGTAGAAGATAACTTTGGAGATCTTAAGTCAAAAGATCAATTATACAATCATCACAATGAAAATTTCTATAAATATACAAGTAATATTTTAAATGAATTTCTCGTATTAGGTTAGTATGGTAAAATTAATTATTCTCTAGCAAGCACCTATGTGATATATACGTGACAATAAGATTCATTATTAGATTCTCAAAAATAATAAATAATAAGACATTTTGACAATAAAATCTTTTATTAGATTATAAAAATAATAAATAATAATTCGTTTATATAAATATGACATTTGATTGACAAAAAATTAATTACGTTAAATTTTTCATTTATTTAAAGTTTGTTTAACAAATTTTAAAAATGTTATGTTTCAAATTAAACATTTTAAAATATTATAATTTAAATTATATTCTCGTAAAAACATCTTAGACTTAAAGTGAACTTTCGATCAATAACAAATTAACACCTCAAAGTAAAAATTGACAAAAATCATAATACCTTGAAAATCTTCAAAGCAGTGATCCGATATATAGGTAGTTGTATATTAGACATGAATTCTTTTAGTACTTGAAAGACTGCAGACCTTTATTTATCAAGATTGATTGTGTAGTTTTTCCTAGACTATTTATTAATTGTGAACAAGCTTTTCTCCTGTAATTTCTTTTGATAAACTAAGGTTCTCATAGAAGTTGGGTGCTATGAATTATTATACAATCGTGACACATCCACAAAGGATTGTCTAGTAAATGGCCGACCCAACACCTCTTAATTGGAGACACCAAACCACCAATTGTCTCCAAATCCTAAAGATAAATCATGTTTGACGTTGCTAGCCTCTACTCTTACTGCAAAACGAATTGTGCTTTGTTTTCTTTTATATATTCTGCATGTCACTCTCTACATATGTATATGTACCTTCACGTTCACCAATACTTAGTATTATGTTCGAAGCAACATCTTTTTGCTTTCCCCATAAAATGCGTGCCTTTGTATATAATATAGCTTATATATTCTTCTTGCGGATTACTAAAATAATGGTGTTCAGATCATAGTTCACGTGGGCATTCATGTTTATTTGCGTTATACTGGAACGGTTTATCGTTTACACACACAATGGAAAACCAGTCAATGAACAATTCTGAGTTCTGACTTTTGTTTTCATAGATTGAACTTGGCTTAAATTACAAAGTTCGAGTAGGGCTTTTCATGAGCTTAGGCTAAGCAGAAATTAAGAATAAAACTTTAGATCCATAATCGCATCGAATTGAACTGTGATTCGATAGATTCAATGATGGAATATAATTAATTTTAACTCTACTTTTACATGAATATAAAGTTTTTGGATGGATTATCCTAATCGAAATTCCAATCTTGTTCTGCATCTTATGTTATCAATACCAACAAGGCAACTTGTGTCAGAGTCAGATAACATTAAGCATATTCAAACATCCTCTCAATTTCAATTCAAAAATTTTGTTATGAGTGCTACTTAGTCCTATACATAGGCTGACCTAAATTGAGTGTAATTAAAACTCAACTCAAAATTTTCAAACGATCTCGTTTTACTTTTTTTAAAAAAATTTAGGCCTGGCCACCTCTATCTCCGACCCGAACCAGCCCTTTGTCATTCTTAAAAAAGATCTCTAACCAATATACTCAAAGTAAGAAACCTTTTAAAAGTCACATTTCAATATTTATAATATATCAATATTACTATATGGATCCATATTATACTCTTTTAAACAAATATATGATGGAACATTGACTTCATATGTTCTTTGCAATTAGATTCTTTAAAATCCGACTTCTTTTAATGCTATTCAAATTAGAAGAAATTCAATATTTTGAGTGATATTATCTTCTCCATTACTTTTGTAACACTCAACCATCATAAATAAGATCTTCTTCAGTTAACAAAATTAGATATAGTGAAATTATCATGAAGAACACGATAACAAAAGTGAAGATAAGTCAATTTGGCCATAATAGCATCACATGATAATAACAAAAAGTAATTTGATGAATACTTGTCAAATTTCTTCTACATCTCATAGATTATACTAGCCATAAATGGAGAAGGATTTTCTGCAACATCTTTCAAATATCTTTTTAATTTTCTATACATCTTTAAAGTAAGCATTGGATATTTTGAATCAAAAAAAATTATAAGCATCATAAAATATTTTCAACAACTTGTGAAGAACTTCCACATTATCTCATTCCTCATCAGTAAGGCAAAATTAAAGAAATATTTTTTAATTGCACCCAGTGGATTAAAGCATGCTTGTAATAAAAAAACATGATTAATCATAATGATTATAAAGGACATACTTGATGAGTATCAGGTATGACTTTTGATGCTTATCTATTAAAGAACATGTAATAAATTTGATGTCTATATATATATATATAGATATAGATATAGATATAAGATCAATTAAAGCTTGATGAGTATCATATGAACAAAACACAAATTAAAGAATTTTTCTATGAGAGAAGAGTTTCTTGCTAAACCTGTTTAACCTTCCTACATTAGTACCAAGGCAGATTATGAATATGCATCTTAATCATGATCTTTAGTCAATCAAATTTATGTTATGTTTGAGTATTGTTTTCAAATTATTTTATTGACTGATTTCAAATAAAGATAAGTACTAATCATCTATTATGTGTATCAATATTCTTCTTCAATGTAGTTAGTTGTCTTGCCTTATACGTATAAAGTATATTATATTAAACTAAAGGAGGATTGAATCGTTGTTTTGATGATAACAAAGTATAATTACTACTAATGAGTTTATTATTTTGATGAAAAGCAATATAAGAATAAAATAAATTCATAAATTCAAGAAGATGGCTTATAAAGTTGATAAGGAGAAGAAAAAGTTTATAACAATCGAAATAAAGATCAAAATAAGAATAAAAGAAGTTTAAGGATTATTAAGGTCATTTTTTAGTTTATAATATTACTTGTAATCTCACTTTACTAAGTTGATGCTCTAAAAGGCTTGCCATACATAAACATTTTATTTCACTTTATTGTATAAGTCTTTACATTCATTAAGAAGTATTGAAGCTTTTTGTTTAAATAGAAAAACCTTTTGATCTTTCAAACACTCTTTAGGGAATATATTGGAAAGTGTTAAATCATGCTTTGTATTAAACAAACTCGTCTTGAGCATTTGAAGGTATTAAAATCATGTTTTTAGGGTGATTGGTTAACCTATATAGTTTAGTGATCAACTAATACTAACCTATATAGGTTAAAGTTGTTAAATTTGATATACCTTAAATTTGTTGTAACATTGTTAATTTACCGATCAACTAATATGCCTACTGGTTAATCAATATTCCAATGGCTAGTGAATTTGGTGCCTTTAATGCATATTGGTTGACTAGCAATGTTACGACTATGTATTGGTCATTGTAACAGTTAGTTATTTGCTCCAACGACTAGAAAGGGTCCCAACATACTATAAATAGGCATTTTCTCATTAATTTTAGAATTAAGAAGGTTTTGGATATTATATACACATTTCAAAGTATTTTTCAATCATTTGAGCATCATTATTTTATATTTATATGAGTAAGCTATTTTGGAGTTATCAAGTTATAAAGTGAGGAACTTTAAGATGTAATATTTTGCTTGGGGAATATGTTATTGTACTTAAGGGTGATCTAAGTGAGATTGAGGTTATTCTTTGTCTGGAAAGAAGAATTATAACAAAATTCCAAGAAGAATCTTAGAAGTGGACACAGGCAAGGGTTGTTTACAAAACCACTAAAATCATTTTGCATTCTTTGTTCTCTATCCTCTTTAAAGTATTGTTCAATTATTTAATTGATTTATATCCTTTTTTTTACACTGATTATTGTTAATTGAGTACATTGTTTTGAAAGGTTTTTCAATTTTTTAAAACACTTAATTCACCCCCTTTAATGTGCTAATAGGGACTAATAAGTGGTATCAAAGTGGATCTATTAGGCTAGCATTTCTAACAAAATCCTATAACAAATATCATAATGGCATATTTAGAAGCATTATCATCATCATTCAACCAAGAGGGACAAAACAATAGTAGACCACAATTATTTGATGGCAGTAATTACCTTTACTGAAAAAAATAAGTTGAAATTCTTCTTAACAATCAAAAGTGTAAACCTATGAGAAATAGTTTTAAATGACCTCATTATTCCTATAAGAATTATAGAAAACTATGGATGTTAAAAAATTAGCTTCACCTGAGGATATCTTTTTTTAATAACTTGATCAAGGAGTCTACAAAAAGAGGAGGTTAAAGATTTAGAGCCTAACAACTGACTCAAATGTCTAATGACCACTGAAATAAATTCAGCTTGTGAGTGGAGTTGAGCACCATTAGACATCAAAAATACAAATTTCATTAGTTGATTTCCTTGCTCGGATAGACCTATAAAAGAAAGCTGAATTTCTATCACCATTTGCTAGCCATCTGTTTCAAGACCTTTGCTTCCATAATGAATAATCAAACTTAGCTGCTTTAATATAATTAAAAAGGTTTGAAATTCAAACTGTTGTAATAAGCGATTGGTAGGATCCAAATTTAGCTCATTCTATGCCTCATCTAGAGCTTCTCTAGTAGTATTTAATAAGTGGTGAATGTTGCCAATTTTTTCTCTGGAAGACTTTAATTTCCTCTATGATGCTGTTGAGTTTTCTAACACATTGAAATTTCTTAAAACCTAATTTGATTAAGCTCATTCCTTTTTTGAAAGCATCTTTGAAAAATTCCATACTCAATAAGAAATTTTTAATCTGAATGGATGTCTTATAGCAGACAGTGAAGAATATGAGAAAATTAGTACAGGAGAATGATCAAATATCATTGGATTAGGAAAGAACATATAAGAATTAGGGAAAACTTGAGTCTATTTTGAGTTAGACATGCCCCTATCAAGCTTTCTCCTTAGAAAAGAAGAGTCTTTATATTTGTTACTCCAAGTGAAATAGTTTCCACCTCTTGGCAAATCACTAATATCAATTGCATAAATGCAATTTTTCAAGTCTTCACATATAGTTCTAGTTAAGAAATTCTCATCAACTTTATAGATACGTTTGGTCGCATTGAAATCACCAAGCAAAATCTAAGAATAGTTTATCCTTTGATGAATGTTCTCAAGCTTATTCTAGAGGTGAGTTCTCTTATAAACATGATTAAATATATAAACCATTGAAATATCTAGGAGCAGGTTACTGCTAAGAATTCTAATTTCTAGATGTATGAGCTAATCATAAATAAAGGAATTCAAAGCTAAAACAAATCTTAATTATAAACTATTAAAATCTTTCCATTTAGATGAGAACTTGAATTAGAAATGGCTCTCCAATTGTTAGGAAACAAGTTAAGAAAAACATGATGATTTTGATTTAGTCTGGTCTCCAACACACCAAGTAGAGATAAGTTATTAACAGCAACAAAATTACTAATGGCTTGTTACTTTGTAGCGGAATTCAAACCCTTGGCATTCCAAGAAGAGAATGTCATTTTTCCAAAGTAGAAGAACCTAGGTTATTCTTTCTTCCTGATTTATCTAGAGGTTGGCTAGAATCCATTTTTATATGGGGAAGCTTGAGTGGATTCACTACAGGGATAAGCATGTTCTATAGGTTTGTCTAAAAAATGTGTAGATAGTAGTATGAGATGATTCAATCACAGGTATTGTAGGAGTATCTGAAGTAGTATAGATGTTAGTAAGAGAGGATACAATTACAAGTACCGCAGAAGTATTAGAAGTAGTATAGCTATTGACATAAGAGATTTCCATTATAGGAACTGAGGATTCTGGAATTGGATTTACAAAAACTAGTTTGGAATCACTATTTAAACTTGGTAAGATTTTTTCCATTTCAGGTATGGTGTTGGATGATGTTTGGATTTTTACAAAGTTCCCCTCGAATGGATCATTACTCAGTGAATTAAAAGGGTCATTAAGAGTATGTTATAAAGCTTCCACATTCTCCTATATTAATTCAAAAAAATTCCAATGCTACATACCTTTCCTCTAGGTTTCCATACTTTTTTTTGTTTCATACTAGGTGGTTTCCATGCATAAGTGACCTTGAAGTCATCTTCAACTATGGTGCAAATTTCTATTGTATTTCATTATTGGAATAACCTCAAGCATATCAGTGAGACAGTGGCTTGATCCAAGCACAAAGGTGTTTTTATGAAGCTTACAAGATGACTTAAACCTTCAATTGTCTAATAATCTAAAGGTCTTTCATGAATGAATATCCACAAAGGAATATTGGTTAAATTAATATCGTCAAACCTGATTCCAAGTCTCCATGGCTGAATGAGGAAAGGTTTGTTGTAAATATGTCAAGGTCTAGCTTTAATCACCTCATTCACTGAATTAATATCATTGAATTTGAAGAAAATTTTCTTCATTATTTAAAATGTCATTAATCAAGTCATATTGTTTCTAATTACTCCAAGCCCAAGTTTTTATGGCTATAAAGGATACCCTTTTATTGAGAAAAGAGCCGACCAATATGGATTTCCACTTCTGTATACAAGCTTGAAGAATGAATGTGGAAGGAAAGACAATAAGTTTGTCAGCTAAAGGACTAGGTGGGCACTAGCACAATTTAACCTTAAGGTTAAGGTTGCTAGTTACTTACTCCTAGGATCAACTGGAGTGAATAGGATGAACATGTTAGGATTCAATTTTATTTAAAAAAAATAGAAGATGTAAAGGGAGGGTTTTGAGGTGTTTGGGGTGTTGTAGAAGTGGTTGGAGTGGTAGGTGTGAGAGGTTGGAATAATTCAACCAAAACGAGGGACATGGTACGAATGTTGGTTAAAGCCTCTGACTATTGGATAAAAAGAATTTAAGGGGCAAAACATTATAGGATGCATAATAAGTATGAAAATGAAATTGTTTAAGAAGAAAGCAAATGATAAGGAAGCTGAACATGAAAAGGGTAAAGGTGAGGAGAGAGCGCCTGTAGTTAACTACAATACTCCTGAGAAGAAGTAGGTGATATAACTGACTACAAATCACTAAGAGAATACAAATAAGAGCTAAAAATAGAATGCAAAGAGTAGCAACTAGTAGAAGATTGGCAGCTAAAAGCTACCATATTCATCTTTAGTTACAAATTACAACATGCCTATTAGAAATGGATGTTAATTCTTAATTATTATTCTTTTCAATTTATTTTAATTATTCATTAATAGGTTATCTTCATTTTTCATTCTCAATAGCTTCAATAGTTTAATCAACTTAGCAGTTGTGAAAAGACAAATCATTGTAAGATCATTTATTCTCTTGATTTTTTTATAAAGATCATCAACTTTAGTAGTACATTAAGGCCTTTCAGTTGACTTCTCATCTTACTTCAATGTTGCCTTCTTTCTCTAAGAAAGGAACAAATTTATAGTTTTCTCCTTAAACTCATCAATGCTGTATGGCTTCCTCATCAAAGTCGGCATCTTTACTAGTGAACACTTTTTTATCACTTTGATTATAAAGCTTATAACCCTTAGTTCTAGAATCATAACCAACAAACATACATTTTTTTACTTTTTTGATCAAGCTTTTGGCCTTTCTCATCAAGAATATGGGCATATACAATACTTTGAAATAACCCCAAGTATGCAACACAATTAACATCTTGAGCTTAAAATTCCTTTGGCATCTTTTGAGTTATTATCATGCTCTTTGTTATATAGAGAATCATTTGAATCTTTCTCTCATTTATATTATTATAATGTGGTGATATTAGAGAGGTTAGAAATTAAAAAATCTCGTATGCATAACAAAACTCTTGAAACTCCTTGGAAGTGAATTTTCCTCTCTTATCTAATCTCATGGCTTAGATTTTAAAACCACTTTCTTTTTCTTCAGGAGCTTTAAAATGTTGATAACAATTCAAAAGATTCTGATTTTAAAAAAAATTAAACTCATGATTTTTACTTAAATCATCAACGAAAAATAAATTACTTATGCTTATTAAAAGAAAATTGAGTAATAGGATTGTACAAGTTAGTATGAATAAACTATATAGGCCTTAAAGCTCTTAACTAAGACTTCTTTTTATAGCTCTTTCAAGTTTTCTTCCCAAGAAAACGTCCTTTAGATGGATGAGTAGGTTAATTATTTTTAAACAATTAATTTACCATCTTATTATTTTCCTTCAATTTGAGTCCAACAAAATTCACATGCCTAGATCTAAAATTTTACAACCATGCTTGATCTTTATATCATGATACCATGCATTTATTTAAATGGAAAAAATAGGCAATTCTTTACCAAAGATACTTTGACAATAAGATTTCTTGCATCATTTTTTAAGAACAAATTACAACCACTTGTTAAGAAAGTATAAGATTTCTCTTATAGTTGATCTATAATCAAAATGTTACTCTTTATATTTGAAGTATAATAAACATTTGAAATAAACTAGTAAGTTTCATTCTTTAAACGTATCAAGATTTTACCTTTTCATGTTAAAATAATTTTCGATGAATCTATGAAAGTAATATTGTCGCCAACTTTATCATCAAGTTTTACGAACAAGTGTTTATCACCACATATATAATTACTAGCTTTAGTATTAAGGTACCATAAAATCTTCTCCTCTTGCTACAAGTCTTTACAATCTATCAAAAGATTGGACTCCACCTTATTATTATTTTCTAATTTTCTTTTGGAAAAAAAGATTAGCTTTTATATCATCGTCAGTATCAATTTTGCATTTATAAGAATAATACCCAAATTCATGATAAGTATAGCATTCCACTTAAGATTTATCATATCCTTTTTTATATAGCCTTGATCCTCCTTTACCACATCCCCTTCTTTGGGTAGATTGATAAGCCTCATCTCTGCTTTGAGATGAAAAATGAGCAGCTCTTCCTTCTCTTCCATGACCTCGGTCATGCCTATGACTTTGACCTTTGTAACTTATATTTCTTTGTTTATGTTTTGTCTTTCAAAGTGAGCCTTGATTGTAAAACATGCTCGATGGCCTCTTTATTACTACTAATCTCTTAGTTCTTCAATTGTCATATCTTTGAAGTCCTTTGATTTTTCAAATGTATGGACCATAATATCAAAAATTTTCATTAACTATTCTTGGGATTTTTTTTAATCAACCATCCTTAAATCACCCATTTCTTCATCAAGCTTTCTCATTTGGTTCATAATAACTATGAATCTTGTAAAATAATTTGACATCCTTTTAGATTATTTCATATGAATAGCTTCAAAATCACCTTGTAGATTCTGAAGGTGAACTTTCTTTTCCTTCCCATTTCCTTTACAGCTTACTTAAATGATGCCTTATAATTGCTTCCCTTTAGTAGCATTAGAAATATTCTCAAAGGTGGCCTCATACAACATTTGGTAAGTAAAAGACCCAACCTTTTTATCCTTTCTTAGTACTTTATACCAATGATCTGTGTTTCGTACCGTTCCGGCCGAAAATCGGTACCGGAACGGCGTCAAAAGTTTTGGGTTTGAATTCCGGATGGTACCGGCCGATTTTGGTCGGTACCGGCAGGTACCGTAATACCGGTACATTTCGGGACCAATCCGTAAACTTTAAATGTTTGAGGGACTAAATTGAAAATAAAAAAAATTTAACCTAATTTTATCTACCCACCCCCGACGTTTTTGGATCTGGCTTCTTCGATTTCTCCTTCCTCTCCTCCCCTCGCCGCTGCTGTCCTCTCCCTCCTCGGATCTCGTCTCGCCGCCGTGTCCTCGCCGTCGCCGTCCCCTCAGGTCAGCCCGCTCCTCCTCGTCGGCGCTTCTGGATTCTTCTTTCGTCTCCTCTCTCCCACGCCGCTCGCCTCCTCTCGGTGTCTCGCCTCGCCGTCGCCGTCTCCTCCTCGCCGTTTCCTCCTCACCGTCTCCTCCTCGCTGTCGCCGTCTCCTCCTCGCCTCCTCGCCATCGCCGTTTGGTCAACTTCACCGAAGACCCGATTGTTTTGGCTTTTGGGTGTATGTTTTTTATTTTTTTTTCATGTTTCATGGAATTTTGAAGTTGATTGTGCCTGTTTTGGGATGACAAGTGGGGGCGGTAACTTTGATTGGATTTTTGACCCCTTTAAAGATGAAATTGGTTTTCGAG
>JANZLD010000007.1:19983306-19995743 GCA_026413575.1 Erythroxylum carthagenense | reverse complement strand
CATTATTATTTATTATTAAGATTTTTTAAAACATGGTTGATGTAAACAGTAAACTAGTAAAGTATACAGTACAGTTGCATAATATATCAATATGGACTATTTTGCAATTTTTAAAAAGTTTAGGGACTATTTTATAAATTTACAAAATACCCTGAAACGGTACTCGGTACCGACCGGTACAGTTCTGTTCCAGTGCTCAATCCGGTACCGAAGCCGGTACGGTATTCATAACATTGCTTTATACTGATCCTCTTAAGCTCGTATGAAAATAGTTGTATTTTTAAAAACCTTATAATTATTTTCTACATTGTCTCGTGCATCACGTGCACTAAGTAGTGCCTTCAAAAGAATGCACTATCAATTTTGTCTTTTATAAGCTGTGGAACTTGGAAAGGAATCATGACACTATTCACTATTATTTCTAGAATTATGACTCTGATACCAATTTGTTGGATAAAAAAAAGAGGAAAAAAGTATTTACCCAAAAAGTAATTACAAAAAGATGGAGTTTTAATCTATAGATACTTTTATTATGATCATACTATATTTAGAGCAATCGGCAAAATTGCTCTTTTGTGACCATAAAGTCACATATTTAGGTCATGCAAATAGTCTCTTTATAAAAATACAAAAAAAGGCTGTGTACGTTATGACTATCCCCATACTTCTGCAAAGTGGAGAGCTTTGTGCACTAGATAGATTGACTTTTTTTAACACTTGTAATAGCATTCTAACCCCTTATAAAATATTATAAGACTACATGTATAGTAATAATCACATAATTATGTTTCAATTTTTAAAATTTATACTCGTAATACGCTTGTCCATTAAAAGACATAACTCCTAAATCTTTATCTACTTAATTTAAACACACTTAAACATAATTTAATCATTTCAATTTAATTCAAACACATTTAAACATAGCTAACTATTCAAAATTTAAAATTAAGTTTGCTTTGTTCACAACGCCTGCATCATGTCTATCATTGAACCAAGTCATTCACAGCATGATATTTTGAAGCAAACAGCTGCGGTGGGAACTGGAATATTGTATATAAATTTCTAAAAAGAAATAAGCAAGCAGAATAATTTTTCTGTACACCCAGTTGGAGTCAAGGAATAGGAGAAAATGGGTAATATGAAGATACATACACATGAAAGAAGCCAAATTAGAAGGTCGGAGAAAGGTTATGGTCAGTTTTTATCACTTCTCAGATTTCCAGTTTCTGACAGAGGAATGGAGAGGCATATTGACTCGAGAGTGGTTGAAACGAGTCTAAATCTTTTGTCTAATATTATCCTATTTTATTGTGTCCAATAAATCTTAGTTATTTATTTATATAGGTTTTATGTAAATCTCGTGTGGACTCCATATAGGTCCTGCAAAATAAATAACTAAAATTTTATAAAACAGAATAAGACAGCGTAATAATGGACAGAAAATTTTATCCCGGTTGAAAGCGACGAGGGAGTTTTATTGCACGCAAATGGTAAGGTATAGATGACAAGTCCTCTCTTCAATCCAAAAAGGTTCAATGAACAAAATGCATTGTGATGGGACAGATATAGTTCTTCTAATGCCCGACTACATGCTCTGTATGTATCCTCGCTCCACTTTTGGTTCATAAATCGAACCAAAAGTCAACATGAGAACCATTACTTTAACTAGGCAGGCTATGTTCTTTGGTTTACCTGACTTTCTACTAGTTTTCTTTGTACCGTTTTGTTCGGGATTTCTTTTCCTTTTTTTTTACCATATTTCCTTGCTTTTTCTTTCAATTGGACCGTTTCTCACACTTGCCGTGAAATGATTAAAGAATGTAAAAGGTTAGAACAAAGTATGAAACTCACTTTTAGCATGATAATGCCCCCTCCTGTCTAGTCTTTTCATTTCATAGCAGAAGCGCAATATGCTTGTAAAACGTTCTCCAACAAATAAAAGGAAAGGAGTCAAAGAAATAGGTAATATGTTGTTCATGTAGGCGAAAAAATGATTAGGGAGACGAATACCAAAGACCAAAAGCAAAAACAAAAGGAAGAGAAACTTATGATGTGACCATTGTCTCCCAATATTCCAAAGGTGTCGACTTTAATCAAACCCCCTTGGTCGCCATCTTGTAAATGGAGGGACCCTATCTGCACTTACTTTCTCTCTTGGAAAAAGCAGTATGATCTCCTTAACCAAATGCCTACACAAAAGTAGCCTCCTCGTTGTATAAAATAAAATAGTCGTGTCCCCTTTCTTCCATGTTGTTATATAATCTTTACCAGAAACTCAATTTCAAAAGCATTAGTTGCATGAAGGAAAAGAACTAATTTCATTAACTAGAGGAGACGTTCTTTCTCCTATTATAACATTAAGACAAGCAGAAGAGATTGTGCTTTGCATCCCCGTTCAAATTCCTGGATGATATTTGCCTCCTCATAGCCCCAACAAGATGTAATACACAAGAGTTATGGGCAATGCAATGAGCATCCCAAATATGACACTGCAAACAAGCAAAAGAGTTCATCAGTACAAGACTAGAAATAACTACACATAATCTTACAGGAATATTAAACTCACGCTGTGCTAAGTATATCTGGATGTACGCTGTACTCCTTGGCAAAGACAAAGGGAACAATCCCTTGGGGTAGAGCTGCCTGTTCATTTGTTTGAAAATCCAAAGTACATATGAGGCAAGAAGATATGTTACTAAGTGTTGGGTAAGCCATTGCATCTGTAACATAATATTTAAATTTTGACAGACAAGAAAATATTACAAAATCTTATCTGCAGATATATATATTGGTTGTGGCAAAGAGAGAGATAAAAGTGAAAATGTTGATAGAGTTCAAGAGGGAGGGTGACCTGTACTATGGCGACGTGCAGTAGAGTTCCTCTAAGCCCAACAGCAATAGAAGCTGCTGCCATCACAGCTGGACCTGTAAGGAATCTCACAGCCATAGCAAAAGCTGCAATGGAATTTCCACATGCTATGATCCTTGGTTGCAAGGCCATGAACAGACCTGTAACAGTCACACAAACCCCATCAACAAAAAGTTAAACACATCCCACTCTTTTGACTTGTTGGTCTCCTATTTTCATTTCTTCTGATAGAATCTTTCATCATCACTCCCACCACTCAAGGATACAAAGCTTGCAGGAAAAAGTTGAAGGGATTTGTACAAATGAGAAAGTAAAAGTGACGCAACAAACATTATCATCCCACATACTGTTTCGTTCGTTTGCTTGCTTGTAAGAACTTTAATAATAGAAAAGTAAAAGACTGTCTAAAAGGATTTCTTGTTACTAGTAAAGTTATACAAAGAAAAGAGAAAGGTAAAACATAGAGATTTTCTAATGAATCGAGGGATTTAAAGCCATTGTTTGTGTTTGTGTGTCTCTATTACTGACCAAGACTGAACATGGCCATGCCAAGCCCTGCATCTGACAGAATGGAAATAGACTTTGCTATAATGGCAGGCATTTCTACATGCCACCTGCAACAAAAACGTCAGAAAATAATCAATGCCCCAGAAGTTTAAAAAAGAAGCCAAAACAACCCAGATACCTAAACAGATTTTATAGACTTGATAACAAAAAACTTTGTTAATAGATTTTGTCTACAGAGACTGGAATTGTTATGTACTGTACCTGAAAGAAACTAGAGACCAAGTTAGACCAATTAAACTGGAGTATGTGTTGGGATTTCTTATCAGTTTTCTCCACACCATAATCAGTATAAGCCTTGTCATGACGCTTGTTGGAGGCATGGTTTTGGGCTTCCCATCACCCATTTTCTGACCTTCATTGTTGTTCTTGTCTTTCGCTAATCCTCTAGTTCCAAAGCTAAATTCGTCTCTTTCCACATACTCCTCCGGGTTCTCTCTTTGTCGCTCGACTGAAACTCCAAACCGACAAACAACAACAAATAATTTAAAATCTCTTAATCCAATAGGTAAAACGAAGAAATTTAACCTGAAAATAATGGAAGCCAACTAAAAAAATGATAAAGCGGCAACCTTTTCCTGGAGAAACGGCCAATTTGACTTCTTTCTGGTGATGACCACCGTATTCATGGTTACCAAACACATCAGAAACTGGTGAAGCACTTGAACTCCAGACAAACATGTGAAGATCTTTGCCACCATCCTCAAGCTTCAGTTGAGCTTGGGCGCCATTGGGCTTCTTAGCACCGTTGTTAACAGTAACAGTACCCTTGGAACCCGTCGGTGAAAACATTCCTGGGTTTGGCGCTGGATAATGAGTTGCACCACCTTGACTGTGGTAATGGAACCTTGCCTTGTTACTGATTCCACTTTCTTCTTCATAATTAGACGGCCTTGGTGTTGGTCCTCTGGACGCCGATAGACCATAGACATCAGAAGCTCCAAAGTTCGAGTTTCTACCAGCAGCCATCATTGAGTAGAAGTCAGTGTGGTTAAAGCTAGATCCTCTTGGAGTTGGATTTCTTGAGGACTGCAAAGAGTAAATTTCTGCATTGGTTAGGTTTGATGGCCTTGGAGTTGAGGATAGTCCTTGAGACCTTCTTGAGAAAACATCTGATCTCGAGGCATTGGATTTTCGTACTGTGACGTGCAATTTTCCGTCTTCTTTGATCTCTGCTTCAGTTTCCAGAGGATGCCTACCATCAAGTGACATGACGTCAGAACCGACATGGATTGAGACAATCGAACCAGCAGTATCTGGGAATTGCTCAGATATGAGCATTTTGGCTCCTCTGTATTCAAACATGAACAGCATCAAAGTATACCAAATGATACATTGAAGAACGACTATTTGCACCATTAAACTACCGGAGAATTCACCATACATGCCTTTGAGCAAAGGAATGCCCATAACAAGAGTGTTTGGGAGGGTAGAGAGTGAAAACAGTGTAATGGTCCATTCCAAGCAACCCCTTTTGCTCAACTTAGTCCACAGTCCTAGAACTACTAAAACTATGATTTTCTGGAGAGTGTCTGCTGCTATGAAACGCGAGTTCATGGTATAAGGATCGTTGGTGGAGATGAAATGGAAAGAGAGGAGAGGGACTGCGAAAAGAGCAACAAAACGATTGATGCCTGAGCATTGATCAGGAGTGAAGATCTTCCACCATTTCACTGACCCATAAGCCAAGATCATGGCCACGTAAAGTGGCACCATTGCAGTCATTACATGATAGAAATCTGTTGCAGTGATCATCTTTTGTTACTTCTTGAATGTTCCAAAAAATTAAGACTTTTCAAGTATCTTGAAAACAAGAAACAGATGAGAGTTCAGTGGTAATCAAAGTTTGAACAAGAAGAATAAGAGCAAAGGGCTTCCAATTCTCTGCTGATTGTTTGAAGCAGGTAGAGTTTGTGATGAGAAGAACAAAGCTTATGGGTTTTGGGAGGTTTTGGGGCAGTGGGTAATAAAGCAGAGAAGGAACTCCTTTTTGCACTAATCAACATACAGCTTTGCTTTGAGAGCTGCGAACAAGCTTGCACTTGCAGTCGCCGAAGCACAGGTTTTGCTTTTTTATTTTCTTTGTTCTTTTCCTTTTTGTTTTGCGTTGTGTTTGTATCGGTAGTGAGAGAGAAAAAGGGGAGGTCCATACTCCACCGGTTGTATTAGTAATTTGACACAACTCGGCAAGTTGGTATGTGGCTCTATCTTCTATATGGACTGGGAATGGTAGTAGAAAAAGCATTTTGGCTAGGAGGTGGGGTGTGTCTCCAAGTACTTGTTTTGAGAGTCATTTCAGCACTGTCAAGAGTCTCCTTTCTGGTCTGGCCTTTTTGCTCATGGGCTGTGTTTGAGCTATGTTTTGGTTGGCACTTTTTTTAATAAATATTTTAACTTGATACTGTCATAGAAATCAAGTTGATAATAGTGTTCCCAATGGATTGACATTGCCATGTATATCAAGTTGATAATAGTATTCCATTAGAGTTTTGTAAAATTTTCCTATGTTCACGGAAGTATAGATTTAGGATTTAAGCAGAGTCCTCTCAATTCAATGCCTAAGGCCATCTCTAACAATTGCACTAAAATTATACCAAATTTACTGAAAAAAGGAATTTTTTTATACTCCAATCAAGCATCTTAAAAGAAATTTATAAAATAATTTAGTTATTAACTATATTAATTTATATTTATACAATAATTTATTTTATTTATAAAAATTCAAATACAATATTGTTTGTAATAAATTTATATATTATTTATTTAATATTTGAAATTAATATTGTTGTAATTTATTTTGATTGTAATCTCGAACTTGGTATTAGTTATAATTTATTTTAGTCTAGTTATAATTTCAACTATTTCTATTATTTTTTAATTTTTTAAAATTAAATTTGTGATCTATTTTACTTTTAAGTTTTATGTACCTTTTATTTTAAATTTACTTTTTATTATTAAAATATTTTATTAATTAATTTATAATGCTTGTAAATAAGAATGATAAATAAATATTAAAAATAAATTTAATATTATATTCAATATTAATGTCATTTTAAAGATCTCAACGAAATCTTTATGATGATGTATTTTGTGTAAAGTAATATATATTTTAAATTTAATTACTTGACAAATTATGTGAATATATCAAAATGTGATAAGGGTATAAAAAAACATGTAAATAAAAAAAGATCAAAGATGTCATTTTATAATTTTAGTACATAAATAGTAAAACACCAAAATGGTGGTGTTGGAAATGCAAACTTGGTATGTGGGTTGAAGATGACCTAAGTTACATCAAATTTGTTCTTTTTACTAATCTTTGAATTACATTCAACTCCATTTCAAAGAATTTGAGATTAGAACAAAATGTCAATCAAGTTAAGGATGTTATACAGATGAAGAACGACATCGAGGATACTAAATGATTTGATCTATAAAAAGATGGAGTAGTCTGTAATAAAAATGTTTAAACAAAAGATAAAATCCGACTTTTACGTAGTTGGTAGAGACAGATGATAGAAACATACAAATTCCGTGCCTGACAATGTTTGCTTGCTATTTTTATCTATTTTTGTTCCGACTCCAAAGCATAGGAACATAAATTTTTTGTTCCTTCCAAGATTATGGTACAAGATTTTTTGTCTCCGTCTTGAAAACAAAACACATAAGCAACTTTCAGAAATATTCATCCCTCATGTAAGTAATTTATTATTATTATTACTATTATTATTATTGTTATTATTATCATTTATTATTATTATAAATTTTGAACTTATTATTATTGTTGTTGTTATTATTATTATTATTATTTATTATAAATTTTAATCTTATTATTATTATTATTATTATTACCACTTGGGGCTTTTGCGGAATTTGATCGATTTGTACTTTTACTTGTTGTAGTAGCATTATAATTTCTATTTGTGTTTTACTTAATTCTTCTAATCGTATCTCTAATTGTGTTTGTTTTTCTAATAACTCATTAAGTTTTTGAGTTAAGGTTATTATGGTAGTCATAATTTCTGGCTTACATATGTAGATAGAGTAGTAATCTGTTTTTGAATTTCATCTAATTGCTTGTTAGGTATGAATGGTTCTGTAATGCACATTGGTCTTTCAATGTACAGGGGTCTTTGAATTGTGGCCGATGATGATCTAGGGAGAGGAGTAGAAGAAGATGATGCTTCGAAGAATGAATGTCTTTAATTGATTAAAGGTTGTTGAAATGGATATTGTATTGCTAGAAAAGGTTGTAGTTTCGTATGGAATTTGGTTCCTATTTTTGCTACATCTTGAAAAAGTTGGTCTAAGTAGATCTGATCTGTATGTTTAAAATCTATACTATGGTGAGAGATAGTTAAAGCATAACTAATTTGATAAGTAAGTGAAAAGGGGTATTATCCTTGGGTCATTAGATTATCTTTGTAAAATTTATAAGCAATGGTAATAGTATTGTGTAAATCAAAAGAGAGTAGAGGTATTCCTAATTTTAATCTAGTATTAAATTTAATTTTTCCATAAGCGAGGTTTCCATTCATCATTCCTATTACTTGATTATTTAAATTGGTCATTCTTTCATCTAATATGGACAACCTTATTGGTGAATCAATTCCTTCTTGGAATGTTGATTTTAATAATATTTGTATAGTAGAGAGGTGAACATAGCCAATCTTTTTTCGTTTGTTTTCTGGTAATTGTTGTAATTGTCTGCTAATTTGTTCATGATCTATTAGGCTAAGTTTGATATGTCCATTGCATTGATCAATTCAAACTGGTGTTTCGTAGATCATTTTTCCAAAATAAATAATATTTTGTCTATTAAAGAATTTTTTAATCACATATTTATGTATATCTTGTCCAAGTTTTAAGTCTAATTAAGCTTTGGCTATTTGTTTTTGTCTATGTTGGTCCTTTGCAAGGAGGGTTGATACTTGAAATGTTCCTAATGATTTTGTTAGTTCTAAGTTATCAACATCTAGTATTGTTGAATCTTTTTCTCTAGAAGTCATTTATGAATTATAATTGTGATGAGATACAAATCCAATGTATTCTAAATGTGATAAATGATTAGTATATAATTGATGTAATTGTTGTACTACTGCTAAATGTTCTTTGTAAGGTCGTCTTCCTAATCTATTTATGCCAATAAAGGTGAGATAGTTTCGGGTTTCATTATAAGTTATATGATCTAAATAATGATTAATAATTTGTTGAGTATATTGAATCTTTTCATCTAAATCATCACAAATAGGGCAAGTCATTCTAAATCGTAAATAATATCGTCGTCTACATTCTCGTAGTCTGTATTTGTAGGTTCTTATGTATTGTTTTCGAATTCATAAATAATATCATCATTATCATGATCTATTATATATACTACATTTGTATTTAGGTGAAATATTTGTCGCCATAAATAATCTAAACAGATAGTAATAATAGTTTGACTAGTATCAAAATAAAATAATAATTGATTCAAAGGAATAAACATAATACTAAGAGTAAGAAATAACAATAATGGTTGTAAATAAAGCAAACAGTGAGCATATGTTGAAAGTTGATAAATGAGAGAATATAAACAATAATTAAAGAAATAACTAAATGTTATATGAGATGTCATGCTTAGTCTATGAGAATCTGGATTTGATCCTGAATTTCTAATCTGTCTTGTTTTACTGAATGATAGATGTAAAGAGTTTGATCTAATAAAATTCTTGCTTCTGTTAAAAGTTGTGGACATTGATAGTCTTTGGCTAAAGCTATATGTTCTTTATAAAGTTGGATATATTTTAATTGTTCTTCTTCGAGTTCTTGATAAGTCCTGATTAACTACTTGAGTTGTCTTTTATAATCAAAATAAGCCATATTAATCAATAAGTTTCATAATCTCAATTACATAATATCGTCTAATCTGATACAATTCTTCGATACTATTTTTAATGAACCGAATCATGTCTGTAGTTTGGTGTATGAGAGCTGATGTAGTATACCTAATCTTTTGAGCATCATGGTATAACGGATGATCTTCTACAAGTTGATATCTGGGATCTATATAAGTATTGTGGGCTACCTTATTACAAGCAATATATTCAGTGAGTAGTTTTTCAAAGGCTACTTCACGTTCATAAGTGATGCGAATCTGCTTATTGAGGTGATACTTGCGTTGAAAATATGAATTTGCCATGCTGAATGATGATAGAATGAATGATGATAGTAAACAGAGTAATAGAATTAAAATAATCTAAGGTGACAAGAAAATAATGCAATAAACAGTCATCTTACCTATTCTTCTTGAATCGCTTGAACGCCAAACTCAGGCAAAATGCGAAGAAAAGAATGAAGGCAAAGAGAGTGTTTATTGATTAAGTTCTCGTGCCTCCTTAAGGCTTACATACTGCCTATATATAGGAAAAGAAAAGAACTAAAGGCCAAAGGAAGCGGCCGACGAAAGGTGATATAAAGAAAAGAAAAGAAAAGCTAAAGTAAAAGCTAAAGCTAAAGATACTAAAGTAAAAGTAAAGAAAAGACACATATGTACAGCTGGTTGGTGCAAAAGGACCTACATCCTTTTCTTTTTGAAATTGATGCTTGTCGTGTTATGCCGACGAGGTTATTCTTCAATAATAATTAAGCCGTCATCATCTGTAGTACTAGCAGCGTCTGGTACTTTGGACGTAGAAGGGCAATTTTGACATTGATGATCTGGATAGTCTCATATTTGTTTGCAAATTGCTTCTTTCCACGCATTGCTTAATGGATCAAAGAAGTCATCAAGTTTATCAAATGGTAGTTTGAACTTTTGAACAATCTGTAACCCTTCTGCTGAGATAGGCATCTTATATGCTGAGGTCATTAATACTTGTGGTCCTCGTTAATTGATTTTAATGGTTGATTCTTTATCCATATGATTGCATTGGTTATACACACCTTCGAGACAATTCAAATTGAGTTTATTGACTAAATCCCAATTGAATTCATAACAAGGTGGTTTGTCTATTGGTGGATATTGCAGATTGCTTACTCCAACTTAGAGATAGGCAATTCTTTGTACTTTGATAGCTGCTTTAATGACATCCTCTACTTCTGCTGCTTCGAAGATTGGATAACTACTATAAATTTTAATATATATTTCACAATATTTTGCAAATCGATCCTTATAGTTCTTGAGTGCATGAATGAATCCTGCCGAAAAATCGGATAAAAGCTTGAGATCTTGAATGTAGATAGTATCAATTAATCCACTTTGAAATAGTAGATAAGTTGTTAATGGATTAGCTCCGGGGAATACTATTGCTTTTGGTCCATATCTTCTACGATTATGAGGATAATACTGAAATTGTTTCATGTCGGTAGTCCATTGGTTGAGTGCTTGAAAACAATCCACAAACATTTCTGATGTTAATACTTTTGCTTCTTCTTGTACTGACTTAGATGGAACAGACTGAATTCGCTCCATATCTATTGCTTTGTCAAGAGAGGTCATATTTGTTGGTACAAGTGATGGTGCTGTTAATACTGTCTTGTACTGAGGTCTAAGAGGTGGATTTTGAAATTCCTTGAATGATTTATCTGCTTCAGCTTGAGTAGAAAAGCTTTTGTGAATTATTCTACTTTTTACAGTGATATGGATTGTTGCCTTGTGCCATTGATCATAAATTCCTGCACATGGTCCATTATAAATGACATAATACTTTGACTCCTAATAATCAAGGGTTTTTTGGGAAAGAGATGGTGAAGGTGTATAACTAGTTTGTATGTTGGGTACAACTTGAGTAGTGAGGGTTTTGGAAGGCGAGGCTCTAGGTAAAAGAGTAATGGTATTGGTAGCTACGTGATTGGTTTCTGGTTCGGTTGTTGTTGTAGTAGTGGTGGTGACTTTTGAAGTTTCTGTTGTTGGTACTGATTGATCATAAAGCAATGGTAGTTCGAAGTCTATTGATCTCTTTGGTTACTAGTCCAGTTTTGACTTGTAAATCTATAAGTTCTGCTTCTTTTAATAGAAATGTATTCTCTAGTTGTGCTATAACTTCTTCCATTCTCTTGTAAGTATATCTGCAAGAAAATTGTTAGCTGCTTTAATATATTGAATAGTAAAATTATACTGACCTAATTCCAATTACCACCGAATGAGTCCTCCTTGATTGTAATTAGTGCTTACTTGGTACTTGGTGAATCCACACAGATATTGAGAATCTGTTTGTAGTGTGAATTCAACCGGTAGTAAATCAATTTGCCATTTTCTCAAAGTTTTGAGACAGGCTAATGTTTCCTTCTCATGAATAGGGTATTTTAATTCCGAAGAATTAAAAGTCCCGTTAATATATTTGCAAAGACAGTACTTTTTGTGCATGGGTGGTTTTGCTATTAGGCATCCTACCCATGTGTCAAAGCTTGCATCCAATTGTACAAGCAGTAGATCCTTGAGAATGTAGGTATAGAGAGTAGGTAAATACTTACAGAGCTGTTTTAATCGTTGGACTGCTTCTGTGTCTGCTTGAGTCCAATGCCATTGATGTTTAGTACTGCATTTAGTTTGTAAACTGCGTCGTTCTTTTGCTAATTCTTTTAGAAAACCTTAATCAGAAATATAATTTAATAATCCAAGAAATTGTTGTACTTGTTTTTGGTTTTGTAATATATCAGGAAACAGTTGTAATTTATGTAAGATATTAGGTTGTAATTGGAGGTATCGATGATCGAATTTTATTCCTAAATATTCAATGGTTTGTTGAGCTTGTTGAGCCTTCTTTTTGCTTAAAATTAATCCTTTGTCTTTACATCTTTGTAAGACAATGCGAACTTTCTTCAAATGATCTAGCTTATCCTGATTAATTTTATTATACGAAATTAATTATATTATTATTGTTATTATTATTATTATTATTATTATTATTATAATAATAAATTTTATACCTATTGTTATTTTTTATTTTTATTATTAATTTTATTATACAAAATTAATTATCTTATTCTTCTTCTTCTTCTTCTTCTTCTTCTTCTTCTTCTT
>JANZLD010000007.1:19894681-19919882 GCA_026413575.1 Erythroxylum carthagenense | reverse complement strand
TAAAAGTTAACATGTTGCTAGTAATCGGAAACACATATGGAGGTCCAAACCAATTGTATATTCCAGCTGTCTTTTCTTTAGCCCATAGCGGTGCCACCTTTCAGCGTGTTTTCACTTTCATTTCTCTAAAGCACCAAATGGCACAAAAACGTACTCATGCGTCATTTTCCATTGCCGCAACATGAGAAGATCAAAAAAGGACCACCTTGTGGCTCTCCATGAGGCTTGCGACTGTATAAGGGATCGAATTCAGTGGACGAAAAGAAAACTACAAGTGTAGGTCCGCATAAATGTGGAATTTTGAATGGGACCTTCGTCTGCATTGAACGCAGACGACCTTCACAACGTTTGGAGGAGGAAACATAATATTTGAGAAATTCCAGAAAAAGGATTTGCGTATGAGAACAGTCCAAAAATAGACGCGAAATAGAACAGTCCAGACTCCAGAGAGAAGAAACAGAAGAGTCACTTGATATATGCGTAAATGACGCAGATTTGTCTACGCGAGAAAGCTTAAATTTGAGCTTTTCTGAAAAGCTTCAAATTTGAGCTTTTGAAAAAACTGTATTTTAGCTTTTAAAAAAGCTATTTCTACTCAAAAAGTGCTTTTGACGTTTACAGTCAAACATTCATTTTTTCTTTAAAAGAACTTTTGCGGTGGGAAAAAGTACTTTTTCAGCCTCCAAAAGCTGAAACAAACAGACTCTTAACCAAGCAATAACTAAGATAAAGGATTAATTATGCAAGAATTTGCGTCACTATGGAAGCACTTGCTAATCTGCCTGAAGAAGTTTCTATAATGAAATTTAATGATAATATGAAGCTTGTGGAGGATAGACTTATAATAACTTATGCCTAGAAATCACCTAGCTTAAAACCTTAAAAGAACCAACATGAATAATCTTTATCACTAGAAGTTACTGGGAACTCCTACAAGATGATCTAAACATAATTTAAAAAGTTAAACCTGTTGTATTGAATGACAATGCTATATTTGCATAAGTTATTCCTAGTTTAAGGAAAATTGAGGTTGATTCACTTATTTTAAATGAGAATTCTTCACCTTCTAAAGCTGATCTAGTTCTTAAGATATCAGAACAACAACCGAATTCCAGTAATGTTATCGTGCTTGTGAGTAATCCAAATCTGAAATATAATTCTATGGATCAAGTTAAGCTTCTTGATTTGCCATCAATTACTCCCAGCAAAAATGCTTTCCCAAAGGCAGTAGAAGGAGCAAGGTCACTATCAAAAAGTGTTAAAAACTTACTAAAGGATGATGATAATCCTTTTCAAATTGCGCCTCAAGATGGAAATGAGTCCTTCAAAATTGTAACTAATAGAAGGAAATCTCATAGGAGTAAGGGCTCTAGCTCCAAAGGTAAAGGCAAAAGCAAATAAATGTTTATATTAGTATGGAATGTTAGAGGTTTGAATTACACTAAAAAGTAGGTAACTTTGAGGGATTTTGTCTTTAAAGAAAAGTCTCTTTTAGTTGGACTTTTAGAAACAAAAATAAAGGTTGAGAATCTTAAAAAGCTACAAATTTTGGAGACTCACTAGAGAATTGTTTCAAATCGCTCTCACCATATCTTAGGTAGAATTTTCATCTACTATAATTCAGATATACTAGATATGGACATCTTGGGAGTTTATGATCAAGTGACTCGCTTAAAGATATCCTTTATAGTAGAGAAACTTGTGATCACACCCTCTGTAGTATATCCTAAAAATTTTGCATTTCAAAGGAATGACTTATGAAGCAATATCAAGAACATATGAATCAATTTCAAGCTACCTTAACAATCTATGGAGATTTAAATTACACTTTATATAGATCCAAAGCTCAAGATAATTTTTGTCTTAGAAATTTTTTAGATGATCTCAAGAATTGTGGTAAACATCTAAGGATAAGTGATTTAAAGGCAGCAGGACACTTTTTTACTTGGAGTAATAAGCAAGGTTCACAATGGTTTATTAGAAAAAAAATGGATATGGCAATGCTCAACTCTATATGGCTTGCTAATTTCCCTAATAGTAAAGTTGAATTCATGAATCCTCTATTCTCATACCATACTCTTATAAAGCTATGAGGTTTTCTCTCATATGATGTTGTATGCTTCCCATTCAGATTCAATAACTTTTTGGCTCTTCAGAGTGGTTTTTTGGAAGCATGTAGTCAAGGAATGGAGAAAATTGTTTATGGTTCCAAACAATTTTACTATGTTTAGAAGCTCAAATTTGTTAAGGAGGGGCTTAAAATGCTGAATAAATCCATGGGTTCCAATATAGAAGCTACAATGGAAAATGCTAAGTTAGAGTTGTCTAATATTCAAAGTCTTCTAGCTACTAGTCCTAAAAATATTATCCTTTTGGGAAAGGAAAAGCTTATGCTGCATAATTATTTCCAAGTTGTGCACAACCACTTTTCCCTTATCAAACAGAGATCAAGGATTGGTTAGTTCAATGATGGTGATAAATGTTCCAAATTCTTCTTCAATTATATGTTGGAAAGGAAAAATAGGAATAAGATTTGCTCCATTTTATCAAGTGATGGTTCTATTTTGTAGGATCAAAATTTTATCCTCCTTGAATTTTCTTCTTTCTTTTCCAATCTCTTAGGAAATGCTAAAGCTTCAGAATCTTTAGTCCCCTTATTAAGCAACTTCATCTCTAAAAGAATTTCTTAAGAAGCAACTACTAATATGATTAAACTAGTTGAAGATAAGGAAATAGAGGACATCATTTTCACATTTTCACATTAGATAGGATGAAGGCCCCTGGACCTGATTGTTTGAATGATTATTTCTTTCGTAAATCCTAGGAGGTGGTCAATAAGGAGGTTTTAGAAGCTATTTATGTGCTCTTCATAAAAGGTAAACTGTTGAAGGAGCTTTACAAAACATTTCTTTGCTTGATTCCTAAGCTGACTAATCCAGTTTCCTTCAGTGATTGTAGACTTATCTTAGACTTTAATTTTCTCTACAAGGTCATCTAAAAAATACTTAAAGAATGAAGAAAGTTATTAAATTCCTCATCAGTTATAATCAAGGATCCTTCATTGAAAGTAGGCAGATTGGAGATAATGTATTGTTAGTTTAAAAGCTCCTTAATGGTTATAATAAAAGTTGTGCCCCAGTAAATTGCTCCATCAAAGTTGATTTCAATAAGGTCTTCAAAAGTAATAATAAATGCATAATTAATCATATTTATACCCCATTTTGATGTATTTTTGCTCGATATTTTATACGTTTATCATATATTTGATACTTAATTCGCTCCAAGTGTGTTTACGATGTTTAATTGCCTTCACAGACTTAAAGGAGAAGAATTCGGAAGAAACCACAACATAAACAAAGATCAAAGCACAAAAGAGGTGCATGGGTGTGCATAAGCCTGTGCACTTCCTTTTAAGTCGTGCAAATTCATAAATTTAGGAGATTTTAGGTTATGCATAGCCTGATGCATGGCTGTACATTAGCCCTTGCATCACCCGAAAACCTAAATTTTACTATAAAAGATGTGCTTAGAGGAATAAAGGAAGAGAAGACATATAGAGGCATTCTAAAACTTTTTGAGGTGACTCAAGGGGCAATTTTGATTTAGAGAAGTGGAAAACATGAAGAATTCATCGAAAACTCCTAGAGAATACAAGATCAAACCTCTATTTACATGAATATTTGCTAGGAGATAATCAAGGATATTTAAAATTATGAACCAGTTATTCTTTCTATTTATTTTTTGTTTCGTTTCGAATAATGTGTAATTAAATTCCTTTATTGTCTAGGTTAGATGAACCCTACATTTACACTTTAACATGTTTTGATTCTTTTATTAATGCAATTAGTTTGATTGATATATTATGATTTAATTACGTGTTTAATACTTGTTCTAATTGATCGAGAATATTAGGTCATAATATGATTTCATAATATAAAGGTTGAGAAATCCTCGTTTGAATAGATCTATCGTAATTGAAATAAGTTGATTGCAGCCTTAGAGATAGGATAACATAAATCCTCTAGATTAGCGTCAAACCTAATAGTGGGATTCACAAATCGGTAAAGCAATCTTATAAAATTTAACTGAGTGATTTGGCTAAAAACCTTAGGATTAGTTATTATTAAACTCAAGGCTAGCTATTAGTATACTATAGGAATCTCCACTATCTAATAAATCAATAAAGCAATTGCATAATAAAAGGGTAATTATTAAGAGATTTTAGGGGGATTCGTAACCTAGACATTAATTTCTAATATCGATCATCTTCTAAGTGATTTTTTTATGTCTCAAAATAGAATTTGTAAACTACATAATATGATAATGGTAATTAATAATATTTATAGCCCTCATGGGATTAACCCATACTTGTTGATACTCGCTACAACTATGATGTGAACTTACGGGTATTTCATAATTGACATTCAGAAAAGGTTAATCAAGTATCAGTTGGGATTTCTTGCTAGATTTACTTGAAGTATTTGGTTTCCCTAACCAATTCATACATTGGATTAAGGAATGTGTCTCTATTACTTCTTATTATATATTAGTGAATGGAAGTCCTTCTAAGATATTCAAAAGGGCAAGAGAAATAAGATAAGGAGATCCTCTATCTCCCTACCTATTCATCTTTTATATGTAAGCTCTAACCCTAAACAAAATGTCAACTTAAATCTTAAGCTCAGATTCCAAGATGCAAGAACATTTCCTTAACTAATTTGTATTTTACAGATGATTTGCTTTTATTTGTAAAGCTTGTGAAGATTCAATTCAAATATTGATAGACTCCATTCAAAATTCTAAAAGATTATTAGGATTGGAATTGAACTTAAATAAGAGTCACTTAATGATTTCAAAAGTAGCTTCTCATATGGAATCAAACATTTCTAGCATCATTGGTATGAACAAAAAGGTCCCTCAATTGTTTACCTAGGTCTGCCTATCTCTACTAGAAGATTATGCTTAAATTAATGCTATACTCTTATTGAAAAGGTTTAGAAAGGACTCTCCTTATGGCTGAATAAATCTATTTCTTATACTGGATAACTACAACTGATCAAGTATATTCTTTCTTCTTAGCATATTTACTAGAGTTCCCATTTATTTCTTTTTAAAAAACTCATCAAATTGTTAGAAAGATGGTTTAAAAATTTCTTGTGGTGTCTTCAAGATGGTGTCATTCACTATTGTATGGAATAAGTTCCCATTACCCAAAACATCATTTCTGCCACGGTTGATTATGAATAATAGACTAAGCATACTGGATAGGTGCTAGGTATAAATTATACTATGTTTTGATAGATGTTTAAGTGTACTTTTGAGTATTTCTTAGATGATTATCATATATATAAGTTTAGAATTATGTTTATTATTAGTGTTTTTTTGTACTCTAAGTGTTGTTATGGCTTTGTGGATGATTTGGATCTTAATTTTATGTTTCAAGAGGTGTGTAATAAGTGTTTAAGTGTATGGAAACAAGAAATTGAATAAAAGAGAAGAGTTGGAAGTATAGAAACAAGTCATGACCACGATCGTGACTTACTTGTCATAATCGTGGCAGAGAGCGCAGACAACAATTCCAACAAATTTTAGCTTTTTCAGCATGAACTCTTTTTGTGATTTTATTTTGTGGGTAAACCATATAAGTTTTAATAACTATTTAAGAACATAAAACAATAAAAAAAGGATAGACACTATCTTACCAAATTGAGATTAATCCAAGGAAGATCAAGAGGAGTATTGATTGTCCAACATTTTCCAAATTTACAGATTTAGCTCCAAATCAAGTTTTCCTTTCTTTCCTTTTGTTTTTTTCATTAAAAATGATGTGTGAACTGGATTGGAAGATGTTTAAAAATTTGATGATGTTTTAATTTCATATTAGGATTTGTCCTTGACTTATTTTATGACTTGAACACTTTTTATTTCAACACAATGTTTTGGGTGTTGTGATATTTGTGTTTGCTTTTACTTCGACAACAAATCGAGAGAGTGAGTTAATAGTAATCTAATTAGATTGGATAATTAGAGTTAACAACCTAATAGGTCACACAATTATCAAATTGATGATCATATGAATAGAGATCTTGTGTAAGAACTCGATTATCCAATATATTGCTTAAGAACTAATTAAAAACGTTAGGCTGTTTTTGTTAATTGAGAGATCGCAAATCTAGAATTTTGTTATCAATTAGGTATTATTAATTGGGATAAATGATTAGATCTTGAGAGAGAATAATCAAACCCTTTGAAAATCTAGGATCAACACCAAATTGAATAAAAGATGGTTAAAGGAGCAAAATGATGATAGAAAAAATATATACTTTCATATTTGACTATCCTTGTTTTATTATGATAGTTCAATTGTTAAGTGGTTTGATGCTTAATTTTATTTTCTTAGTTAATTCCTAAATTTTATTTCCTCTCAAATCATGTTTCACAACCTTAGACAAAGTTAGTTTCATTTAGTTTTAACTAATTCCTCGTAAGATTGACACCTCAATTACTATAAGTTTACGATTTGTATACTTGCGGAATATTGAGGGCTCAACAAGTTTTTGGCTCCATTGCCTAGGAATTAGTTTAGGACTTTTTGATTTTCTTTTTTAAAGGAATTATTACCCTTTCTTATGATTGTGGTTAAAAAATAAAAAAAGAGAAGGAATTTTGGACGCAAGGTAAAAGACACATCAATTTGGACATCACAAGGAAACAATGAGGAATCCAAAAAGTCAAAGGATAAGAAGGGATAGAAAGAATAATGATGGATGAAATACATTACGAGGAACAAAGGGCCTTTATAGACTTTAAGAAGCCAAGGTTCAATGCCTATCATCAAGAAATTATACGACCATCATTGCAAGCGAAAAACAATTTGTTTAAAGAGATGGCAAATAATAATTGTCTTTGGGCTTCGAAATGAAGTAGACAACAGTCAACCTTCCCGAATCCAGAAGGAATGATTGTGGTAGATTCGGTGATAACATTGTAGGCTAAAATTGACAACTGCTCCATGGAATTGAACAGTTTGATAGTTGCCTCTGTCTCTCTATTCAAAGCAATTCAACAAGGATGTGACCTACGTGGATGAGAGAGTCATATTATAGCTGATTGCTTCTTAGTGGAAATCAATAATGTAGAGAAATTTAGCTTTAGAAAAAATTAAGGTTGAACCTAAATAAAGTCATACAAGTTGTTTAGGTATCCACCCAAATGTTGCTTTGTTAGCAACATTAGCAAATAACTAATAGTAACAATATTTTGACTTAGGTTTTATAATTTTTAAAAGCTTTATCATTAAATTAAAAACTTATAAAGGATGGAACTGAATTGAAACAATATTAAAAGCTTTGGCATTTTTGAATTAGTTCCCTTTTATCCTTTATAAGAAACCGTAAAATTAAGAAAACAAAAAACATATATGGACCCTTCATATAAACTTGATTATAAAATTCCAAGTAAAAGCTCTCCAGATTTATTTTTTACTAATTTTGAAGCTAACTAATACAAAAGCATTCAATCCTAACTTAGTTAAACATTTTAGGGCCTTTTGTATTAATCCTATACATAAATAATTATATTCTACTTTAAGATGGTCTTCTATCATTCTTTTAAAGAGTCATTTGAATCCATAATCATCTTACATGGCTAATTGAATTTGTTCTAATGTCTTAATAGTATAATCAATCTAGAAAGTAATCTTTTCAAAAAAAATTCTCTTATTAGGATTTTGAGATTATTATAATATTCTAGTTTATTTTCTACATCTCTTATACTTATTTTTCTAAATTTGTTAATATTCCCTAACCTTAAAGGTTGATTTTTATTATATGTCCTAGAGTTTGACATATTTGTTCCTCTAAATAATCCTTCCATAGTTATTTATAACTATTTTAACCTTTTTTAAAAGAAATTATTTATCTTCCAAATTTTATTCCCCTTTATTGCCTAAATCATTTAATTTAGTAAAATATTTTGAATCTACAAGTTTATGCAAATTATCAAAAATAGACTGAACTATATTTTTAGCACTTTAATACCTAAACTCTCACTTCGTATAAAATATGACCTGACATTAGTCATTATTAGATACTATTATTATTGGCATCTGAATTATAGTTTTAACTATTAATATAAAAAGAAAATAAAAATTTTAAACTTATCTTAACTATACAGTGCAACTTGAGGAGGCTAAAATTAGAAGAAAAATACAATTGCTATATTCATGAAACTAATAAAGAATTAGGAATCACAACTTAAACAATTAACAATAATCCTTTCTCTTTAGAAGCATTTTTAAGGTTTAAAGAAAATGAATATAGTTATCTTTTTCTTTATTATCATCTTCTTCTTATTTTCTATTGGTGTTTCTGTTTTGGATGCATTTACTTGACCATCTTTATTATTTAAGTCATTGTTCATGTCTTATGAATCCTCTTATTTAGGCTCCTCACATTGTATAGTTGGAAGCTCCACTTTCAACTTCTCTTCTTTCACATGTCCATTTTTTTCAGCAAATTCGACCACCTTTGGAAACAAATCATAGAACTTTTTATTGTTTTTAAGTTCATCATTTTCCTCATGTTCAGCTTTGGTTATGAGTTCTTCAAGTAACTTAGATAGCTCCTTAACTTTCTTACAAGTATTAACTTCTCTAGTTTATGGTTTCTTATTTTCTTGCATAAGATTTGACCCTCATTTTTGTTATAGAAAACATAAACAATAGCATTTGTCTTGATAGTTACAATATTAGGAAGCAATTTAAAAAAGAAGAATTTAAACTTGGTGATGAATATGAGCATAGAGAAGAGTAAGATGCTAATGGTCATACTACCATTAACTAACTCATGTTTTTTAAGTTTTTATTTTGAAACTCATAGCCTCCCAACTATAATGTATGGTTAAGACATGTCTTCACAATGGTGTCTAATAAGGACTATCATTAGACTATAATTCATATAAAATGATAGTAGGTATTAAAGTATTAAAAGTTAGAGTTCAGTCCATACTATTTTCAATAATTTGCCTAAATTTGTTAGTTAAAATATTAATTTTCCTTTAATTTGTGAACAAGAATTACACAAAAGTTGCGACTATAATGAACAAACTTCATTATAGGTTTAAGAATAATTATTTCTTAATTATAGAAGGAAAATTTTAAAAATAGCTTATAAAACTTTTATAATTGAATTGAATATGTAGAGATTTAGGACTAAGAATATTTGTGTCATATTTATTTTTATGAACTTACTTTTAAAGGTTGGATACTGAAACAAAATAAAAGTTCGATACTTGATTAAAAATAAATAAAAGATTTAAAATCATTTATAACATTATCACCCTAAAAGAATCAATATGATTAATAAGCACTAAAATATTATAATTGATTTTATCAACTATATTCAACACAAATTATATACAATTATGGTACCTATACAATTATAGTTAATTAAGATGTACAAATGGTTACGAGTGAAAGTAGGTCCCATTTATCAAAGATTGAGTCCAATTGAAGTATTTTTCATTAATTGAGTTAAATGAATAGTTTAAAATTTTATCATAATGCATGTGGAAGAGCCTAGGCGAAGAGGGTCTTCTAAGTTTTTCAATGTGATCGTAAGTTTGCCACAATTTCATATGAGTGGAGATTTAGTATTGTAATTTCTTTATATAAGAATGAAGAGGACATTCAAAGTTGTAACAACTATAGAGGCATCAAATTACTTAGTTATACTATAAAGTTATGTGAGAAGGTGATAGTCACATTATAAAGTTATGTGAGAAGGTGATTGGGAAGAGAGTGAGAAAGGATGTCTCCATCTAGAAAAACTAATTTGGCTTCATGCTAGAAAGTCCATGATAAAACTTTACATCTCTTTAGAAGATTAATGAAATATTACAAGGAATGATAGCATAACCTACATATCGTTTTTATTAATTTAGAGAAAGCATATGATAGGGTACCTAATAAAATTACGTGGGAGTGTTTAGAAGGTAAGAGAGTTCCTATGACCTATATATATGGGTTATTATGAATATATATGAAGGTGTAAAAACTTGAGTAAGGATGATAAAAAGAGATACAAAGCAATTTCATATCGATATTGGGTTATATTAAGGTTCCTCTTTGAGCCTCTTTTTATTTATGGTAGTAATTGACAAGCTTGCTAACAATGTCCAAGGGGATGTGCCTTGGTATATATTGTATACTGATGGCATTGTTTTAGTAGATGAGATAAAAGAGAGTGTCAATGTCAGGCTTGAACTTTGGAAGGATATGTTAGAGTTGAATGGCTTTAAATTGAGTAGGACTAAGAATGAGTACATAAAGTGTAACTTTTTGAGATATAGGGTGGCTGCCGAGTGGAGGTAAAGATTGGTTCGGAAGTTATAACAAAAAAGGAGTGTTTTAAGTATCTAGGATCTATCATCCAAAGTAATAGAGAGGTTGATAAAGCTATAGTTCACTGTATTAGATTAAGGTGACATAAATGGAGAAGTACTGTAACGCTCACTTACCTAGTGATACGCACCTGGGTGCTCAGAGGTCATTCCGACACATACCCTAAGATAAGGGCACGCTACGTTTAAACACTACACTCACTCCATATGGCATGATATATAATCACTTGTAAAGCATCATAAGAAATCCACAGTATTTAAAAACCAACTTTTTTCCTCATTTCATTTCATAAACACTGAATGTCTACATTGTGTCTTTCAATAACTTCTATATGTACATTCACAAAATCCAATACAGGAGTACTACATGAAAGAGGAAAATACATCAAATATATCTAAGCCACCCAAAAATCCCAGCTGACCGACCTTTGAGCCATGACCTCTCTTACCAAAACACAATCTATACGACAAAAGAGCCCCACAGTAGCTAGAGTCATTTCTCGGTCCTGAAAAGACAATGATGTAATTTTGATGAGTTTTGCGAACTCAATGAGTGAACCATCATTGATGAATTCACCAAATCTTATACACATATCTCATATAGCATAATTACTCATTTTAAGCATACATTTATTATTCAGATACTCACATAATATGGCATGTCATATAGTCATTCAATATCTTCAGTCTTATAATGTTATATGCATGAGACTCGAGTTCATTCTTATTGTTGTGACTGAGTGCCAATCACTTACATAAATACTGGCCCATAGGGCTCAATCAGAACAGACTTCACGGAGCATAGTTCTACGTGCAGAATCAGAGTTCACAGAGCAAAGCTCTACGTAAAAGCGCTTCAAACTGGCTACTCAAGTCACAACACCTTTATCTGAGCATGCATTTTATGAAATGCATCACATACTGATCATGTCATATCACATATGATAATAAATCAGAAACTTACATTCATCGAACCTAAGTCCGACATTCAACTTTCATTGAGAAATCACTTAACATATAGAATTTCACAACAGATCAAAGTACTTCCAATACATGCCTAACTATTATACTCCTCGGGCTTCAAGTCCAGAACTTAGAATCAAATCACAAACATTTCAATAATATGGAAGTTTAAATAAATCAAATCCATTCAGAACAAATCAATCTTAGAAAAACATCTAGGTTGACTCATAAGTTGCTCCTGAAGTTAATGTCTGGAAGTTCCGGCAACGCCTGTGGGTTGACGTTCCAATTGCTCCTCTATAACACATAACATACACATATATCACTGTTTGCACAATCATAGGTATTTAATAATGCACATAAATGCAATGAAGAACGTATAATGCATGTTTATGACAACCCCGGGTATTAATCCATCAATGTTATCACAAGATCATTCTCATATCAAAACTTATCTTTGTTTTTCCTAGTCACCACTTTCGGGTCTACTGCATTAAATTAGAAAGAAAAGTTGAAGTAATTGGGTCATACTCTCTTCTAGAAAAGTATTCCTTTATGACTTATGAATCAATTTGCACCAAAATCAATCAACTTGGTTTAGTAAATAGGAAGATATGCCTCAAACAGTTTTGGACTGCTCTTGTCCAAAATAATATACTATACACAACTTCCATATGAACTTTAAACATCTTAGAGACTGAATTAGATTCTAAGTTCTTCATGCCATTTGTAGCTCCATGTCTCTAGTTTATGAAAAATAAAAAATAATCTCATTTGAAGCTCTACAGATTAAGATATCATCAAAATACTGACATATGTTTAGTAGAATAACAACAGTTCATACTATTAAAAATGCACTCACTGTACCCGTTCAACATTTTTCACTAAATCTTTCTCAGTTTGATTTAGGGGGCTATAATTTTTAGTAGAGATGTATAGAAAGGTCTTACGAGTCCAATGGTTCAAGAATAAAGTCATTTGGGTGTTTAGAGAAGGAGTTATGGCCAAAAGAATTTAGCATGTTCATGTCTTTACTCAAGTTGTACATATCTTGGCGCAATTACCATAACTTTTGATACAGATGTCGGATTGACTTTGTTTTTAGTTGGTTTGAAAGAAGACTTATATATCTACAACTTTTATGAAGATCATAAAGTGAGATTCTGCCTTTGAAAGGATCAAAAATAGGACAGAAGATAACAATACAAACTAAGAAGATGCAGAAAAGGGCAAACTAAAATGGTCAAACTAAGATGCAAAAAGTCAAACTAAGATGATGCTGACGTCGTGCTAAGACGATGCTGACGTTATACTAAGATGAAGCAAACTAAGACGAACTAGAAGTTAAACTAAGACGAAACAAAGGTCAAACTAAGACGAAGCAAACTAAGATGATGCAACATTACAACTTGTAATGCTCATATCTCTCAACTCCGATATCTAAAATTTACAAATTTTATATTGTTGGAAAGCTGGAAAGATCATCTACAACTTAAGAAGAAACTTTGCCAAAATCTATCTAGATTAATCTAGATTTTCTCTCGAAGTTAGAACACAAATTTTACATTCAGCTCCAATGTACGACACCTAAATCTCAACTTCATGACAAAATTTAAGACTCTTAGAAACAAAATTTAAATTCGATATCTTCATAAGAAATGTAGCCATACATCTCTTGTTTAATCTAAATTAAGAATCATCTTGTTTGGACAACTAGAGAAAACGTTGTGGCTAAAAGACTGAAACGTATTCAGTAAACATTTTTCAGATTTTCAAACTTTCAATATTTTACATCACCAAAACACCAAATTTTTTTCAAAAACTAATTTAACACTATAACTGAATTTTTTTCCTCCCAACCACCCAATATTTATGATTATACTCTTAAATGTCACTTTCTATGCAGATGATAGTAACTCCTCAACTTTCTTTCATAAATCACCAACTCTAAAGTATTTATTTACTACTTACCTCTCTAAAACTCCAAAATCTTTAAGCCCTAAACTCCATGCAATTTACGTATTTCACTGTGTACAATGACCAACTTCTGGTTTTTCTTAGGGTAGAAGACACAAATAGCCAAGTGGGTTTAGGGTAGGGAAGGAAAAGCAAAGAAATTTCTTAGAAGGGGTTATATGGAAAGCTTTGTGTACGGAAAGAACATTTGAAGAAGATGACAATAAAGAATGAACCTAAACATATAACTTAACCTTTCAACTCTCAAAAACAATAATCTACATCTAGCAAAAGTACACAGCCTAAGAGATATTTGTCACTTCCCTCACATCAAGCTCTAACTTAGTTTCTTTTTTAGACTAACTCCCTTAACTTTCATCTTTACAAATCAACTATCTCCAAATCTTCTTTTGATTTCTTTTTCTTTTTTTCCTCATAATTTTCCAAAAATTTATGCCTAAGTTCACTAAAATTCACAATTGCGATATTCTTACTAATCAATAGAATTTTCCATATAAATAAAATTCAAAATTCTTAAAACACCCAAAAATCATAACTTAATCTAATTATACCCGGACTTATTCATGAATGCATGTACAATTATTTTCATGTGCCATGACTTTACTATTCATATGTATGTGTATAACATAATATGCATGAACACGGAGATACATTTCTAACTCTCATAATCACTCACATTTACCATTTTAACCTTCCCATAGGTAATGGGATGTTACAAGTACACTGAAAATTTTAGGTGACAAAAAGATGCCACTCAAGCTTAAAGGTAAATTATATCATTTAGTGATTAGGCAGCTCATGCTATATGGGGCGGAGTATTGAGCTATCAAATAGGTGTATAGTTTTAAGCTAATAGTGGCGGAGGTAAGGATGCTCTGTTTGAATTGCAACCTTACTAGAAGAGATAAGACAAGCAGTGTAATGATAAGGCACAAATCAAAGGTGCCTAATATTAGTGAAAAATTAAATAAGTCAAGGCTTAAGTGGTTTGTATATTTTAAGAGGAGACAACCAGACGCTCCAATGAGAAGATGTGAGAAAAATGTATTTAGAGACTGTAAGATAAAAAAGGAAGGCTTAAAAAGAATTGAGAAGAGGTAATCAAGAACGATATAGCTCTGCTGGAACTTACCGAGTACATAACCCGCAATAGAAAACTTTAATGTACTATAATACGGATAAAAGATGTCACATAAAGATATCTTTGTTGTTCTCATAAGTCTTTTAACATTTTCCTTTTATATTTAGTCTAAATATTTAAATATTTAGTACTTAATTCTTAGTGATTTAGCCTAAATATTTCTGTATTTAGCCTTATTATTATTATTATTGTTGTTGTTGTTGTTGTTGTTGTTGTTATTATTACTATTATTCTTGTAATGACTTTTTTTTATCTATCTTTCTATATCGTATTATTTAGTTTATTACTTTTTTTTTATTTTGTTAAATATTTATTTATTTATTTTTATTATGATTATTGTTTTTAGTTTTATGTAGGCTATTCAAAAATAGTCTATCTACTAATTAAGGGCAAGGTTACATACTACTGGACTTCCTTAAATCTTGCATATCAGCAAAATTTTTACTAAGTTATTGTTATTGATGTATATCCAAATTTGATATATAAAACTAAAAATATATGTTGAACATTTTTTTTTCTGAAATGAAAATATTGAACAAAATTTTCAAATAAGCTTAAATGATTTCATGTATAAATATCAAATTTAAGTCAGAGGCACTAGTCAAATATGTTTAGATGAGTTAGATTTAGTTTATTTTTAACTCATTTGGACTAACAAATACCTTCTTTTCAACTAGCTGGAAAAAAGTTATACTTTCATTTAGCACATGTGTTGATTATTTATTTTATTTATAGATGATAATATTATTCAAATTTGATATTTTAATTATATTAATTGTATAAAAATTTGTCATAAGCAAGATAAATTTATTTAAATAGTAAGCTTGAAAATATTTGTAAATTAAAAAATATAATATTGTGAAATGAGTTGAAAAGGGTAGTCTTGAAATTTTTAATAATTTAGAAATGTTTATTAAATTTTAACTTTATCATGAAATTCATTAAAATACGGGCTATTTAAGAATTGTTTTTTTAGGAATACCAAATAAAATAGGCCCGGTAAAGCTATCGCACTCCTGGTCCATTTCGTTCCCCTCGCAAAAAGCAATACAGTTCTACCGGCGAAAGCAGCTTCGACTGGCACCAAATTTCTCAATCTCTCGTTCTTGTTTCTGGTAACTTTTTACTGTCTAAGTCGTCTCTATACATATTTATGTAATGCTCAGATTCTCATATTAATTGGGGCCTTTTGTTAGTAATCAAAAGTTCTCTTTTTCTTTTTTACGTTGTGTATTATCTCTGAAAGCTCGAGTGGTATGCTATTTAGGGTTCCTATTATACTATTTTGTTTGTAGGATTTAGAAATTGCAGTTTCTATTATCTTTTCATCCCTTCCGAAGGATGCTTTCGTCTTTACTGATTGTGACTCTGGCTTTATTGATCTTATTTTCCTTTCCCACATAACCGCCCGCTTGTTTGATGAATTGTTCGAGTTTCATGCATAGAAACGAATGCATTACGTTTGAGTTTCAGTTGTTTAGAACCTAGAAAAAGGGTGATTTAGACTTCAATTGAAGCTTCATTTATTTGATTTTCTTTGTATAATTCTTCTTGTAGGTAGTAAAAAAATTAATACGTGCTGGGAGAACAAGGCCCGAGCCTGGCTCTTATGATGGACTTGGATAGGTTTGAATCAAAGCGTGATCGATGTGACGATAGAGATGAGCTAGATGACTCCCCAAGTGGTCAACATAGGGATCCTGCAGCTTATGATGATGATTCGGGAGTAGATGGGGTTGAAAATTCTAGCAAGCATTCTAGTAGAGATAAAGATAGGAGGAAAAGTAGTCGAAGTGAAGATAGAGAGAGAGATCATCGAGGGAAAGAGCGGGAACGCTCAAAGAAAACCAGCAGTGATGTCCCCAAAGACATAGAAAAGGGAAAAGACAAGCACGAGCGTAGCAAGGATAGGAGTAGGGATAGTAAGGTAAAAGATTCAGATTATGAACATGACAAGTACAGAGATAAGGACAGGAAAACCAAAGTGAAGGAAAAAGAGCGAGATAGAGATAGAGATAGAGATAGAGAAATGGATAAGGAGAGGGGAAAGGAAAAGAATAGGGATAGAGACAGAGAGAAAGAAAAAACAAAAGAAAAGGAAAGGGAGAGGGAGAAACACCGGGATCGAGAGAAGGAGAGGGGAAATGATACAGATAGAGAGAGGGAAAAGGAAAAAGAGAAGAGTAGGGAGAGGGAGAGGGAGACTGATCAAGATAGAGAGGAACCAAGAGAGAGGGACAGGGTGACCAAAAAAGCACATGATGAACGTCATGATAAGAGCAAGGATGATAAGACTCAAGTGGGTTATGAAGACGCTAGGGATAGACAAGTTCTGAAGCAGGTAAAGGTGTCATTTCACAATGAAGATGAACAAAATGGTGAGGGCATATCAGGTGGAGCACAATCTGATGTACTCGCGGAACGAATCTTGAAGTATGTGAACCTACTGTTTCTCTCCTTTTTATTCCACTCATCTGTCCTTTTTCTAATTTAAATAGTTGATTTTGTTGTTTATCTTGGTACATTGTAATAGCTTGATGGAACATGTGTTTGGATGGTAGACTTTGGATGGGAACATACACTGTTTATTGTGGTGTTACCTAGCATGGAATTGCATTGTACTGTTATCTTTTCTGTAATATATTTTTTCTTTACAATACGTAGATTATCTGTTGTTTATTGTTAACATTTATCTGATAGGAGCTAGAACAGTCTGCCAGCATCTGTTTTCCAGGTATAAATTCCTTAAGGCTTAAATATTAGGAGAATCGGTTCACATTTCAGACTAAGCATATCTGAACTTAAAAAAGTGACTCTCATGCTTCTATTCCGTCATGTTTGCACTATTGTTCTGTCATCATAGCCAATTTGTGGACTTTTGGTGGCCATTTTGTTAGGTTTAGTATCGTTTAAATGCTATATTGTCATATTATGGCCTATAGAATACTGCATATCAGCTATTTTTGTAAAACTAATTATGTATCAGCTGCCATCTTCTTGAAGTTGCTAATATATTCTGCACATTGTTTTACTCGTCTTACTTGTTCTGGCTTTGAGCCTTTTAGTTGGGCAACTACCCTTTTATGCTTTCTTTTTTCTCTTACAGGTGGCTCACATCTATTTAGATATATGCTGACTCTTTTCTTCTTTTATGGGCTAGAATTTACATAAGACATTGATGACCTTTTACATGCAACTGCTTGTGTGCTTATTTTTGTAAGATCCCCAATTTTGGGATACCTGGCTTTGGAGTAGTGCGAAAATTTATTCTCAGATGAGCCTTTGTACAATGCAATCTGTCTTGACAATTATTTTATTTCAATAGGATGAAGGAAGAAAGATTAAAGAAGACAGAAGGTGTTTCAGAAGTTTCAGCATGGGTTAACAGGAGTCGTAAGCTTGAGAGGGAGATTACTGAAAAGGACAAGGCAAAGCAGTGGTCCAAGATTTTTGAGGAACAAGTCAGCTTACTCTAGACATGCTTCTCTGTGGTTTCTCTTTCATACATGTGATTCCCTTTGATTTGGTTTTGCTAATATTATGCTAGTAAATTTACTCAGGACAATATTGTTGAAGAAGAAAGCAAAGGTGAGGAGGCAGGCCATGAGAATACATGTAAGGTTTCCTGCCCACACTCTTATTATTCATTTTGTTTTTCTTGTGAGGATTAGTTCTTCTTGAATGTTTTTGAAATTTCAATGCTACTTTTGAGTTTGCTATTTCAATATTTGCAGGAGTGCACTTGTTGTGCATAGATTGTTGAGTTGAAAATATTCCTTGAGATATGTACATTAGATGAGTGAATTGAAATTACAGTATACCTTGTGCTGTTGTGATGCATGATAAATTTGGTCATGCTCAATAGACTACTCATGCAACTTTTCCACATGCTGCTGAGGTATTAGGTGACTTATAGCAGGGATTTCTATTAAATTGATGTTTTTACTAATGGTCTATTTTTAACAGATAATCTAGCTGGTGTTAAAGTTCTTCATGGCCTTGAAAAAGTAATCGAAGGTGGAGCTGTTGTTTTGACACTCAAAGATCAGAACATACTTGCAGGTGGCGACATTAATGAAGGTAAAAACGATTTATTACTTTTCCTTCTATTTTTTTATATCTTTGTAATCTGAAGTGACTTCCCTTTTCTTTTCTTTTTGGAACAGATGTTGACATGCTTGAAAATGTGGAAATTGGAGAACAGAAGCGGCGAGACGAGGCTTATAAAGCAGCAAAAAAGAAGACTGGGATCTATGATGACAAGTAAATATTTTGTAACATAATGGTTCATGTTTGTAATTAATAACGAAGAACAACTTTTAACCATCTGTTAAATGTTAATTTTTAGGTTCAACGACGATCCTGCTTCAGAGAAGAAACTTCTTCCACAATATGACGACTCGACTGCAGAAGAGGTTATTTTTGTCTCTTGTTTCTTGGCCTTCACTTTTAGCATTCTTATGAATCTATGTATCCTAAGTTGTTACAGGGAATAAGTTGGTGACTTATTTCTGAAAAGCATTTTTGTTTCTCACAGAATAAGCATACAATCACTTTGGGTCGATTTGTTATTAAATTATTACATGGAGGTCTTATTATAAGAGAACGAAATTATAGGATTTCACTTCCTAATCTGAAAAAGTTTGTTATATTTGGCCCTTACTGTTAAATGGAAATTATTTCAGGGAGTCACTTTGGATGGAAGTGGACACTTTTCTGGTGAGGCAGAGAAAAAGTTAGAAGAGGTAAATCTTATCTTTCTTATTAATTATTGATATAATTATCGATACTGGATAATTACTCTCTTTTCAGCATATTGATATGTTGATTTGGTAACACTAAGAGGAAATGATCTTCTGGTTATAGGAATTTAATGATTCTAATTTTCATTCTTTTATTTTTTCCTGTTTTGCCTGATATCCAGCTCCGTCGAAGACTACAAGGTTCTTCGACCAGCTATCACTCGGAAGATCTGAGCTCATCTGTAAAGATATCATCAGATTACTATACTCAGGAAGAGATGCTTAAATTCAATAAGCCTAAGAAAAAGAAATCCTTACGCAAGAAAGACAAGCTGGACCTAGATGCCCTTGAAGCAGAAGCTGTTGCTGCTGGATTGGGTGCTGGTGACCTTGGTTCTAGGAAAGATGGCACAAGACAGGCTGTTAGAGAAGAACAAGAGCGATCGGCTGCAGAATTGAGAAACAGTGCTTATAAGTTAGCCTTAGCTAAAGCAGATGAAGCATCTAAATCTCTTAGATTGGAGCAAACTCAATCTGCTAAGTTGGAGGAAGATGAAAATATGGTTTTTGCAGATGATGATGAAGACCTAGTCAAATCTTTAGAGAGAACAAGGAAGTTAGCTCTTCAAAAACAAGCTGCAAAGGCATCCGGTCCACATGCAGTTGCTCTTCTTGCCTCAACCGCTGCAAGCAATCAACCTATGAATGATCAAAACCCCACCATGGGAGAGACACAAGAAAACACGGTTGTCTTTACTGAGATGGATGAGTTTGTCTGGGGTCTTCAGCTTGATGAAGGTATATCTTTTGCAGTATGAGTTCTTTCATAGTTCTTTGCTTGTGATGACTAGTGAACAATGTAAATATGCTCTGCCTCTACGCATTGAATCTTGGTTGTAGATCTTCTCTGGACAATAGTTATATTGGTCTTGCTTTTACAGAAGCCCATAAGCCTGAAAGTGAAGATGTTTTCAAGGATGAAGATGAAGCTGCAGGAGATTCTGATCAAGAAATGAAAGATGAGGCTGGGGGATGGATGGAAGTTAAAGATACCAGTAAAGATGAAAGTCCTGTCGATGAAGACAAGGAGGATATAGTTCCAGATGAAACAATTCACGAAGCCGCAGTTGGTAGAGGATTGTCAGGTGCACTGAAGCTGCTCAAAGAGCGAGGCACCCTTAAGGAAACTGTTGAGTGGGGTGGCAGAAACATGGACAAGAAAAAAAGCAAACTTGTTGGCATTGTCAACAACAATCCTCAAAGTGATAGATTTAAGGATATTCGTATTGAGAGGACTGATGAATTTGGGCGAATAGTAAGTGTTTGTTCACTCTTTAGATTTTTACTTATTTATATTGTTGTATCCTATTTTTCTTGCTTGTTTTTGAGTTAGAATTTCTCAGTAGGCAGCTTTTTTGGAGGCTTTGGTAGGTTAAATTTGGATGAGATTAATGTATCGATTACTTTATTCTACGATATGACATAGTCAAAAGAAAGAGGTTTAGAAATGGTGGCCCCTACAAAATTTTGAGCCTTATTGTTTTCTAACAGTTTCCATGAGCCAAACTGAACACTTTTTGCTCTTCAGAGCTGTTTCTAATGGGGGAGATTTCTTCATATATACTAGAAACTTAAAGGGTTTCTACATGTTAACTTGGTTCTCTACCTTGCTGTCACATGTAAAAGATCTCTGATTACTCTAGTCCCTACATGTTGAAACGTCAAACACACGCATGATATGGAAATTGCTTAAGGACTTTGTCTTTAATTAGTCACTTGCTTACTGTCCAAATACTTGGGAATCTAAAGTGCCTTTTGGTTTGGTAATTTCGTTTTAAGTTGCCTCTTGGTTCATTTACTTCATTCTACCTTTCAGTTTTGCTGATATGTCGCTAACTCTTGACTTTGAATTATTGTTATTTCTCATCAGTTAACTCCAAAGGAAGCCTTCAGGCAGCTCTCTCATAAATTCCATGGAAAGGGGCCTGGCAAAATGAAGCAAGAAAAGCGCATGAAGCAATATCTGGAAGAGTTAAAGTTGAAGCAAATGAAAAATACTGATACACCTTCACTGTCTGTTGAGCGGATGAGAGAAGCTCAAGCTCAGTTAAAGACACCTTATCTTGTTCTTAGTGGCCATGTTAAACCAGGGTATGATTTAAGTTTCTCTCATACTTCAAACATATCTGTCCAATGAATAAAGTGATGGCTGGTATTAGTTTCCAAGGTAGTATATAGAAAATAACAACCAAGAAAATAAAAAGAAGAAATTCCTAGATTTCCCTGCCAAGAATGATGTTGAGCTATGTCATGTGTCTACTAAGTTATTTTTCTGTTGCCACTTTTTTGTATTTTTAACGTGGACATAGTTGTTACTTATTTTCGGTTTTTGTTTATGTTGCGTTAATAGGCAAACCAGTGATCCAAGAAGTGGTTTTGCAACTGTAGAGAAAGATTTTCCGGGGAGTTTGACACCCATGCTTGGTGATAAAAAGGTTAGCCATACATTATTACCGAGTACTCCTTTTTGTTTTCATTTTATATTATGATAGCCTAGAGTTGGGACTTGGAATATCGAACTGTAGGCCACTAATCTTATATTATTGCTATACCTATAACCAATGAATATAAAACGAGACCAGATTGGCCAGTTCAACCGTTTTCACCGGAACTAGCCTAGTAGCCAGTTCAATTAAGTATTAAAACCTTTAAATTATAAAACTCCCCCATCATCCTTAGCCATCTCCATAAGAATCCCCATCTTTTTTCTTTTCCTTTTCCTTGATAATCGCCCAGTTGAGTTAACTGTTCTTGCTCTTTCAAGGTTGGGATCTAAAATATTTTTCCTCGTCTCTTGTTCCCTGCTGCTATTACCTCTCTTCTGCTTTTCTCTGTAGCTGGTTTTATATCTTCCGTTCCTTCCTTTTGTTGTCTCCCTACCAATTTCCAAGTTGCTTCCTCACACTTGTTCTGCATTTATTGTTTTATTCTCACTTGAATGTATCTTTAGCTTCTGGTTTTATCACCATTTTCTCTCTCTTTTTCCAACTCTCCCTAATTTGACGTTTTTACCAATCCCTCCTTGTTTTCTCTTTTTCTCCTTTTATCTATTTTTGTCTATTTTTAATTGCCAAAATTAATTGATTAGCTTTCATGCACACTTTTAATTGTTAATAGATTTGCTTATAGAGTGAAATGAAACAGTTCAATTCCAAGAACATAATTTCCTCTTCGATCATCTTCAACCAAAATCGTGCAGAGCCATCTCCCTGGTTAAAGTAAAACATTTTATGTTATTTTTGAAGTGAGTCTAGAAAAAAAGTAAAGTAAGAATGCAGCAATGTTTTAAGATTTAGAAGAGCTTTTGTTTTAGGAACAAATTCTTCATAATTGAATCTTCTACTTGGCTCGTTTCCCATGCAAAATATGAACCTAATGTAGACTTTATTGTCTTTTTGCACGATTAAATTGTGTCTTGACAATTTGCCCAAAAATTGCTGTTGTAACAAACTCTCCCATCTTAAGTTCTTTCACAAGTGATTTAGCCAATAAAATTTATTCTTTTAGGAATATAGAGAAATCACCAAATTCCTTTCTATTTTACCAAGAAAACATTAAGGATTTTTGCTTTTTTGCCTCCTCCAAGCTTTCACTTATTTGATGTAAGTGATGAGGCACAATCTCTTTCAGAAACGTAATTTTAATTGCTGTGTTTTTGCTTCCTTCAAGCTTTCACTTATTTGATGCAAGTGATGAGGCACAATTTCTTTCAAAAACACAATTTTAATGGTTATTATTTATAACTTTTATGTTAGATTTACTTTTAGTCATAATTATTAGATTTATTATTAGTTAATTGTACATTAATAGATATTGACGATTTGTTTTATTTCAACGAAGAATTTTATTTTTGTTTATTCTTATAGTTTCTACTTCTTATTTATTATACTCCAGTTTTATAACAGTGTAGTACCGGTTGAATTTGGACCCTTTAAACCTTAAATTTGTCGTCTTACCAATTTGATGTCTAGTTCGACTTTTAAAGCATTCCCTATAACCATCAGATTGATCCTGTTGGCAGCCTTACATTGTCATTGCATGCATGGGCATTGGGACACATTGTTGTAGATCATGAAAATTTATTATTTGGCGTGGGAGTTATTTTGTATATCTTAATAGTAGAATTGTCTAGGTACTATTTAAGAGTATTTTATTTCTCTATTATGGAATATTATTGGTTCAATCTGGCAAATAGTATACCTCAGTATCCTCGTAGTCTTTGTGCGTGGAAGTAGTCAAACCAAGTGAAACCCTTGTGTTTCTTCTTCTCATGTCTCCTTTGCTTTTCTATTTTTGTCTTTATATAGCATCAATGCTAATTTAGCACATGAACAGGAAGAGTTGAAATTTGATTGGTGTGACGGATATTTTATGAGTAAGTTGGTTGTGAGGCTGAGTCTGTAGTACTCATCACTATGCATTTGTAGGCGGTGGTGATGCCTGGATCTTTTTCTCGTTTACTGTAAACATTATAGGGTTTTCTTGACGAATAGTGAGGTCAGGAAGTTTGTAGAGACCTTCATATTGGAAATTGAATGTGTAATCCACTGGTATCACTGCCAGGGATACCGTTTTGGTTTAGGGACATTCTTTGACATTTGATTCTATAGCCTGAAATCGATTATAATTACAATTTGAATAGAATATTGGCTGTGGCCGTTAGCTTGCCTTTTTTTTTTTAATAGTAGAATATTGACTGCGGTAATTAGCTTGCTTTTTTTTATTCTCCTTTTTTATTTGGTTGTTATGCAACGGGATCCCATTGGTTTCTTTTATTCAGGTTGAGCACTTTCTGGGGATTAAACGGAAGGCTGAGCCTGGGAACTCCAGCGCACCAAAGAAGCCTAAAACTTGAAGTTTTATGGAGATTTTTGGCTGGTAAAGAAGGGAGCGCATTGAGTGTCAAGTGGAGAATTATGAAATAAGTTCTCTGATTCATCCGGCTACAGGATTTTAATTTTATCACCATCTGTGGTCTAACAGGATATTGCCAAATTTATAGATGTAGTGTCTCGTGATTGTAAGCCAGATAAGAGGCATCATATCGTTTGTCCCCACCAAAGCTTAGACAGCGATGGTTGATGCATTATTCGGGCAGACATGATGGACGTATTATGATGATATTGCTCGATGAGGGGAAAATTGAGCCCAAAATAATGAATGCCATTGTTCTAGAGCTAGCAAAGGTGCCAAAATCCGAGTTAGTAATTTCGTTTCTTTTGCTTGGTTGTTTTTATTTTTTCCGAGTGGAGAAGAGATGATATTTGAAACCAGTAAAGTTTGACAATTTGATTCTCAATTTATTGGTAGATTCAATTCAATTATGTGCCCGTTTCATCTATAGAAGCTAGCCACATATCATCTAGTGTTATATTCGACGATTGTTTTCTTGCATATGGTTTAAGAGCAAATAAATAGGGAAAGAAAAGCTGCTTTATGTGAGGAAAAGGTTGGAAAGATGTTAGTCTTTTGCGACACTCGAAACATTATCAAACTAAAAGATAGGTCAGAAATCTTTCGGGAAGATCGCAAAAAATCATCGTGAGCTATAGTAACTTGTTTTATATTACTATTTTAGTACAGCTTTGTTCGTACAAAGCACACACGTTGACCATAATTGCCATTAGTCAAATCAGTGTTATGAATATAATTGGCATGAAATACATGTTTGATCATATCATGTTTAAGTATAGGTGTTCGTTTCATATTGTACTGGCTGGCATTTAAAATATCAATTTAAAAAATTGAATTTTTTTTTTTGCAAAATTTTCAAAAAAAATTTAAAGCACCCTCCCTACTTTATACCTCCTCTTTTTTTTTTCCAAAATTTTTTAATTAGTTATTTTCTTTATTTCAACTTTTATTATTATTGTAGATTTTTAATTTTTGTTTTAAAAATAATAATAAATATTTTAAT
>JANZLD010000007.1:19858598-19883208 GCA_026413575.1 Erythroxylum carthagenense | reverse complement strand
TATATTTTAAATAATATTTATATGCATAAATAATTTTTATTACAAAATAAAATATAGTTAAAATTAAAAGTATTTTTCATTTTTATGTTGCCAAACAGTCTATTGTATGAAGCTCTTTTAAAAAGGCTCTTTTTAAAATGACAACTAAATAGTCAACTGACTTCTTGGAAAAACTGTTTTTAAAAAAGCTATACTGATAAAAGTTCTACTGATATAAGCCCATCCAAATAGGCACTTAATCTGCTTGCTTTGTGTGCACAAGCCTACTTTTCAATCTCTTCTGTTTATTTACCTTACAGCTGCTCACCACTCCTCAATGAAGGACGCCATACTTACTACCATGCTTCACACTGCATCAATGCAATCACCGCCCACACTTTGGTTTCGTATTTCTATCTTTTTCTTTTCATTATTTTTACTGCGTGTTAGTTTAATTTCTTTTAGGTTTTAATGCTTGTCCTTGTTTGTGTTAATTTTTGTCTTTTGTGTTAGACCCCTCTTTTACTTTTTTGTATCACATTAGGAATAGTGTGATGTTTAAGTGTGGGGGAGAGTATTAGTTTAAAAAATTATTATTTGTGTGTTGTGTGTTTGTTTTCCTATTTAGTAGTTAGAGAAGCATGGTTATTAAATAAACTCGATCTAGATTAGAAATGCATAATATAAGTGAATGAGTATACTTGCATGCTTAGGCTGATTAGCTTGGATTTTGATTAAAGGGACATTAGCTTGTTATGATAGATGAATGACACTTTTCATTTGATAAGATTTTGAGCCTTTTTAAAATATTAAACACCAAATTCAAGTATTCTTTGTTGAGAGCATTCTTTTATGATTAAGGAACTCTAGAACTTGCTTGCAAATACTAGTTGGAATCACATAATCTTATGCAAATATTGAAATGATGAAGGCAATTAGGATTTACCCCTTTTGCTTAAAAAGCCACTATGATGTTACCTTTAGTGAACCCCCATTGAGCTTAACATGAAACGTTTTCTTTCTTTAAACCCAAAGTTGAGCCTTGACCTTTATTATTTATCCTCTTTGTTGTTCCTACCGTAAGGCAAGTTGATCATTTGAATGGGTATGATTGGTTTTAGGGAATAATTGTTTGATAAGTGTGGGGGAATCATAGCATATAGTTAGCTTTTGAGTTAGGAATGGGTAGGGTTGTAATAATGTGTATCTCTCCTAAACATTTTTTCTCTTCTAAACTTGATCTTGTTCTACATAAATAAATGAAAAATATAGAAAAAAGAGAAAAATCATGATGAAAGAAAAAAAAGCAAAGAAAAGAAAAAGAAAAAGAAAAGAAGGGAAGAGAAGAGAAGATGACTAGAAAATGAAAAGAAGAGGAGAGAAGTTAAAAAAAATGAAAGTGTTAATTTTGTTAAATGAGAGGGAAGAATTGAGTGTTTTATGGTTCATTGTTTTGTATTATTTTAAATGTTCAATTTTTGTTATGGTTTTAAACTACAATTTTCTTTTTTCCTACCCTCATCCTGACCCCATTATAACCAAAATAAAGACATTTGGATTGATGTTTGTATTTAATATGAGTGGTGGAGATTGAATTAGTAAGCAAGCTTATAGTAGATTCCTTACATGAAATGAATGATGAGTGAATATACCCTACCTTTGAATGCTTGAGAGGATGGAGAGTGGAGTGAGTATCTATCACACTTGTTAATGATTCTTTGAATTGAAGTGCTTGTTGATTTTGTCTAAATATGATAAGAATAACTTGTTCATGGAGTATTATAAGTTTCAAGTTCTTAGATAGTGTTTATTGAAATGATCATTGATATCTTTTACTATTAATTGGGAAAATTGTTGTTTCCATTGTTTGTTCTTGTATATACTATTATTCTTTATTTTGTTTGAAGACAAGCATAGTTTAAGTGTGAGGAAATTGTTGTGTTTAATTTCTATTGCTTTTAATTGCTTTCACATCTTGATTTTGGTTATAAATCCTTGATTTTTTTAATCCAAACGTAAGATAGATTGAGTGAAATTGGTATGGATGTTGCATGAATTTTAATCGGATTAGTTTATGAATATTGCATAAACTAAACAAGTGACTTATATGCACACCCATGCATGTGCAAGTCATCATCGTGACATACATGCATAGCCATAAATGTGTAAGTCATAACTGTGAACCCTTTTCATTTTTTTGTCATTGTTTTAATTATTGCCTGGCAGATGTAGAGGTTGAGAGCACGAAACCCTAGACCTAGGAGCATACTACAAATAGAAGGAGAGGGTGGCTGCAAAGAGGGATTATTCATCTTTCATTCACTCTTCATTCTTCACTCAACACACATACTCATTCGATTGGAACAAAAGGAGATAGAGAGAAGTGTGGAGACGAAGAAGCAGAGAGCTTCAACTGAGAAGAAGGAAGGAGAAGAATAGCAGAGAGGGATAGGTAGCATGATCAGTTGGTCGTTTTGGGTGAACATCAACTAGAAATAGAGGGTGAGAGCTAATGTGGAAAGCTTGAGAGTGGCAGGATCAACTCCCTTACCTGTTATTGTTTTCTCTTTTTATCTACTATTTCTTCTTGATTTCCTGTACTTACTTCTCTATTATAAACTTATGCCTTGTTATGCTTAACCGGCCCATAGCTTTTGATAGTTTATTTGGGTTATTTACTTGGTTTGTTACTTTAATACTTCTCTTATACTAATCAAGATGGGATTGAAGTATTTAAAGATGATGAATCTTGTGATTTTTGTGATGGGATGATCTCTTTTCTTAAGGATTAATGTAGCTATTTTAGTCAAATATGCATGATTGAGGGATTGTGTTGTTGTCTTAGGATTGCTATAGTTTCTGAACTGAATGGATGTAATAACATAATCAAACTTTGCATCATTTGGGTATTAAACAAAATACCTAGAGGAGAAGTTTAATATGGAATAGAAACTATAGACACTTAGGTTAAGAATTAAAAATATATAACCTAAGTGGTAATTTGTATTCTAGTTTTCATAATTAACTTAGGTGATAACTTGTTGAATAAGAAAGTTGGATTAGTTAATTATTCGAGTTGATATTAGGGCCAAACTGTTAATTTCAGTAAGAAAATTGTCTAATCATTTACCCTTAATCATGCATAGGAGATTAAATTAGTGAAATTAATTCTCAAGAGTTTTCTACTTTGATTTTTACTCGTTTTTGCTTCTGGTCTATTCAGTTTACTTTTTAGAATAATTTATGATTTTCCTTAAATCCTTAACTTAACAAATTGGGATGGAATGTTTAAGATTGCATTTGACTAAGGTTTTACCACTTTGATCAGTTCCAAAAATACCCCAAAACCCTAAAATTGATTAAAAAAAACTCGCACCTGGGAAGTGTCTGTCACGATCATGACATGTGAGTGACGATCATGAAATGGAAGTCATGATCATAACATTGCCTATGTAGCCCCATAAATGTCCATCATCATTGTTCTTCAATTATCTGATTTCTAACACTAACAAACACATCAAACACCTGAAGAAACATAAAATTAAGATTGAAATCATGCTCTAAACGACACAAACACTTATATTAACACAATTCTAAAACACACTAAAACTCCTATCAAAACACAATATAAACTATAACTATCAAACCATAAGATTTAATTTGGTGGGAAAAGGATTAGGAATTGACATCAAAGATAAGGGCTAAAAGTTAGATTATATTGGGATTCCTTATTAAATAGGAAGTACTAGTAAGTTAAATATGTTATCCTAGTTATTCAGGACTTATAGAATTTTATTAGAATATGATTTAAATTTCTTAGGAACTCTTTCCTATTAGAATAAGGGTTATAAAAACTTCTCTATAAATTTATGTAATTCAACCCTTCAAGGATAAACGATACCTAAATTTTTTCTACAAATTTGAGTTTTCCACTAGAAGGTGTGATGCATTATTCTAAGAGTAATTCCTAATTTCCTAGATTCCTACCCTCCACTATTTATGATCCTCACTAAAATTTGACAAACCTAACCTAAACTCCAACCATCTTAAACCTAAATTCTAGTCATATAATACCTTAATATTCTAAGCCTAATTTTTTGTCAATCAAACCATAAAAATCCATCTATACCAAATCTAAAACTTCATCATTCCTAGCCAAAATTTAGACCTAAAACTTGATATTTCGGCAAAATTTCCTAACTGTGATTTTTAACTATTAGTTAATACTTATTCTAGTTGTCATACATCAATTTGGTATTAGAACGTTAGTTCACAATGGCAAAATGTAATGGAAGGGCATATATTCAGAGACCAAGAGTGAGACGAAATACTTTTAGGAGTTATAGAAAGATTGGGCATTAATAATCCTTGACCATAAGATGCTCTAAAAATTAGCCCAGAAAATAAAGATACTTGACCTATGGTAAGGAATTTTATGCAGTAGTACGAGCTTTTTTACAATTGGCATCACTATCTCTCATACAAGGAGTTTAGTCTATAGTTGTATCATGAATCTCTTAAACACTTTACGTCCTAAAAGAACTTGAACAAAAGGCATACCATATGGAGTGAATTTTTGGAGAAATTTAATTTTGTTGTTAAACATTGGATAGGAGTTAAAAATAAGGCAGTAGATGCATTAAATAGAAAGAGCCATTTGTTTAACATTTTGGTGGTAAAATTTACACGGCTAGAAAAATAAAAGAGAATATATTTCAGATCAAGATTTTAGAATAATTTATTCAGAAAATGCAGTAGGGAAAAGAGACCAACCTTTTTAAAGAAAATTGACTTTACCTACCCAATACTTCTATAAGGGAGTGGGCCATTTGAGAATTATATAGAGGATGGGCAATAAGACACTTTGGAAGAATAAAACCATAGTAATGGCTGAAGATCGTTTTTATTGGACTTTTTTAAAGTGAAAAATATTTAAAGTCATACGACAATGTTGAACATGTTAATTAGCTAAAGGAAAGAAATAAAATTCTGGATTATATATACCAATTCATGTGCATAATAAACTATGGCAAAATATAAGTATGGATTTTGTCTTGAGAATTTCTAAAAATATAAGAGATTATGATTTTATTTTTGTGGTGGTGGATAGGTTTTCAAAGATGAGTCATTTCATTCCATGTTCAAACACTTATGATATTGTCCATATTGCTAAATTTTTCCTAAAAAAGGTTGCAAGTCTTTATGGATTATCTTCAACTACGATCTTTGATCGTGATATGAAGTTTATGAGTTATTTTTTGAGAACTTTATAGAAAATATTAAACATTAAACTTTAATTTTCAAGTTCTTTCCATTCCCAAACTAATGTACAAAGAGAGGTAGTAAATAAAAGCTTGGCAAACTTGTTAAGATATTTGGTTAGAGATGAAGTGAAAATTTGGGACCTAATTCTTCCTTTGGCAGAATTTGCATACTAGATTTCTATAAATAAGTCATAAGAGTCCTGATGAGTTATAAAATAAAATGCACTCGGACCCCGACGCAAGCGTACGGGTTATTGTAGTACAGTTATCGTTCCCACGAGGGTTTATACTAAGCATCAATCAATTCTTTCCAGATTGTTTAAGTTAATAAAAAGAAGATTTAGAAATTAAAAGGGATATAAATAAATCAATTACGTTTAAAATTTCAGGAACAAAACTAAATTTATAAAAAGAGGAATTGCTTTCATGAATTCAGAAGATTAAAGTTCCAAAAATTGTTATCAACTCCTGCTAAAGTAGATCTGAATCATATTATTCTGCTATCCCAAGTTTCTTTAGAAGTAATTCTTCTCTCTCAAGTTTGAATTACCTACTCTATTTTATTGTAATGCAAATTTCTCAATTCAGATATAAATAAAACAGAGATGAACTGTATAACCTTTGAGGAATAACACTTAGACACTAATCTCTTAGCATGCAAGTTGTATTTGTATGATTTTAAAGAAGAACTCAACTCTTATAGAGATCAAATAATAACTATTCATAAGAATAACAAACCATACATAGCAAAAGTTTAGAAAATAAGATTCACCCTAGAGGGTGAAACAATCTTTTAAATAAGGAAACTAGAAAACACACATCATAAGCAAACTGAAAATAAACTGAAAAGATGAAAACAAATGTTCTTATGCCCTGGATTACAAGCTTCACAGAGCTCCTATTTCCTCTTCCTCATTCTTCCTTCCTCCCCTCTTCTTTTCGTACCTTTCTTTCTCTTTTTACACTTCTTTGTCTTGGGAAAGGAATTCATTAATTTTTTCATGACTCTCCACCTCCAATGGATCGTAACAGTTCCTCCCCACGTTCTTGCACATTGTAGACTTCTTCTAACCGTCAACCATTCATTTAAAAACTTGATGAAATGACGGAAGTAACCTTGAAGTTACGAAGTGCGATCGCACCACGACCTTCGCGATCGCGTTATTGTGCAAATAGCCAAAAATTCTGAGTGCAATCTCATCAGACACTCTTGCAATCTCACCAGTGCGATGTTGTTCTTCCTTAAATCCACAGCTTCGGTCGCGCTCGCACCATTATTCCTCACGATCGCACCAGACACCTCTTTCCTTGTTTTTTTTACCAACTTTTCTCATCTTGCTCTCCTATCCCTTCACACTTAACAAAACATCAAAGTTGCCCAAAAACTAAACTAAACTACTAAACCAAGAACTAAAAGTACCAAAAACATATCTAAAAACATTAACACCCAACAAGTAAATAAACTCACATCAAGTCCTTTTGAGATAGTCTTAGGAGTTAGCAAGGATGTATGTTGACATGCTTCCTTTACCAAAAATAACATGAGTTAGTGTTGAAGTTGAAGATGTTGTACAACACATGAGGGACATCTTTAGTGAGGTACAATGAAAGATTTAAGAATTAAGTTGACATCAAAGAGAAGGGTTGAAATTAAGACCAAGTTAGGATTCCTTATTAGATAGGAAGTAGAAATAAGTTAAATACGTTATTTTATTTTAGATATGTTATCCTAATTGTTTAAGACTTGTAAAATTTTTATTAGAATAGTATTTAAATTTGTTGGGAACCCTTTCCTATTAGAATAAGAGTTCTAAAATCTTCTTCATAAATATGTGTATATTTGGTCTTTTAAGGAGACAAACAATCCTACAATTTTTCTATAAACTTGAGTTTTCAACTAAAAGGTATGATACTTTCTTCTAAGAGTGATTTGTAGATCCTAGAAGTGATTCCTAATTTCCTACCTTCCATTGTTTGTACTCCTCATAAAATTTCGATAAACCTAACCTAAATTTTAGTCATCTTAAACCTAAATCTCTGTCATATCATACCCTAAAATTCTAAGCTAAAATTTCCAACAATTAAACCCTAAAAACTCAACTATACTAAATCTAAAATTCTAGCATTTCTAGCCAAAATTTAGACCTAAACTTGATATTCCAAGAGCCTAATATTAGTCATCTTTCCTTATTTTGTGATTTTTAGCCATTAGTTAATATTTCTTTTATTTGTCTATGTCATTTAGACTATTCATTCATTATCTCATTACTTCAAATATATACGAATGATCTGTTGAGCATAACTTATCGCCTAATTTTATGATGAACTCGTCCATTTTAACACCTATAATATTTTTGTCAAACTTAGGTACAACAATGCATTTGAATTAGTTTGCTAGATTTTTAACAAATATTACCCCCTTTTCATTTGATTCCCATGTAACTTGCATTGCCAATTCTTATCTTTGACTTCAACTTTTATCAATGGATTTATCAATATTCCATATGACATATGCAACATAAATCAATAGCTTACCCATCCTTATTATTATTATTATTATTATTATTATAAGAAGAAGATAATGTCATTGTAGTGAATAAGATCTTCCCCTTTTTTAATATGGTCCGATTACATTTATATGTTGAGATGACTCTAAGTTTGTCATTACCTTCCAAATTCCTCTTTCAATATGTAAGCATCCTTATTTTTTTGTTTACGAATCATGATTCTTGTGAAAATAATGTGGCGCTGTGTTATCATTGAATAACGACTTGTTTTTCTTAACAAATTCTTCACTATAAAACAATGTTTTGAGTTACAATTGAATTTGCAAGCAATAGTGACGATTCTTCACTTCTATCGACTGCAAGCCATAAACTATACGTCTTTAAGTAGACTTTTATTTTAATCCTTAACTAATCTAATAACTAAAACAAACTTTAAAGAATGAACAATTTACAAGAAAAGAGCACTGATCAATAACTTCAATGGTTTTGTTCACATCTACCAGATTTTTTCGTTTGGTATACCATCATCATCTTACTACGATGTAGTTCGTAATTCTATATTTCCATTTAAGAAAGGCATATCAGATGGTACGACGGGCTTCGTTCTTTGAATTGTCATCTACTGCAATTGGTTTACACATACCGTCGACATGTTAGCTAAATCCAATATCTGAATTAATTAGTAACAAATTTGTTAAAATAACAATAACATATCTTGGAAGGATGCAATAATGAGGTGGTCCTGGGTTCTCATGACAAGTACACAATGGTGGAATTTATTGCAGGATACTGATTCTATACACGTCCTTCCTGTTGATAAATCCTTCACTTGTATATTATTTTAATTGATCCCTCTCTTGATCTGACTTCATAGATGAGTTCCATGATTGATGAGTGCTTATAAATGCTCACACTTCATATCCACTTTTTGTCCGTAGAAAAGTTGTGTGTTAATTAGGATAGGCAAGCGAAAATGGCTCTAGTGCGGCAAAGCACATTAAGTAAGGCATATCCGATGAATGGTGGAAATGGCCTCTACAGCTACAGAAAAAACTCTGCTTACCAGGTAACCCTATTCAGCTAATGCTTTCATCGCAGACTGAGGTTGGCATATAGAAAGAGAAGATCTTGTCTTATTTGAGACCTATTAGCACTGGATGACTTATTTGAGGGCTTTTGGTGATCGTTATTATTATGTAAGGAAAATTTTATTTCATAAAAATAATAATTTTTAGTACGACTATCCACTGATATTACAATTCATCATTACTAATAGGTAATTTCTTTTTTTTTTGTAAATACTAATAGGTAATATCTTTTATTGTTTTGATATTAATAATAATATTCTACTAGTAAGTTTTTCTGTGTTTCACTCTCTTTTTCTTGGCGATCTTATTCTCTCTTCCTTTTTTGCAGCCTTCTTGTTTTGGGTATAGTTTTTGATTAATCAGTCTCTTTTGTTTTAGTGTTTTCTAGATTATGTTAGGTTTTTTGAAATTTCTGTTCTTTATGATTTTTTGTTTTTGATATTAGCTTCTTTATTTAATTTAGTGTTTAATCTTTTATGGGTCTTAGTATGTTGATCTCTCTACATCTGATATTGTTGGGTTTATATCAACATTGAATTTTTATGCTTAATGATCTTATGGTTTCAGACGTTTTGTGTATTTATATATTCATTTTTTTCTGGGTTTTTGTGTTTTGTATGATTCAAAGTCGAGTTTTTTGATGTTTTATTATTCTCTTATCATCTGAGTATTGGAACTTTTCTAAAGATAATTAGAGATTTTATATTTCGTTTTTAGTTTTAAAATACTTTTTAAAAAGTCGAGTTATATTTTATTTATTTATTTATGTATTTATTGTAATTTTATTTACATAATGATTTAACGTGTCAGCTTTACTTATTTATTTTTTCTAACCTGTATCATTTTTTTTATTATCACATCTGCACGTGGGTGTATCAGAAAAAACCTCTCTATTATGTAGGGGTAAAACTGCGTATTATCATACTTTCCTAGACCTTGCTTTGTTGCGAGACTTCAGACTGAGTGTGATAATAACTAATAGGTAAAATGGACCAATCAACAATCACATAACTTTTTCTATCATATTTATCCCCTAACGAAGTTATTGCAAAGGACAATTAGTAATTTCTGATACCCAATCTCATAACTATTTCTGTCATATTTACCCTATAACGGAGCCTTTGCAAAGGACACGCTCAAATTGTATTCTAAATTACTTGATAAGTACTTCAACTCCAATATTATTTGCCTATTGATACACAAACCATGTAGGATAACTCAAGCCGGTGCAAGGTTCACTGTCATTATTTGCCTATTGATACACAAACCATGTAGGATAACTCAAGCCGATGCAAGGTTCACTGTCATTGTCCTTAATAGCACAGAACAATACGTTAGGTACATGCTGCTTAACATTAATGCAAATTATATACAATGGTTTTGCAGGGAAAAGCTATAGACTCTACTAAAAAGCTTATCGATGATTCAATTGCCAAAGATCTTCACATTGAAGAGCTCTCATCGAACATATTTGCAGTCGCAGATATGGGTTGCTCTGTTGGACCTAACACATTTTCTGTAATTCAAAACATAGTGGAAGCTGTGGAAAGAAAGTGTCAATGCAGAGGACTTAGTTCAGGGTTTCTTGAATTCCAAATTTTTCTTAATGATCATGCCTTCAATGATTTTAACACACTCTTCAGATCCCTTCCTGCCGACAGGAAATACTATGCAGCAGGTGTTCCGGGTTCATTTCATGGTCGCTTGTTCCCCGATAACTCCCTTCACATAGTCACCTCTTCCTATGCCCTCCAATGGCTTTCCCAAGTACCACAGGAAATAGTTGAAAAAAGCTCTGCTTGTAATAAGGGAATGGTCCATTATATGAATTCATCAGATCAAACTATCGAGGCATATTCCAATCAATTTGCCAAGGACATGGAATCATTTTTGTGTGCCAGAGCACAAGAAATCATGGGTGGAGGTCTGGTTATGCTAATAGTTCCAGGACGCGAAACTGGATGCGTTCTTTCTCAAGTTTGTGGAATTATCAATTACAACTTGCTGGGATCTTGCCTCATGGATATGGTCAGGAAGGTCAGCCATGTTTAAAATACTTCCCTCTTTTCCAATCCTAAAGAAGCCACAGAAATTGCTTCTTGACATCCAATATTTCTAGATTACCAGAAAAGCAAAAAACTTCGGTCCACAGGCTTTATTTTCTACTGTTTCTTTCTTTCATGAACTTAATTTGTGCAACGGTGTTTCCTAGATGTGCTTTTTTTCTTTCAAGCTAGCTAGATTGGAGGTTCTTGGAGTTTTTTTAGCCACCACCATACTTCTTAATGTTTAACTGACGCCAATAAGTATATTTACACTGAGGCAGGGAATATTAAGTGAAGAGAAAGTGGATTCGTTTAACATCCCAGTGTATTTTGCCTCTCCACCGGAACTGGAATTAGCTGTGGAACGAAATGGATGCTTCAGCATAGAAAAGATGGAATGTCTAGTCCAAGAGAAAACACAACTGAGTGTCCATGAGAAATCCAAAATAGTATCATTTGCAACAAGAGCTGGCTTGGAGATACTTTTGGAAGAGCACTTCGGGCAAGAGATCATGGATGAACTATTTGAATCCCTAGCCGAAAGAGTCGAGAACTCCTCATTCTTTGATGTGGGGGATGTATACAATTTGTTTGTGTTACTTAAACGCAAACCAAAGGATCAGAAGAAGCTGCAGACCTGATGGTAAACGCCTCTTTCAAACCAGAAGGTTCAAATGGTAGCTTGCTTATTGCCTTGTGGGGGGAAAGAAAATAATGAATTGTAGTTCAAGATCTAACCATGGAAAATAATAACTCTGGGGTGTAAGCATGGAATTATTTGAAGTAACGGGGAATACAATGCGGTAGGACTAGGAGTCCGCCTCGCAGTTCTACGAGCTTGTCTTTAAGTGATATGTCGTTTCGTTTTTTTCCATGTCTAAAGGACATTGTGTCTTATTACCACCTATCAATGGAAATTAAATAATAATTTATAATTGATCTTGCGTCCCTTTTCACTATTTTAAAAAAAGATATTTGGCATTTTGTTGAAATTTGAAATTGGGAATTACTGCATTTTTTTAATATATTTTTTTCAAAATTAAATTGAATTAATTGTTAAAATGGTTACAAAGATTATGAAGAAAAATCTTATGACCTATTTGGTTTAACAGCTAGAATAGATAAGGAATATAATAATTATTTTTAGAAATAGAAAAGACGAAGAATAGAATATAATATGTATTATTTTATTTATTTTACTGCTAAAGAATTTCTATGTCAGTGTTTGATTTGAAAATATAAACTTAGAATGATAAAGGAATAACTAACAAAAAGACTAAAATATCATTATCATTATCATCATCATCATCATCATCATCATCATCATTATTAATTATATGTGTTTTATTATTATTAAATTCCTTATTCTTATTAATTTTATTATTCTTATTATTAATAATAATTATTATTATATAGTTGCAATTGCAATATAAAATAATAATGTAACGATAATGAAAATAAATATAACATAGGAAATTGCTAAAAAGTCATCTAGTTGAACAAAAATCAAGTTTCAGTCATATTTTAAATAACTAGAAAAAATATTTAAACTTCAACATAATCTTCAATGTGTTGCAAAAAACCTCCTCACCCTCCCAAGTCTTTGAGAAGGCAGAACAGTGAAAAACACAAGCATTTGTATGGGATGATCAGGAATATTTCCTAAAGCACCTAACATAATTGCTATAATGTCGCCCTTACGAATTCGAAATCTAAGTTTATCTTTAATTTACAAATTAACTCTTATATGTGTCCCATCTAGAGCACTTAAGCAATTTTACAATTCAAATGAAATAAAAAATAATGAGAAACCTTAATCACATTCACTATATTTTCTTATAAAAGTAATAGAGTGATTATCTACCTTAAATCACATTTATTGATGATCCAAAAAGTTTGTTGGTATGAGCTCAGGTTTCCTAAAAAAATGATCTTGCACATTATGAAAACATCGACTAATTGTCTCACCTGACATTCTAAAATTTTTCTTAATAACTCAATTTTTAACATGATGAGCAATAATAAGTAAAAAAAATTGCTACTTGTTTATCAATAAGCATGTGTTTTGTTGACTTTAATCCTCCTATACTTTCTAGCATTTCACTTAGTTTTAAAAAAGCTTACCTATTCATCCTAACTATTGAAATACATAACTCATCATTGTCATGCACAATTCGCCTCACATAATCTCGATTTGCATAAAAGTTTAAAAAATAACTTCTAACCCTTGGCTTATAACTATATAAAGAAGCCTCTGATGCCAACAAATTGAAAGTGAGTTAACAACATTACACAACTGCAACCATACAGTCAAGAGAGCCACAATCCTTTTTATTCTTTCGACATTTCTATATAAACTCAAACTGAAACAAGTCATGACTGCAAAAAATAAATTTTCTAAGGTATTTACATTAATTTTTTCAAACAATGTACAATGTAAGAGAACAACTATGAAATAATTTAAAATAGTTGAAGGCGTAAAGTAGAGTAAGAGAGAGAAAAGAAGATAATATTTCCAGAGTTCAAAAAAGGGGATTATAGAACATAAAAACCAAATCTCAAACAAACAGTTTAAATGAAATCCTAACTCAAATAACCTAACACCAATTTAAGGAAGATAAAAAGAAAGGCAAAAGCATAATAAACAAAATGACCCTACTGGCTAAGGATAAGGAAGTACATTCATATCTTGATTTGGTTACAAATCTTTGTGTTTTGATCCAAATGTGAGATAAATTGAGTACAAATGGTGTGGATATTGCACGAATATTAATTAGATTATTTTTGTGAATTTTGTATATAGGTTGAAGAGAAAGTTAAGTTGCATGAAAAGAGAAATAAAAAATTAAAAAAAGAAAAAAAAAGTGGTAACAAGTGTCACCACCTCACAATGGTAAGTCACCACTTTAAAGGTGGTATGACTAACTTAAATGTCACGATGGTGACTTCGTAAGTCACCACCATCCGTGACTATTAAGTCACCGCCGTGCATGACTAGCATTTAAGTTAAATGCTAGTCACGGGGTGACTTAATTAGTCACCCCCGTGCATGGCTAGTCGTGCATAGCTAGTGGCTTAACCAGTCACCTCGAACAAATTCGTGGACACTAAAATGAAACAAAAGATTTGAAGTATGATTGAAGTAAATGAAGTTCTGTAACTTATATGTTTTCTTTACATTTTAACATAAATATAATTATCATACTAAAGCATTTTAAGATTTTTTTATGACTTGTTTCAATTGCTAATAACACCATTTATTCAATATTCTATTTGAAGTTCACTATAATTAAGATAAGTTATAATATGCTATTCTAAAGAAGTTAAGTTATGCAATAGTGGATTACATCACAAAATTTACTTATGTGTTCATCTAATATCCCTTTACATATATACTACTATATATATCCCTTTACTTATGCTTGAGACTATATAATGCTATATATGCCTTACGTTTATTTCTTTTCAACTTTAAGTGTTATTCTCAATTTTCATATCTAAAAACCAACAACAATTTATTAATGCTGCAACAACTTTATCGATGATGAAATTCTATTAAGACCAGTAATAATCTTCTCTCTAAAAATGATTAACAAATTTTTTCCACAACATGAACATAACGCAAGGAACCAATCTCTCCATCTACATCCATACCATATATAACCTATTGAAAGAAATAAAAATTTTTGTCAATGGCTAAATTCATTTGTTATTAATTTTAACTACTAGTCGTCTCCTCTTTTAGCTTTTGCTCTAATGCAAATCTATCTAGGAACAAACTCTTCTAGCTAGTGTCATAATCCAGATAACACAGACACTCTACAATCCATATTAATGCCACGCAGATAACTCATCTTTAACATAATTCATACCACCCAGATAACTCAAATGCCCTTCAATCATATAAATTAGCAATTAATACGTCCTAAGCAGTTTAGATAATTTTTTGCTCCAACTTTAAACAAATTGATGCAAACACATTTAAACGACTCATGGACAATGAGTGGCTAAAGGAAAATGATTGATGGAAGGTGGAGATTATAGATAAACACTATTCATAACTTTGCACATCAAACAACTGATTTGCTTATGCAAACATAACAAACTAGATCTATGGTCATAATTCAAGGAAATGAGAAACAAAAGACCTGTGCCCTCTACTAACATTTGATTTCCTTTTACAAATGAGTCAAGTTGGTTTTACAAGAAAAACTGAAGAAAAAAGCTATTATTGGCGACAAATGTTAGGGGAAAGGTTGTCCTTACCAAATAAATGCAGCTGACAAAGAAATGTTGGAGAAAATCGACGACAGCGTGAAGAGCGAGAGCCAGAGACGAGCGAGAATGAGACCATACCAGAGGGTGGAGAAAAGAGACGAGTGCGGGAGAGAGAGCCATTGGACTTGAGTGAGACCAGACAAGATGGTGATGCTGCGTGAGTGAGAAAGGATTGTGGGAGGAGAGGACGAACTTACTGCTACGTAAGTGAGAAAATATCGTGGGAGGAGAGGACGAAATTATCAAGTTGAACAATTTGTTTTGTTTACCTATTTCAGATGTGCGTAAAATATGTAAAGACAAAGGTTAGTTATCTTTATCTATTCCTTGATATCTAGGAATTACTAACGTCAGGAATGATTATTTTGCATACGTTGTGAAAGTCCCACCAATACAATTTTCTTGTCGATACTGGTGCAAGTATGCGTCAACCAAAGCATTTTGTATGTTACAAATTTAATTACAGAATCTGAAATTTATATCAAAAGTATACACAATATTGAAGTTATAAAAGGCAAGAATAATGAATAAGCATTACAAAGACACAATTGTATGTGAAAACATTAACAGCACTAATAAACAGGGTCATATTTAGATACAAGTAGCTAATACATATCTTTTAAGTAGTATAAAATCATAGAAAACATAAATTTATTATGATGCGACAATATCTATTTTAAAGTGTAAACAACCCACATATGAACAACCATGTTATCTCTTATAATTTCTCCACTGTATGCATCATCTTCATCCTCATTTTCATACCCATCTTGGTTATCATTTTTCTCTCCTTCGTACTCTTTATTAAGAAATGGATCATTTAGATCTACACCAATTAAGAAACTGTGTAGGATGACACAAGTCACAATAAATTTTTTTAAGTCTGAACGTTATATGATGGTTCTATGGTAGATGCTATAATTAGGAATCATTTTTTCAACACACCAAATACCTTTTCAATAACGTTACGCAATGATGAATGTCAATGATTGAATAATTCACGAGCATTTCATGGAGGATTCTTTGAGTATTCTTTCAAGTGACATCGTTCCCCCTCTATACAGTGTAATAAGTCCACTTTTCAACATGTATCTGGCGTGAACAAGATAGTATTTTCTTATCATAAATAAAACTACGTCAAAATGTAATTTATGACTTACAAAACAAAGAAAACAAAGATTTTCTATTACTCGTGATTTGACCAACGAAGACACTCCTTCATTATTGGCCGACGACTTGCTCTTCTTTGCTATAATGATTGCCAACGCCTAACATAATAGATGTTTTGTGTTAGTTATTATTAAGATAAGAAAAAATAATGAATATTATGAAAAATTATTGAAGGTATATTAAATAATTTATGTTTATAAAATTAAATTTTATTCTAAAATTTTCAAATGAATTATTTCTTATTTTTACTATTTAAAATATAAATTAAAGTAATATAAAACTCTCCGCGTCTGCCTCGTCCTTTTTTATTCCGTTATAACACTTGAAGGATAAAATTATTTTACATTTCATCCCCTTACATTACGAAGCTCTCAACCAACTTAACATTCGGCATCCATAGCTACTCATGTAATTTGAAGACCAACTTCAAAGAATGTCTTCTTTAAGGTCCTTTCTATCTGGCCCTTCACTCTTCCGTTGTACTAGTTCCCTCTCCCCAAGGCCCTTCCCTTCAACACCGCTCCATGTTCTTCGTCGCAGTTCCTCCGCCGTCGCCGACACTGTTTCCGACGTCAAAACAGAATCCGTTAACTCCCTTCAGCCGCATCCATGGCCCGAGTGGGTGACTTTCGTCGACAAGTTGAAGACGAGAGGCTACTTTGTCCCAAATCCAGTTAAACAAGGTATTAATACACGGGATGGGCATGACACTGTTAACAGTGACGACAACATTTACGTGGACATGAATCAATTGAAGGATCCTTGCCTTAGCTTTGCCCGTGATAGATACGATGTTTTCAAGTAAGTCATTTTCTGTTACAAACTTTCCTGTTACTTATGGCATTAAGAAACTGGGAAATTCGTTTCTTTGTAGTTCAATTTGTTTATTTGTGTATGCATCGGAAAATTTGTTTAAGCTATCTTACCAAACTAATTATTTTGCATTATTTGTGGATTCAGATCATTGTCTACATCGGATATTCAAGCTATTGTGGAGTGTGGATGCCCGAATCTGTTGCGCAAGGCTGTTAATTCTTCCAAAAGATTGAGAATTTATGTGCGATTGGATGAAGGGGATGTATGTTTTTTCTTTTTCTTCTTCAATGAGATTTCATCATTGGTATGCTAATCAACATTTACTGAAGTATGTATGACACAAATGTTAAGGAAAGTTAGAAGTTCCTGTTTTGTTTTTGTTTTCACATTTTGGTTCCCATGACTTGAGAAAGATTTTATTCTTTTAGCCTCTTGATGACTGTCGTGATGTAACTGACTAATTGCTTGCAGGTTTGTGGTGCTTGCAATCTGCGGGGCTCCTGTGACAGGGCCTATGTGATACTAAAAGAAAGTGAAGGAGTTGCCCGTACTGTGGACATAGTACGCATATTGTTATTCTATGCATTAGAACCACTTGTTTTTTCAGGAGGAACAAAGCCTCCTGGTAGGGGATCTGTTCATGCTGCTGTCAGAAAATTGCTGTCTCAGTTGATTGAATTGAGTGAAACAGCTCCTGATCCAGCACTACCAAAGGCTGCTAGTAAAATTATCCCTCAAAAGGAGCAAGATAAATGTTCTACGGCTGTTGGTCTTTGTAGCAATGTTGAAATGAAAAGAGGAGATTGGATGTGTACCAAGTAAGTCAGACATGAAATTAATATCTCTATAATTTATTTTAATATGTATTTTTTTTCCTTCATGTGGTCTATCGAAAACTTCTCTATTAGTTAGGGGTAAGACTGCGTACTACTAAACCTCCCCAAACCTCGCATATTAACAGGATTTTGACTTAGTTATTGCTTTTGTAATCTATTGTTGAGTTTGATGACAAGAAGTATTGCCAAAATGGTCTAATACAAGAAATATAAATGGGCCACAGAGTGGAAGGGAAAATTGAAAAGATGTGAAGTTCTAGTGCAAGGAGCTAAAACTAGAAGAAACCCAAAAGCCTAGATGAACGATTTGTTCATTTCATCTTGTAGTTACCCACGTAGTCAATTACCTAATTGTGTTGAATGAAAGTAAGATAATATGATGTAAAATATCAGGGACATAATTGTTGCCTGATGAGTACCTATTTCTGCACTAATATAACTATCCTGGTTCAAGAATGCTTTAAATCAGAATTTTGCAGTAGTATAAAGATTTTGTTCTTACAACTTATTGTGTTGTGGTGTTTCCTCCGATTAAGGTTTATTATTGTGATAATTGGCAACAACCCTTGCTTTTGTTTTTGTATACGTTTAGAAAACAGAGAACTTAATTTGAATTGGAACTTCTATTACATCTTTTGTTGTTGCACGCTGATTTTCATTTCTCAAAGTTAGGCAATATAGTTCAATGCAGCATTCAGCACTTGAGTTGTGATGTTTGGTTCAGTATGCGCAATGAGTTTACAGTGACTTTATGTGCTGAAAAAATTAACTAAGTTAATGTTGTTGCGAATTAGATCCTGTAATTCTTAGATTAAGAGATGTTAGTTATGAGTTCTATATGATTGCAACCTTTCCCGTCTTAAATTATGCATTTTATATATTGGAATATTCTGCCAGAATTAAGTTTAAATCATTTTTTAGCATTTAATTAATAACAAGCTAGATATTAGTCATGTCTAAGACCTGAAATAGATGATACTGCTGGAAAATTTTGTAGGCACTTTTATGTCCTTAAAATTACGGAATCCATTGATTGCGGTAGAATATATGACATTTGTTTCATAGGACAGGTCTCTGCACACATGACTCAAGGTTATGGATCTAACAGCAGAGGGACTTGTTAAAGTGAAATGGATAATTGGACACCATGCCATTTCAAGAGTCATCTGAAAATGGAGTCAATTTGGCATGAGGCATCTGGCACTTGTTTGATGTTTATTATAAAGCATCAAGTTATAGGCTCTCTTGAGTTCCAATTGCAAGTAATGCCTAAATCTTTGGTGTATTGTTGGATACAGTGCTGAGGGCAGTGATACTATTATTCTAATCAACAAAGTCCTTTTGAAATAGGCTATCAACAGTTTTATTTCAATGACTAGAATGCTAGTTTGATGTAGTCCAGCTATTTTAGGACAGTATTTTTAAGTTGTATCCGTAATTTGTTACTTCTAGAGTTTTACAACCATAGTTAAAATGAAATATTGACCGTTAAAATATTAGCAATCACTATCTTCTAATTAACTAAACAAAGACTAATGCACCCTTAAAAGATAAAATTCAATGCAAGATGAATATAAAGTGACGCTAGTAACACTGGAACAAATTATTGATGATTTATGTTGCATTGTTGCAGCTAAATATTCTAGGGAGCATGTCCGATTGGTCTTGTTAGTTGTTAAATTCAATCAAGTTTATGCCTCAACTCCTCAGCAAAATGCATGACCAAACACAACATATTGAATGGTTCTTATATTCATTGTTGACTACTTTAATCTTAAATGTGGTTGGGTGAACTTTGAAGATGAATGTGTTATTTGGATGAAATTTTTTAATTGATAGAAACAATGTTTTTGTGGAAAGAGAGTAACGTGGTTATTCATGAAAATATTAAGGTTTCTGATTCATCATCAACAACTTGTCTCTGAGTTGTATGTGTGAGATTCTTGTGAATGATTGCATGTAGTTTGAACTTGTGGTTCTTGTAACTGAACAAGGGATAATCCATCTTTCTAAAATTGACAAGAGGTCGACCTTAGGACTTCTCTTTTATTTGGCATGGAGAATATTAGAGTTGCTGCCACGTAATCTAAAGGAAATATCTTTCTAGTTTATATTCTAGTTACTGCAATATTAATGGTGTTATCAGTTTGGTGAGGATATGTGATCTGTGGCATTCTTTTGATGCCGTAAATCTATTAAAGAATTTCTTCAATTTGGTTTTCGGAAGGGTCATGTTCACTTTGTTAACACTTTTAGTTGATGCACTGTTAATCGTCAATTCATTTCTCGTAACTTCCATCTGCACAGATTGACACAGTTCTAGAGGATACCGCTCTGCAGGAATTACATACACTCCTGTTGTTCCCTTTATTGCACTCTTATTGTTGCTTGTGTAGATACAATATTTTTATGATTGACATCCCTGTAATTTTTCCACAGATGCAACTTTTTGAATTATGCTAGAAATAAACGATGCCTGAAATGCAATGAAGGCGGACCAAGAAGTGTTGGAACCACAAGTATGGAAATGCAAGGCGGACCAAGAAGTGTTGGAACCACAAATATGGAAATGCTTAAAGGAGATTGGATATGTCCTAAGTAAGTCTGTGTTAGTCTTTGGCCACTAGTGGGTTGCTTTTTATTGACATTAGTAAATTTTTCATATATTGATGCCCAACTTTCTGTTATGGAGCCACTAACACGAGGCTTTAATTTGTATCGTAGGTGTGAGTTCATGAATTTTTGGAGAAACTTAAGGTGCCTAAAGTGCAAAGCAGAGGGACCAAGGGGTGATGTAACTAATGTAGAAATGAAAAAGGGGGATTGGAATTGCGTGCGGTAAGTTGCTATCTTTTCCATCATATTAGTGGTTAAGCATCAGACATCATAACCAAATCTGGCTGCATGGTTTTGCCAAGAAGAAACTAGCAACATAATCAATTTTTGTTGAAAATTAAAGAACATTATTAATCTGTATGCTCAGCAGTATGCACATGAATGTGTATCATTAAATATATTCTTTATTGTAAATGAGAATATATTATGTTAGACCCTGATTTCACGTATTTTCTTCAGTTCCATTGTATAGAAACTTATTTTTCATTGTTGCAGGTGTGGATTTATGAATTTTGCTAGCAAAAAGAACTGTCTACGTTGCCATGATCCTCGGCCTAAGAGACAACTGAATCCTGGAGAGTGGGAATGCCCATCGTTAGTATCTTTTTCTTTCATATATATATATCACTCAATGGATTCCCTGTAATGAAATCTCTTAAAGCATTGTACTATTTCTTGATTCTCCAGGTGCGATTTCTTAAACTACCGAAGGAATGCCGTCTGCCTTAAATGTAATTGTGAGCGCCCACTCCATGAAGATGCACGATAGCAAAGATAACATTATGCTTGCTTGACACAATTGACGCTACTGAATGAGATAAAGGAGGGTAAGAAGGAAGCAACAAGAATGCAATAAAATTTTGCAGGCGTCTTAGAAAAATCACCGGACTTTTGGCTTCCATTTCTGCCTGGGCCGATTTTGTGCGCCAACAGGCCTTTTGAAAGGCAAATGTAGCTCCACTAGAACTCCAAGTGGCAAGGCCCTTCTCCTAATATTAGAATGTGTGAAGTACGCGTGTCATATACACTGTTATTGATTGTTGAGTCTAGCTATAGAAGCAAAATGTTGAACTATGACGAAGAGAATATATTGAGAAATTTTCTTTTATGGAGGGGAGCACCACGAGGCGTGTTGACCTGGTTCCCGCTCTGTCGAGTAACACACTTATTTCCATAATTTTTGTTTTGTTAACGTACTTATTTCCATAATTCAAATGCCTCTTTAGATGCATGAAAATTTCTAAACTTAAGGTTTGACATAATGATGAAAATTTGTTGGGTGAAACTAATTGTATCATTAAGGCTTTGTCACATTACTAATATAAGAAAAGGAAAAGATTACCCATAATTGACAAATTAATTGTTGTTTCGTTTATAATAATTGAGTCTTGAGTTAATTTGTTAGGCTCAGCGAAAACAATTAAATTTAGGTCCATGAGCTTAAAATTGTTATTCCTATGAGTTATTGAGTATTTTTAGTTCTACTATTTTATTCATAAAGTGGGGCTCATTATGCTAATGTGATATTGTTACATCCCAAATATTTGTCATCTCAGTAACATTTAAAGGAGAGAGACAACGTAAAAGGTATATTTAGGACTTTTCACAAAATATATAGAGTTTTTATGATATTTTTAAACCATAAGGAGTTTTAGTGGAATTTGTAAAAGGCAAAAGGATCATAATGGTGTTGGAAATTTACAGTGAAGTCATTCCACATCAGAAAGAGATATATGGATAAAGTGAGTTACATACAAAGATAAGAGTCATAACTCATTATCTTAAAGTTTTAGATTGAGATATGATATCTTAATTATATATGGGCTTATTTGTATCTGATCCAATTTCTCTCTAAGCTCCCTAAAAAACCTTCATCGAGATCAGAGCCAGTTGGCGAAGTTTGATGAATAGAGGTTCATGGATTTAGGTCATAATGACTCTAATAGCTTTGCATTAGCTATGTTTTGAGAGGAAACTAGTCCGATATGAAATCCATTTATGAGGGAGAAATGTTGGAAATTCATAAGTGGAATCATCCTACATCTAAAAGAGACATGGATAAACTGGGTTATATACAAAGATAGGACTCATAAGCTAGTGCCTTAAGGTTTTAGGTTGAGATATAATGTCTTAGTTGTATATGGGTTGATTTATATCTAGTCCAATTTCTCCCTAGGCATCCTCAAAGACCTTTATTAAGCTGGAAATATTGTGAGTGGAAAAGTTGCATACTTTATTTATACGGTTGATATATATATTGGATGCATGTTAAATTGTATGCTTTATATGTCTGATATTTTGCATGCAATTGTGTATTTGATGAGACAAACAAAATTAAATCCCTCATTAAAATATTGGGTACACATTGAAAACATAATTGTTGTCTTCCATGGTTATACGAATAAACCAGAGTTCTATTTATTATAGGCTTGTTGAACAAATTCAATGTAACTTTAACCTGAACATATTTAGTCTTATGACAGTAGATTCTACTTAACTAAATTTGTGTGATTTGAATTAGCAAACTCATAATCACATGTTTGGTAAGAGTTGTCACCTAATAGATCTAGGAGTCATATGAGATGTAATTGATAAAGTTGTTATCTACATAATTTAAGTTTAGTTGGTTTGTTGAGCAAACTCAAGATCATCTATGTTTGAATGAGATTCTAGCCCACTAGAAAGATTAATCTTTCCTAATAGTAGTGAGGGCTATTATTTTGAATAAAATAATGGGAGTAACCAAATGTATGATTAAACTCCTAATCTTATTTTGCAGTCATGACATATAATTAATTACTTACATTTCTTATATTTATATTTTGTTCTGAATAAAATTTACATTATTTAGTATAGTTAATACTAAGTTAGTGAACCCAATTTCTTAGACATAGGATTATATTTGAGAAGAGTTCTCAATTTAAGAAAAGAAAAATTATATGCCCATTATACAATTTTGCTATAATCCCTATTGAGGATTTGGTGATAAAGTTTTAGAAATATGTCAAAATCGTATAGATGAAAAAATGTAAAGACATTTTGAGTTGACTAATATCTCATAAACTTTGATTACAAGATGTAATATGCATGTTAACATCATAATAGCAAGATGCAAAAGGTTGCATAGAGTAGATCTACAAGGTATAGTACCTTGTTAGAATTGTTCCACTTAATTTAGCCTACCAAAAGTATAAATGTGGACATCAATTAAAGGTATTTGCTATAATATGATAATAGTTGTAATAAGAAGAAAAATAATTGCATGAATTTTGTTGCCTATATGAGATATGATAGACATCATGTATTTTTAGTTCATGCTTATGAGTATTTGATAATGGATTTAGATTCAACATTATTATAATGTTTAAGGCATGATAAGAAATAAATTATTAAGTAAAAGTAGTTGATTTAATTTTATACAAATAGATTGGATGTGTTGGATCAAAGTAGACTTATGCTTATCACATGTGGCAAGAGTAAAAAGTTGGATAACTGAGTCTATCCTTTTATACCATGTTGGTTAAATCAACATAACAATAATCATAAAGTCATATAAAAAGACATACGCATCTTTTTGATTATGAATCGTGTGAAACTTGTGAAAATTTTTAAGTTAAAGAATAACCAAATCATCTTTTGGTAAAAAGATGATGATGGTATTAAATTGTTTCATTTATAAATATGATGTTTTGGATGGAATAACAATGCATAAAAGCATGATATTTATATTTCATTATATTACGAATGACTTTGTGAGATATAGTCATGTGTATTAGATGAAATAATTATTTAAAATTTTAAAAGGTTCAAATTGTTTAATTGTAAGCATAAATTAAGCATTAAGAATGCTGAAACACTTCAATAAGATCATTGTGGTAAGTTTTAAATTTTTATTGTAACATCCCGTTACCGGAGTGACGGGTATATTGGTAAATTGGATCGGGTTAGGATTTGGTACAGGCAAAGTGTTGCATTATACATGCATTATCGTTTGTATAAATATCGGTAAAT
>JANZLD010000007.1:19845823-19858498 GCA_026413575.1 Erythroxylum carthagenense | reverse complement strand
TTCCGTGCACATGAATGTAATGAAAAAAAAAACATATTGATACTGAGTTTCGACTGACTGATGTAGTACGCCACCCTCGCGAGGCACGGACTCGGATATCACCAATGATATCGGATTCGGGTCACGCGGGAGTGGGGTGTTACATATTAGGAAAGTGACATGTGTCATTTAGGCTTTTTTGTACTTTTGTTAGAAGTAGATTACTGTTCTCTGAGAGTTGAAAGGTTAAGTTATATGTCTAAATTCCTTCTTCATCGTCATCTTCTTCAAATTTTCTTCCCATATATAGAGTTTTCCATCAAACACCTTCTAAGAGATTTCTATACTTTTCCTTTCCTACCCCAAGCCCACTTTGCTATTTGTGTCTTCTACCCTAAGAAAAACCTATCTTTACCTCCTTCAAATTGATGAAACAGTGATACTTGGGAGTTAGGGCTAGTGTTGTTTTTGAAGAACTTGAAGTGAAATCAAGTAAGTTATGCTTTAAATATTATGGGTATTGCTAAAATGAAACTCGAATGATGAGAAATGTAGTATTGATAACTTGATTTGTGTGTATGTGTATGTGTGTCATAGATGATGAAATATCTTTGTAAATGTCATGTTGTATCATTGTGATTGATCATTAATGACGTCTATTGTGTTATAGAGATGTTTTGTAAGTTAGATATTGCATATAATGGAGTGAAGGTGAGTGCAGAAAATTAAGATGAATGGGTACATGTTTGATGCTCTATTTTTGGGTTAAGGATCAATTATAGACCATGAGTTTTTTTTGTGACCGATATATTGAGTTAATTGGGTAGATAATGATGAGGAAATGTAATGGAAGAGATAATTTAGGTAGAAGAAGAGTTAGATGTAAAATATTGAAAGTTTGAAATTTTGAAAAATGCCCATTGAATATGCTTCAGTCTTTTAGCCATAACATTTTCTCTAGTTGTCCAAATGAGATGATTCTTAATTTGGATTAACCTAGAGATGTGTGGCTACATTTCATATGAAGACATAAAATTTCAATTCTGTCTCTAAGAGTCTCAAAATTTCATGAAATTGAGAACTGGGTGCAGTATATTGGGAGCTGAGTGTAAAATTCGTGTTCTGACTTTGGGAGAAAAATCTGGATTAATCTAGATAGATTTTGGCAAAGTTTCCTCTTAGTAGTTGTAGATCTTTCTTTTATCTTTCCAACAATATATAGTATGAAATTTTTGGACATTTGAATTGGAAGTTATAATCGTTATATGTGGAGAAGCAAATGTAAGACGAAGCAAAGTAAGACGAAGCAAAAGCAAGACGAAGTAAAAATAAGACGAAGCAGAGGTAAGACGAAGTAAAAGTAAAACGAAGAAAAGTAAAACGAAGCAAAGTAAGAAGACGCAGAAGATAGAATTTGACTTTAAGGTCCTTATGAAAATTGTAGCTCTTGAAGTCCTTTTTCCAACCATCTAAAGAACGCCTTAATCAGAAATTTCTAGAGAAAGTTATAGTTGTTTCCCTAAAACGGGTTCAGTATGATTGAAGAGAAAAACATATTGGATTCTTTTGATCATAACTCCTTCTCTAGACACCCAAATGACTTAATTTTTGAACCATTAGACTCGTAAGAGATTGCTCTACATCTATACCAAAAATCGTAGCCCTCTGAATCAAATTGAGAAAAACTGAGTGAAAAATTAGAACGAGTACAGTGAGTGTATTCTTAGATAGTATGAACTGATGTTATTTTATTGAACATACTTCAGTATTTTAATGATATCTTGATCTGTAGAGCTCTAAATGAGATGATTTATGATTTGCGATAAACTAGAGACATGGAGCTACAAATGGTATGAAGAACTTGGAATCTAATTCAGTCTCTAAGATGTTTAAATTTCATATGGAAGTTGTTCATAGTACATTGTTTTGGACTAGAGCATTCCGAAGCTGTTTAAGATATATCTTCCTAATTACCGAACCAAGTTGAGTGATTTTTGTTCCAATGGATCCATAAGATATAAAGGAATACTTTTCTAGAAGAGAGTAAGACCCAATTACTTCAGCTTCACTTTCTGATTTAATGTGAATAGTAGACCCGAAAGGGGTGACTTGGAAAAAAAAGATGAGTTTTGATATGAGAATGATCTTGTGATAAAATTGATGGATTGATACCCGGGGTTGTCATAAATATGCATTGTACATATTTCATTGCATTCTTGTGCATTATTAAACATCTATGATTGTGTAAATTGTGATATATGTGTATGTTAATTGTTATACAGGAGCAATTGGAACGTCAACCTACAGACGTTGCCGAAACTTCTAGGCAATAGTTTCGGGAGCAATCAATGAGTAACCTAGACGGTTTCTCTCAATTATTGTTTGCTTATAATTATTTTTGAATAATGAATGAATGTGAATGTAAAGATCTATGTGTTTTATCAAGTGATTGATTGTGGTACATGCATTCCATTCATGAATGTATAATCAGATAATGAAAGTTGGGACTAGGGCTGCCAATGATTAGAGCTTAAAGCTCAATGTGTAAAAATGAGCCTTGAGCTTAAAAGTATTTCAGAGTCTCAGGCCCAACGTGTAATGAGTCCTGTATCCTCATCAAATAAGGAACAGTATAAATGAGCCTAGTATTCAAAATAGATACGGGATAATTCAGACGCCCAGTCACAACAACGTAACAATTGGAAAGTGTCTCATGAGCATTTCATATGCATCTTGTTAAGTATATTTGATAGAGTGAAATGCAATTGCTTATGCTTAAGTAAAAGTGTGTTACTTATGTGAAATGCAAAATTGTGAAATAATTGTGATATGAATTGATGTGTTGCATGAATTGAGTGAACCATCGATGATGGTTACCTCATTAAGTTCACAAAACTTACCAAAATTGCAACGTTGTCTTTTTAGGACCGAGGGATGACTCTAGCTATTGAGAGGCTCTATTGTCGTGTAGATTATGATTTAACCAGAGAAGTCATGGCTCAAAGGTCGATTAGCTGGGATTTTTGGATGGCTTAGATAGATTTGATATATTCTTCTCTTTCATGTAGTACTTTTGTATTAGGTTTTGTTGATGTACATGCAGTAAAGGTTGAAAAATACAATATAGACTTTCAATTTTTGAAAAAAAGGAAATGAGGAAAAATTGGTTTAAAAAATATTGTGATTTCTTATGATGCTTTTAAGTGAAGATTGATATGATGCCATATGAACAGAATGTAGTGATCGAACATAACTCGCCCTTATCGTAGGATATGTACTGGAATGACCTTCGGGTGTCCTAGTGTGTACCCTGCGATAAGGAGGAGCTACAGTTTATGCATAACTGAGATGCTATGGAAAGGAACATAGGAATTTTGACTGATTAGATGTAGTTGAAGGTGATGAGACAAATGAGTGGAGATTTGAGAGTTTAATGAAATCATTTTGATAGCTGAATAGTTATGCTCAGGATATTCCAAGTTTGCATAGTGCAAAATTTCAAGTCTTCCATAAGGGAAAAATTCTTATTCTAACTTTAGGGCAAAATCTGGATTGATCTAGGATGAATTTGACAAGTTGTCTTCATGGAAGTTGTAGCTTGTCTTTCTAGCTTTCCAACGCTATAAAGTATAAAATTTTTAGATATCAGAGTCAAAAGTTATGGTCCTTATAAATGGAGATGCTCAAGAGTATAGGACGTATCGTCTAGTGATGACATATCGTCTGATGATAGCGTGTCGTCTAGTGAGGACGCATCGTCTAGTGAGAACGTGTTGTCTGGTGAGGACGTTACGTCTGGTGAGGACGTATCGTCTGGTGACGTCATATCGTCTTATGCACTGTTCATCTGATCTTATCGTCTGGTCACATTTTTGACCCTGTAGACGATCGAGAAGAATAACTAGAATACAAAGAAACAATAATTCTAAATCTCCCTTTTTCTTCTAATGAATCTTCTTGCAAGTTTGGATTGGATGAAGCTCTCTATGGGATCTCTTGATGTTATCTATGTTTTCCTCATCCCTTGATCAGAACTATCACCTTTCTATATTGATTACAACTTAAAATCACTTAAATCCTTGATTCTCTTTGTTTTGCCTTCACTAATGTCCTTTTATAGTAAAAACTAAGGTTTCCAGGTTATACATCGTCAACACGAGCATGTGAGTGACCGTATATCTCCAAAAACACCTAAATTCGTGATTTTACATAAGAATAAAGACTTACACAGGTAACATACGCAATTGTGTATATCAATATACATAGGCGTGTAACTCCACCCGATCAAAACCAAAATTCTTCAATCTCCACATGTTTTCAGAGACTAACATAATCATTTTACAAGCTCGTGTAGGTCTAAGACGCTTCAAATCTTTGTTCCATACCATGATTTCATCTGAATTCCTCTCCTCTTAGTCTAAAAAGGCAATTATTTCTTAAAAATGCACTTGAAGTGAATTTAGCACCACAAATACTATAAAACTAGTGATTATCAAGCAAAACACATTAAATATGGGTGTATAATTATATTCAATTAAGCATTTATCAAACATCCCCACATTTAAGTTTTTGCTTGACCTCAAGCAAATCATAATCTAAAATATTAATCTTACAAACATCTATTCCTTGTTAACCTCAACATGTCCATCCACACCTAAATTATGATTTCATATCAATCACATTAATGTACAATGGGAATGAAGTTGTCCTATAACTAACCTTCATAAGTTAATATTAATAGTAATCACATTGATAATATTTTTGAAATCAAAAGGAAAAATCTTTACATCCTTGCCAAAGTTTAACTCAATGCACTCAAATGTTTAGGGTGAAAAGTATAAGAACAAAGTAGTTGAAGCTCAACAAAAGCTTTCTAAAATGCACAAAGAGAGAGGCAAAGATTACAGCAGAAGTGAAGGGAAAATATTTATAAACTTGTCAACAACTTCGATTAATGGTAATATGGATGGTTATGATTTAGAGAACCTTTCACTTCCATGACATATGACAATTTCTTGCCTCTATTAAAATAATATGTGCATATTAAAGGTGCAACAAAGGATGACATATCGAAAGGTTACCTTCATAAATAATCACTACATATCGAAAGGTTATCTTTATAAATAATCACTTGCATGTTTATAAGTTGTCAAAGATTGAAAGATGACTTTTTTTTTGTACAACTCACTTTTCAAAAAAAACACCCTTCATATAACCCTTTAAGTGAACAATTTCTTATCCTTATTTCCTCAAAGTCTATTTATCTCCCTCAAGGTTTGTTACTTCCTGTAAGACTTGAAAAGTTTCACTTGCTAGATTTGTAACTAAAACTTGAGGGCTATTAACACATATAGAAATACAATCCACTCACATGGAGTTCATAGGCTTGTTCTTTTATACCGATAAGCCCGTACGGAATATTTAATGATCATCATCTTAGGTTAAGCATGTTGGTTTATACCCTGCAACTAATAGCTTTAGTTATATTTAAGTGATAAAAATATTTAAAAGCATTCTTTATCTTGTACATGTTTAGATATATATAATAGAGTCCATGGGATAATTATACATCACAAATGAAATTATAATAAGAATATGATTATGAGATTCATATTATATTTATGAATTATCCCTAAATTGTTCCTAGGCATTATTCTATTAAGACTAGACATTAATATAACATAAAAAACAACACAAGTTACGTTTTTCCTTATGAAGGAAATAGTCGATCTCATAAGCTAAAGTATGGAGATAGTTAAACAAATGTGTGTGTGTTTGTTAGAGAATAAGTTCACTGAACTGACCCAACAAGAGAAATCTATTTGAAATATTACTTGTATAAATATGGAAATTCTCATTGTGATGATGGCATTAGTGATCTTTTAACTTTAGAACTTCAAAGTTATCTTGTATAGGGATTACTATATTTTGATACTACTTATGACCTATTTAATCATAGATCATTCAGTCAATAGTCATTAGATGTAATATGAACTATATGAAGTAGTTGTGTAATCAAGATAGGATTTATCACCCTAAAGTAATTAGGGAGAATATTCCATTTTTATCAATTGGTATTGATTTGGAAAATTCTTGGCCAATGTGGAATGACGCTTTGTAAATAATTTACAAATGTCATTAATTGAGTCAATAGCTAATGGTGAAGAACTAATATGATTGAACTAAAAAAGAGTATATGTTAATTTCATGCTCTGTCTAATTGGAACATTGTTTGATGAAAGGATTGAATTATACAAAAAAATCATGCACAAAAAAATTATTCAAAACTACTTTAACATTTCTAAATATTTAGGTAATCATAATGTATTGTTAGATGTCAATCTTAATATATGATTGTAAATTATTTAATTAGAGAATTAAAGATAAATTAAAAACTTAATTTATCTAATTCTAATTATGAATTATAATTATAATTTATAATCATTATTAATATATTTGAGAAACTAACGGGTCTCAAATAAATAACCATTTAAAAAAAGCAAAGATATTTTAGAAATTAGATTTGATTATAAAGTTTGAGAGATTTTATGATTAAATATGAATTTATTTTAATATAATATATTAATTCTTATTTAAACATTATTAGTATTTAATTAAAATTAACAGAGTACTGCCCTAAGATTGCATATTTACGGGAAATCACTTAATGGCTCATGATATTCTCATGACAGGATAGGTCGCCAAAGTAACAGTAAATACCTATCGAGGAGTGGCGATGGCTTTATATTAAGTCTTTTTAATAAAATAATTCAGCTTTACTATATTTTAATTTTTTAATAAATCAGTAATTTAATAAATCAAAAAAAAGAAGGTTATGTACAAAAATTGAGATTGTCCCATGGTACAAATCTCATACCAACGAAAACCAAAAAGACATAACCAACCAAAGCATTCCAGAAGAAACTCTACAACAGATGTTTCCAAAAATAAAGGTACGAAGCTAAGAACTTTATCTATACAAAATCAGATCATAACATACAACCTACTTCTATCTTCCTTCCAAGATTACCAGGAGAGGCTTGGAAGAGGACAACCTTTACCCAATACATACACATATACAATATTATATTTTAATATTAGTGACAGATGTGAGCAGAAGAATCACCAAGCCCCTGAAAGAGGAAAAAATAAGAGAGACAGAGAGAAACCCCGATCCTCGTGTATCCATTGTACATGCAATTTAATACACCATGCAATTTTAAATGAGTGCTTAAACAAACAAATTTCATTTTTCTCTTTCACAACTGATTGTTGCTTCTGATACAACTTTCTAAATACAAGTCGAATTGTGAGGCCAACCATTCAGATTCGAGCCCAAATTTACAATGTCCCTGAAATCAAAGCAGCTCTACCAATAGAGCTCTGATCATCTGTACACGGTATTGCAATGTAAAGTTGGACCCCTTGTAGGTCAAACTATAGAAAGAGATTCAAGAGCATGCTCTCCTCAAGAAGTATAAAGAAATTGTGCAGCTAAAAGGATCAATCACTATTGCCAGTTAATTAGCTGCAACGACAGGATGTTGATTCGGCTGATGTGGTACATCAATGTTAGCAGCACCAATAACAGCATGCCTTCGTTGCCGTTCGCGAAGATAGAGAACAGTAAGGAGACAAGCAAAGAGAGTTAGAATTGTTGCATTTCCTTCCTCCAAGATCACATTCTCTACCCAATCTTCAACTTTTGGATAGACTTCAGGCAATGCATCAATCAAGTGTACCTAAAAGGAAACACAGTAATTTGTTGGATTAGTAAGCTGAAGTCTTTGTGAGAATAAGTTACAAAAACAATGCAGAACTCCACCCTGCCTGTTCTCAACCCAAATTAACCATCATGGCGATTGCTTGGAATTCGCTATAGACAAGAAGTGGGTATCGTAAGAGGCAATAAGATTATTATTAGAAAAGACAACTCATGTGCCATCCATATTACAAATAAGAAAACTGCAGTTTCGGATAACCATCCACAAAAAATATGCCACATTGACAAAATAATTACATATAGTCTAAAACATCTACAACTAACTTCTTGAAGCTCCTAATCCCAATAAATTATAGTAAGCTGGAACTTGCATATTTGTTAGCATTTAATAATTTTCAGTACACAAAAAAATGTTACCAGGTACATGGTTGAGAAAGCCATAGCAAAGTCAACATGTTGAATTGTTATGCCTATGCATAGAATGCAAATCTTACAATATTATATAATATTTTCCTAGTACTGAATTAGACAAACAGAAACTTACCAGGATACTGCCATCATAGTTCTTTCGTAACCACAAGCTTGCCAAGGCCAACGTAACAGGTAATTTTGCAGTGGAATCTATCTCCAAGGCCTGATCATAGTAACGTTTGGCAAGATGAAGATCAAAGGGAAGTCCTTGTCCATGCTCATGCATGTAACCAAGGTTGAACATGGCTTGTGCATTGGATTGAGATTTTGCATGCATGTAAGCTTCAGCTGCACGTTCATAGTCTCTTTCAGTACCCTGTAAAATAGGCAGAATTTTGATAAAGAAATAGTTTTAAGTTTATGATTCAAATTTCATACATAAACAAAAGGCATTAGCTGATTTATAACCAAACAAAAAATAACATACCCGACCATAGTAATATGCATCACCAATCAACAAAGCAGCATGTTCATTACCCTGCTCAGAAGCTTGCCACCACAATGAATGTGCACGTTGATGCCTTTCCCCATCAGAACAAAAACCAGACTCTCCCATGCACATGCTACGTTCTCCATATTTGTCAAGAATCCATGCAGCATTACTTTGTGCAATCTCATATCCCAATTCAGCCATTCTAGAATACAAGAAGAATGCCTTCCCCACATCAGCTTTTAGGTATGATTCCAAAGCCCACCTGGACAAGGAACTCCATGGTCCTCGCTCTGCAACTAGTTTGTATAATGCAGTGGCCTGGAACCAGAAAATATGTGAGATATGCATGTCTACAGATGATCAAACATAAGGGTTACAAGCAATGAAAATGAAAATACAAGGTCTAAAACATAAAAATTCACTATGGTTTAGACATATTAACAAAGGATAGGCCCGTATTACTTATTTGGTGCATCAATATCCAAAATTGACTAGAAGCAAGAGCCTTACACGCCTTGTAAAACTTGAGCAATCCTTCTACCCTCAAAGGGCCTTTTGGGGTGGAGCTTGCACAGTTTTATCATGATATCTAAAACTATTGCAAAGTTTGCACACCAAATTTCATTTGTGAGCATGACGTGTGTATTAAATGTCTGAATATCCATGTCAACTAGAAGAAAGAGCCTAACAAGCCTTATAAGGTTAGGACAATCCTCCACCCTCTTAGGTGCCTTTTGGGCAATTAGACCCGGATGTTATCAACACTAGTCTACCAATAGATCTGTAAATTTCAATCATTCAAGAATAACTACAAACTTATCAAAAAATATTTGGGAGACATTTTAACTGCATTTTTTATTATTCCTAATGGTCAAGCTCAGAGAACAAATATATCTTAAAATATATGAAATCAGTTCAATCTTTAAAGAGGCGATTCAACCCAAATGGAGCATTTTTGTATTTCTGCAGACCAAGGGGATGCTTATGTACTTGGTGTAAAATATTAAAGAAAAGGAAAAAAGTAATATCAATAATAGTCATATTCAGAAATTAAGAATTCAAAAATAAAAAGGCAATCCGAGCAGCCATCCCCAATAATGAATTGATAAAAAAAGAACTAGGAAAGAAGAATAAATTGTCGAGGGCATAATACATACAGATAAAGATAATAGGTACAGAGAGGCGAGAAACAAGGAGGAAAAAAGAGGAATTTACCATGACCAGATTCTTTTTGAATCCCACGCCTTTGTGAAACATCTTTGCTAGCTGGTAAAAAGCCTTTGGTTGACCTGCATTAGCGGCCACTATGAAGAGTTTGTATGCCAACTTCACATCTCTCTTTACTCCAATCCCTTTAAGATACATTACTCCAAGGTTATAATGCCCACCAGCCTCCTCATTCTCAGCAGCCTTCTCAAAATATTCTTTTGCCTATAAAAAAATGCACTATACACTATACTTGAAGCATTCCAATTTGAACCATTCTATAAAAGAACCTCAAAACACTCCATATAGGCCATAACCTAAGGGATCAGTTATTAAGGAAAATGAAATGTGATACGTGCAGAACACAAACACATACAGGCTATTCAAATACACAAACACAGTGAATAATGAAAAGGAAAGAATACAAAGCAAGCATCCAAGTTTAACAAGAATATCATGAGATACACCATAAAAAACTATGTTTCTGGCAGAATAATCACACTCAGCTTTATCAGGTCTTGCAGCATTTCTTCTCAAGGAATTAGAAAACAAAGCATGAATATAGAAGAAAATGCCAGAATTATAATCAGCTGGACCAAAACTAGGAAGGAGACCCCTTCAAAAATCTTAACTTGTTTATTTTTCCAATGTTCTGATGAGGTATTCAAGATATTCAACTTGCTTATTCTTCTCATGTTGCATTCATGCCAATGCCTTTAACCAAATGACAATTCCTAAATAATCTATAGTCAAAATTCCACTAGTAGTCACAAAAGAGTGCTGAGGTATGACAGGACAATCAAAGTTGACATGGAAGATGCAAGTGATGAATGGGTCAGAGACAAAATTCTGATGAATGTAGGCTGACCGTCAGTATGCTGTATATTGTACCTGTTTCATCAATTTCTTACCTATATTGAAAAAATAAAGAAGCTATTGCAATGTATAAGCAATAGTGACAAGATTTAGAAATCAGACCAAACCATGGAGGTATAAAATCCACTTGCAACTAGAGACAGTAAACAAAAAAATGGATAAACTGAATAAATACAAAAACGTTGATTACTGCCAATTCCTTAAGTTTGACACCAAAATTTAAAAGCCAAAGGCAACCCAAGCCGCATTGAAAGATTCTTAGGTCAACATATTGAGCATAGCAAATCAAGAAGAATCCTTTCTCCTAGTCAAACATCACAATCTAGTATAGCCTAGCTTCAGCAAAACAAAAGGGATTTATTGTAACAAAACAGAGAAAAATGAGACAGAGAATAGAATGCAGCATGGAACAGTCAAAGATTCCAAATACTCTTTAGTTCACAAAAAATATATATATATATACCGACAAGCTATAAGAGCTTACTTTAGTATAGTTCCTCTTTTCCACTCCATAACCTTTAACATAGAGATACCCCATGCCATTATAAGCTGAATAAAGTTGCTGTTTTGAAGCAAGAGTGAGCCACTCCAGTGCTCGCGTGTAATTTCTTTCAACCCCAGCTCCCCTTGCATATATCTCACCAAGAAGTTCCATTGACCTTGGCTCCCCTCTCTCCACAGCCTTTGAAAACCATGTTAATGCCTTAGCATGGTCGCGTCTTAAACCTCTCAATCCAAAGTAGTAAAACAGTCCAATTTTGTGCATTGCAGCAGCATTCCCTTTCTGAGCCTGATATTCAAATATCTGGAAGTCCTCATCCTCCTCACCCCTGGACTTTCTAAGAGCATCCTTGTTCTCCTCAGCCCCATTATGAATCCTAACTGGTTCAATGACAGGCGAATCCTTTGAAATCAAGAAACTATTTACTGCCACTTCTGCTAATTCCGCATACAGTTTAACCGCTTGTTCATGCATCTGATATAAAACATAGATACAAACAAACCAATCATCTATCAAACTACAATCAAGTAACAATTGTTATCTACTACTATTTTTCTTCACAGTCTAAAAACTTCCAATAATTACGCGAGTGAATAAATCTTACATCTTGGCGGGAATAAGTGTAAGCAAGAGCCATCTTGGACTGCATATTCCCGTCTTCAGCGGCAAAATGATGATACAAAAAAGCCCTAGCTTTACTTTTCTCTCTCAATTGCCCTGACCCGAAGAGAAACCCTAGCACCGATTGAGCGTGAGGGTTCCCGTTCTCAACGGCCAACGCCTCGATCTGAGAAGCGGTCTCCTCCACAACCCGAACATCGCCGCCACTAACACCGGCAAGCATCTTCTCGACAATGGAGTAATAATCGGACATATCTTGGTAATACTCGTTGGTGGAGGAATCTGGCTCGAAGATGGGACGCCATGAGCCAGGGTCGAGCTCGTGGTCTGGTTTGGAGTTGGAGTCGCCAAACTCGTCCCATTCGGGCGGGGAAGAGTCGGCTGGCGGTTCGGCGTCATTGGAGATGTCCTTGAGGTCGTCCGGCGAAAGTATGAGAACGTAAGGACGTGTCGCGATGAGAGAGATCGGAAGGAGTGACAGAGTGAGAAGAGAGAGCGTGAGTTTACAAGCTGAGAGCTTCATTTTCACGGGAGAATGGAAAAAGAAAATTCAAGTGATGGTCGAAGAAGATGGAGAACAGGGGAAAAAACGATGGGAAAATTCTGATGTTGACGGAAGGGTAGTCCCGGTATTTCAGTTTTATGTTGCCACGTCGTGGGAGGGAATTCAGCCAATTAGATGTTGCCATGTGTGCTACTGATTGTTACAAATGACTCACGGTTATGACAGTATTTAATTTAACTTTAAGTCATCTAAGGTATCTTTTTCTATAATGATGGGTCATTTAGGGTATGTTTGGATGTAAGTAAAGGGATGGAAAGGAATGGAATGGAATGGCCCAAATGACTCAGGCCATTGTTTGG
>JANZLD010000007.1:19834459-19845723 GCA_026413575.1 Erythroxylum carthagenense | reverse complement strand
GTACCGGCCGGTACCCAACGGAAAACCCCGGTACCGGCCGGTATTTATGGCCGGTACCGAAGGTGAGTTCCGGATTCCGTTTTCCGGCCGCCGGAACGGAACGGAATCCAGATCATTGCTCGTGTCTTTTTTATTTACATAATTAAATTCAACATTTATCTCAAACTTATTCTTTTTTTTCTCATATTCAAATTACCTTATTTGTAAATATAAATATCAAATATTGGTTGAAACTTGCCAACACTCACACAATTTCACAATTTTAACTTAGGGGTCAAGAACTATCAATGAGCCAAAAAATCTGCACATTGATTTCCCTCGCGGAAGACATGAGTGAGTGTGTAGGAAGTAGTCCTGTCCAGTAGAGATCTAATATCCGAAATGAGATGAGCCAAAGGATGGAAGGCCAAAGTGTCGGAAGGAAGGGAGAGACATCTCAACGCCTCCATGGAATCAGACTCAATCAGAAGACCGACCCAAGGATAGGTTCGAGCAAATGCAAAGCCATAGTGGAGAGCCCGTAGTTCCGTAGTCAATATAGTAGTGATGTTGACACCACACGAGAAGCCCGCTATCCATATTCCATTATGATCCCAAAGCAAGCCGCCTATCCCAGCCTGACCTGGATTTCCTCGAACACTCCCATCAATATTTAGTTTGAGCCACCCAGCCGAGGGGGAGCTCAAGCAATCAGCCGGGAAGGTAGGGGCGAGACTGCACGATCTGATCATAGTATTGTGAATTAAATCCGATATAAAAGGATTACTCTCTTGACTCGTTTAAATATGAGAAAATAAGTTCGTATGTATATTGAGCGTAAATATAGCGCACATCTCTGCACTGGAACTTCTAGATAATGCATTTGTTGCCAAGTTGTCGGTTCCCTTTCTTTTTATTTCAAGTTCAAAACTTAACAGCTTAGGTGATATGTGCTAATTACACCATATTTTTAGTATGATTTTGAGTCAATTTGGATCAAATTTGGTAGACTTGAAGATAAGACTTAAAACACAATTGCAACGTGATAACATGCTACTACCATATTCAAACATGTCATATTATATTTCTCAAGGAGATTTTTACCAAAGTAACATGCAAGATCGTTCCTAACTTTTTATAAACCCTAGAAAAAGTAAAAGGAAGAGCCCTAATGAATCAACAACATAAATATTTAAACTTTAAAAGCATATTTTTATTATTAAATTTTAATATTTATATATAAATGACTCAAGTTATAAGTCTACATACTCAGCAAAATATTAAATGATCATAATTAATCCAAACTATAGTGTCAATTGATTATTTTGTCGTAAAAAACTCCAATCACAATTAGTCACAAAAGAGTTGTCGCTAAATTACAAATTGTAGTGACCATAGTGATAGTTTGGTTATTGTGACAATATTAAGTAGACATTAACTAATAAAAATTCAGTTAGTTAATGCCTACTTAATGTTGTCACAATAACCAAACTATCACTATGGTCACTACAATAAAAATTCAGTTAGTTAATGTCTACTTAATATTGTCACAATAACCAAACTATCACTATGGTCACTACAATTCGTAATTTAGTGACAACTCTTTAGTGACGAACTGTGATTGGAGTTTTTATGACAAAACAATTAATTGATGTTATTATTTGGATTAACTGTGAAGATTTTTCTATCATTAATACAAAGGTAATTGCGACAATTTAGCATCTTTCACAATTAATATATTAATAGTGTCAATTTTTCTTTTATCAGTAAGTTCTATCACTAAAAGCATATGCAATTTGATGCCAATATAATTTTGATGGGAATGAATTGTAATTGTGATAAATTATATGATGGTCACTAAAATTTTCTATTTGTTGTGACAAAACATAGTTTGATTACTAATATTTTTCTCTTTTTGTGACAAAACGGCTCACCGTCACATTATATTTTACTTTTTGTAACAAAAAATGTTTTCAATAAAAATTCAATTAGTTAATATCTACTTAATATTGTCACGATAACTGAACTATTATTATGGTCACTATTATTCGTAATTTAGTGACAACTTTTTTGTGACTAATTGTGATTGCATCACATATATGGGGTTTTTTGTGACAAAACAATTATTTGATACTATTGTTAGGATTAACTGTAATGCCTCATTTTTGTCATTAATACAATGGTAATTATGACAATTTGGTATCTTTCATAATTAAATTGTCACTATTAATGTATTAATAGTGTCAAAATTTCTTTTATCACTAAGTTTTGTCATTAAAAGCTTATGCGACTTGACGCCAAAATAATTTTGATGGGAATGAATTGTAATTGTGACAAAACATATATTGGTCACTAAAATTTTCTATTTATTGTGATAAAAAATAGTTTGGTTACTAATATTTTTCTCTTGTTGTGACAAAACGGTTCATCGTCACACGATATTTTACTTTTCATGGCAAAAACATTTGTCAATAAAAATTCAGTTAATTAGTGCTACTTAACATTATCACAACAATTGAACTATCACTATGGTCACTACTATTCATAATTTAGTGACAAATATTTTGTGACTAACTGTGATTGCATCACATATATGGGGTTTTTTGTGATAAAAAATTGAATGACACTATTTTTTGGATTAACTGTGATGATTTTTGTTGTCACTAATACAATGATAATTGTGACAATTTAGTATTTTTCACAATTAGATTGTCCCTATTAATATATTAATAGTGTCAAATTTTCTTTTATTACTATGTTCTGTCACTAAAAGCATGTGCGATTTTACGCCAAAATAATTTTGGTAGGAATGAATTGTAATTGTGACAAAGCATATGTTGGTCACTAAAATTTTCTATTTGTTGGTGACAAAACATAGTTTGGTTACTAATATTTTTCTCTTATTGTAACGAAACGACTCACCGTCACAAGATATTTTACTTTTTGTGGCAAAACCTTTTGTCAATAAAAATTCAGTTAATTAGTGTTTTCTTAATATTGTCATAAAAATGGAACTATCATTATGATAACTACTATTCATAAATTTTGTGACAAGAAATTTTGTTATCACTTAATCATCAACTTTTTGTTACAAAGGTTAGTGTCACAACAAATAGAAATCGTAGGTATATACAAACTCTATTAAAGGCATGAATGCTAACTTTGGGGTGTCTTTCTTAGTTAATGGCTTTAGACTATAGTTAATTTCACTTACGATGCATCGACGTCACTCATTTGAAGCGCCTATAAAGTATGTTATTCCAAGGCTTTCTTCCATTTGCTGACTCCTCTCTCCATACTACTTACTTTTTCCTCATTCATGATACTCTCCCGTTATATTATTTTTATATTTTTAAATAAAAAGTGGTCTATGTAGTTTTATTAATTTTTAAATATAGTCACGTAATAGCAAAGACAATTATTCATCACTTACCACATGGTAGTGAAGTAGGGATGATAACTGGGTTTGAGTCCAGCCCGACCTGCCTTGGCTTGATTTGAATTCAACAGGCCAGGCTTAGGTTGGCCAAGCCTCGGGTCCAAATTTTTTGAAAAATTAGGTCCCAAATTAGACTCAAGCTCATGCTGCGCAGGCCCACTTGTCCCAACCAAGGCCTGAATCTTATAAATAAAAAGACTTTATTTTTTGAGTCAAGCTCGTATTCAGGTCTAAATCAGAATCAGGCTTAAGTCGAGCAACCTCGTGCCAAATCGGGCCTGGGCTAGCACTCCTACCTCAGGTCCAATCAAACATTAAGCATTAACTTCCAAACTTGAGCCTGGCTGGACTTTTTACCATCCTTATAATGAGAATATATTTATATATTATAGGTGGTAAATTTCAATTGTACTTAATGTTGCTTTGTGACGCCCTAATACCCCCTGGGAGGATACAGGGACGCCACGCAGACAACATAACATACATGCATACAGAACCGAAACAAAACCTAAACATACGAAACATTCATCATGTAATCTAAATAGCTCCAAGCAGAAGCAATTTGGAGAAAACATACATCATAAAACACTAAGCTTAATTACAACTTGTTCCAAACCGGAACCAGCTTGAATTAAGGTTATTACAAACCTTCAAATAAATCCAAAGTCATACATATCAAAGACAAGCCAAAAACAAACTCCAAAAATACAATCTTAACAAAACAAGACTCAGACTCCATTGGTCATTGCAGTTGACTCGTCTTAGTCCTTATGTTCTTCTCTCCGAACCTACACGGGACAAATCCACCGTACTAAGCATATAGCTTAGTGAGTAATAACTAATCTATGCATAAACTGACAACTAATTATACACAATCAGGATATATCAGAAGCATGCATTAATAGTTTATCGAAACGATCAATTCAAACATATTATATTAGATCTCAGACAGATTGTACATAAAACAGAAATGAGTCTCAAAGGAGGGTATAAACCCTTCATATTCAGAACACAATTTCTTTATTTATATTAGAGTCAGACAGAAATCAAAATACAAAATCATATGACTGTTAAATCCATTTATAGAAGCGGGTAACGAGACTTATACAGGAGATACCATGATTAGTATCAACAAGAGAGACATATGTCTCGATATCAGGTGACACCGAAGTGTCAATACAGGAGACACCGAAGTGTCAATAACAGGAGACATCGAAGCGTCAATACAGGAGACATCGAAGTGTCAGTACAGGAGACACCGAAGCATCAATATAGGAGACATCGAAGCTTCAATACAGGAGCAACTGCAGACTCTTCTAGGCATGCCTATTAACTCACGACTAGGACTTGGCAGTTACAAAACCAATAGTGTCTAAAATTCAATACATATATCATTCATTGGTTTTATTCCAAACATTCAGACATATCAATCTGATAGCTTTGCAAATCATTCAATGGATTAAAGTCAAACAACAAACAAAACAGTCAAAGCAAAACTATCAAATTTGACCATCTAAATTACTTACACAAAATACTGTCTAAGATTACTTACAAAATCTCCCTTATTGTTTATTACCTCGAAGTCTTAGCAATATCTGGAATAGGTCGCTCTAAGGGTTCCTCTTATTTCTCCAACAAAATCCCAGCTTTGATAGTGAAAAACAGAGTCTCGATGCAGCATGCAGAACCAAGCAAAAGATGGAGAACAACAAAGAGCTACAACGTTTTTGACCTTACACACTTGTGATATGTGCTTTAGTAACCCATTGACACGTGGCCCCATTGCATGTAGGCTATTTGTCATTCATATAAAGATGTTAAATGACAAACTACCATTGGTCTATTTTTCTTAATCTCCCAAAATACCCCAAAATTTTCAGAAAAATTCCAAAGTAGTAACAATAATCTTCAAATAAATTTTCATCACTAATAAACCACAAATCTCATCTTAATCGGAAATTTCAAAACCAATTGTACCTGAAAATGTCAATGAATACATGCACAATTTATTTGTACATGTCGAAATATAGTGCACCGAAATTCCTCAATATTCTAACCCCTAGCACGAGGTGTTACATGCTTTATTATGTATATTAAAGAAAATGGTGATAAAGCTTACGGATTATCCAACACTGTAAATTCAAACCCAGTTCCACATGCATACCCTAAACTAAAAGTCTTCCTAACCCCATTTCAACATCACCAAACTCCATTAAAACGAAAACCCATTTCTTACTACTCAACACAAGGCCAATTGCTTGCAAAGTAGAGCCATGCCTTAGCCTCCAGCCTCCTACCATTGCACCAAGCCACCAACCTTCCACCACTGCCCCACACTAGTCATCAGCCCTTGCCGTTAGCCACTAAGAACATTCTCCACTTACTTCAACCACCTTCAAACCTCTTAAACCTGGAATTTCCTTCCTCTCTCCTTTCCTCCTTCCTTCTCCCAACCTTTTCCAAAACCTACAAATCAGGAAAACAAGAAACTCAAAAACCAACATGGATACTGACTTTCCACCGCTGACAATCCACCAGAAAACCCTACAAAACCCTCACAACCGCAACCCTAACCCTAACCCTAACCCCATTCCTAAAACCACTCTCCTTTCCCCACCTAAACCTATTTGTCTTTCCCCCAGCCCTTGCAATGGTTCCCGTTGTTCCTAAAGGAGCTAACCCTATTGTAGAGGACAACGTAAAAGGTGCTAGGAAAACTTTGCTAGGAAAAGTTAGAAACAGGTTGTTGGGGACAACTCAGATTCCTCATTGGTTTTCAGCCCTCCTATTGAGAATGATGGAAAACTAATGGTGGCTCCTAGTCTAGAAGATTTATAGCAAGGAGTTAGGACTTGGGAAGCTACCCTAGCAGGTTTGTTCATGGAGAAAAGGCCAGCTTTTTCAGTTATACAAGCATGGGCCATGAGGATTGGAAAGGAAGAGGGCTTATGGAAGAAGACAACATTATCTTTACCTTTTGTTCTATATCAGAAGCCTAAAAGGTCATAGAAGAGGGTCCTTGGCATATCTCTCAACTTCCCTTATTTCTACAAACTTGGCAATCGGGTATGGAGCTTGAGAAAATTAGATCGAAGAACATTTCCCTATGGGTCAACATCCACAATATCCCTTTGGAGTACTAGACTACTAAGGGATTAAGTATGCTTGCAAGCTACTTGAGAAAATTAATTTGCATGGATGAAAATACAGCATTGAGGAAAAGAGTTGGTTTTGCACGATTATATAGGAGTACGGATTTGGCTAAGAAATTGAAGGATAGTATTCCTATCTTAAGATTAGCAGATGAAAACTTACTAAGAGAAGATCGAGTAATGGTGACTTATCAATAGAAACCTTCCCTTAAAGCACAAGGCAAGGAATAGAAACCGACGGGTAAGCTTTTCATCAAAGGTGACTACTAGGAAGTGATGGGAATTGAAAATAAAGACGCAAAAGATTTGAAGGAGAAGGACGAGACAGTGTAAGAAGTGGGGAAACATGATATGGTCCTTATAGAAAATGACTCCACAAACAATAAGAATGACAATCCGAAGGAGGAAAACTCAGCTCAAGCCTAACAAAAGGAAACATCAAAAGATTTTAGCAAGGCTGATTTGAATGACGGTGGAAATGATTTGGAATCTATTGGAACAACCATGTTGAAGACTATTCGAGGGAAAACCAAAATGAGCCAAGTTCGTCACGAGTTAAGGGGCAAAAAGGAATGAATCAAGAAGGGCAGTTTGAGCAAGTCACCTCTTGGAAAAGTAGTAAGAGCAGTAGGAAAAGCTCCAAAGTTAAAACCAATTAATTATGACGTTGGTAGTATGGAATGTGTGTGGAATAAATAACGCTTTAAAGCTTTGTGCTTTAAAGGATTTTGTGATAAAGGAAAAATCGTGGGTATTTTGTATGTTGGAGACTAAAATTAGGGAAGGGAATCTTAATAAGTTAGGTTGTTTGGGTAGCAACTGGCAATTCATTACTAACCATCAAAGTCTTGCTTATGGAAGGATCATTATTGCTTATGATGGTAATTTTGTGAAACTTGAAGTGTTGGATTCTTGTTAGTAGTATATACACACTAAGCTTTACTTTAAAATGGAAAATTCACGGGCTGTAGCTACTTTTGTCTATGGTTTCAATACAGTGTTTCAGAGAACTGAACTATGGAATTTTTTAAGAAACATCAAGCCTTCGGTAAGCTCCCCGTGGATGGTCTGTGGTGATTTTAACACTACTTTGTACAGATCCAAAGCTGTGGGAAATTTTAACCTATTCAAGTACTCTATGGATATGTATGACTGTATGTAGGAGGTGGAACTTATTGACCTAAAGGTTGAAGGTCATAAGTTTAGTTGGACAAATAAACAAAGTTCTATTTGGAACATCGGGAAAAAAATTGGACAGAACATTGGTCAATATGGATTGGCTAAATACTTTCTCACTAAGCTATGCAAAATACCTAGATCCTAATATTTTGGACCACACTCCTATTAAGATAGTAGACCTATTCACCTCCTATAGAATCCAACACCCCTTCAGGTTTAATAATTTTTGGTTGAAATGGAGGGCTTTCAAGAAGCTATATAGAAAGGATTGGAGCATGGATGTTATGGGACAAAGCAGTACATGTGTATCCAAAAGCTCAAGGCCATAAAAACAGGTGCTGAAGATTCTTAATGGGAAGAGAGGAGAGAATCTGACTAAGGAGATTGATATCTCTAGGGACAAACTCTTCTCTATGCAAAAAGCATTGGTTTTCTTTGGAGGGAGGACCAGTAACAGCATAAAAGGAGGCTCTTAAAAAATATCTGGAAATAGTAGAAAATCATCACTCTTTACTGAAGCAAAGAGCTAGGATAAACTAGATAAAGGAGGGAGATAGATGTTCAAAATTCTTCTTTAATGCTATGTTAACCTGCAAGCAAACTAATGGAATTACCTCCATTAAAACTGAAGCTGAAGTGAAGGTTTTTGGACAAGATGAGTTAGCCAAGGAAGCTATAAACTTCTACAGTAGACTTCTTGGGTCAGATTCTCTTCAAACTGTGCAGGAGTGCAACCTTAGCTAGTTTGTAACATCTAAGATTCCAGATCATGAAGTTTACAGGTTAATTAGACCTGTTATAGATCAGGAAATAGATAAGGCGGTCTTTAGCATGAATGGATCTAAAGCCCCTGGTCCTGATGGACTTAATGGATTCTTCTATTAGAAAACCTAGAATAGTTTGGGTGGACTTATCAAGGAGGCAGTGCAGGAATTCTTTTTAAAAGGAGTGCTACTAAAAGAAATAAACAAAACTTTCCTATGCCTAGTCCCTAAAAACTCCAGCCCGAAAACTTGGAATGACTACAGACCCATTTCTTGTACAAACTTCCTATACAAGATCATAGCCAAGATACTGGCCAATAGGATGAAGGAGGTCTTAAAATTTCTCATTAGTGAGAATCAAGGGGCTTTTATGGCAAGCAGAGATATAGGTGACAAATTCTGTTGGTTCAAAAGCTACTAAAAGGGTATAATTGCCAGAGAAATCTCTAAAATTGCACTATTAAAGTTGATCTACAAAAAGCTTTTGATAGTGTAAACTGAGGTTTTTTACTAAAAGCTTTGGAGGAAATAAATTTTCCTTTAACCTTCATTAATTGGATCCAACAATGTATCTCTATTGCTTCTTATGGGATTATGATAAATAGGAGTCCCACTGGTTTATTTAAGGGGAAAAAGATCCTCTCTTCCCCTACCTATTCCTAATCTGTATGGAAGTTCTCACTCAGCTGCTCAAGCACAATGTTTCAAATGAGCCAAGTTTCAGATACCACTCAAAATGCAAAGGAATTTCACTAACAAATTTATGTTTTGCAGATGATCTAATTCTCCTAAGCAAGGCAAATGTGCAGTCGGTCTCTCTATTGATGAAAACACTCATTCAATTTAAGGAGATGTCAGGATTATGTATAAATCTCCACAAGAACTTTATTATACTCTCCAACAGTGCCTCTCACCTCCTAAATGTCTTAGCTCAAGCTATGGGTATGGAAGTTAAAGCTCCTCCTCTAAACTACTTGGGGGATTCCTATCTCATTTAGGAAACTTAGATTCTACGAGTGTCTTCCTTTGATAGAAAAGATCAAGAAAAAATTGGGATTGTGGACCAATAGAGCTCTTTCCTATGGGGGTAAACTACAACTACTCAAATTAGTAATCCTATCCATAAACACTTGTTGGTGTTCATACATATTCCTATCAAAAGGATTGATTAAAACAATAGAAAGATTGATTAAATAGTTTTTATGGGGGAAAAGGAATGGAGAGAAAGGTATGGCCAAAGTAGCCTGGAAGACAATCTACCAACCTAAAGAAGAAGGGGCATTGGGAATTGAGTCAATTGTTACTAAAAATAGAATCCTAATGTCTAAGAGGATTTGGAGACTCCTTAGTGATTAAGAATAATTGTGGACCAAGTGGATGCATACTTATATACTAAGAGGAAGGAGTTTGTGGGCTCTAAAAACCAAGGTCAGTTACACCTAGTTTTTTAACCAAATTCTTGGTATAAAGGTAGAGATTTACTAGCTCATCAACTGCCAAATAGGGGAGGGGGACGGACTCTCATTATGGTATGAAAACTGGTCAGGAAATAGACCCTTAATACAAAACCAGATGGCCACTACCCTATTAAGTTGAATCCCCAAGGATGCTAAACTCCAAGCAATAATAAGAAATAGGGAATATACCCTATCTTCGGATGAGATTACAAGTCTACATATTCCTTAACTCATAAGACAGGGAGAGAGATAACTACTTATAGAGGGTATCCCTATCTCAAAGATTACTGCAAAGGAATTAAGAAAACTGAGGGAAAGTCTAGAAAATAGGGTAAGGTGGGATGCTCTGATATGGAATAAGACCTCCAGAACTAATGTGAGTTTTTTGGCTATGGTTGGCAATATGGAATAGGCTGAGCACTATGGACCGATTGAAATTCCAAACCTCCCCTAAACTATGCATTTTTTGTAATCTAGTGGATGAATCCAGAGATCACCTCTTCTTCGAGTGTGGCTTCTCCAGAGAAATATGGTTAAGAATCTCTACTCTATATGCACCAGAATTCAATGTCTGTAGACTTATTAACATTATACAAGAGCTTCCAAATTTGAACATGTCAAAATATGACAAGGCTATAACCCTACTCTCAGTGCTACATATTTCCAAGTGATTTGGAATGAGAGAAATAGCAGAAGGTTTAAAGACCAGACTACCTCATTAACCTCTCTTATAGAGCTCATCACTATAAGTGCAATATCCCATCCCCTACTGGAAGGGTAAAATAGTAAATTTGACATAAGATGGAATAGATTTGGAGTGCATAGGACTATTCATGCATAATAGGATTGGTCTACAGTCATATTTGTGCATATGAAATTACTGTGCATGCATACATGATATTCCCGGTTTGCGTGCCTAAGGCAATTTTATTGTGATTAACATGGTTATTGGGTTTGAAAATTTATTTTGACTGCTTCATAGTGTGTTTTACATTTTATGGGATTTATGGAAAATTTTCGGGAATTTTCCGGAGAAAATTCCCGAACCGGAAAAAAAATCGCCAAGTGGCGAACCGGTTGATTTTCGGTATCGAAAATTTTTATCCAATGGCACTACAATATTGGATATATTATTTTGGGATTGAAATTAGGGCCATTGGACTAGAATGGGTTAAATTGCATTAGAATTCCTATTTACTAATTTGTTTTTAGCCTAATTTGTCTTTTTCTTAAACTTTACACTTGTCCTCACCATTTAATGCCCCCACCATTTGTTCCTATCCCTTATTTACGG
>JANZLD010000007.1:19792911-19810292 GCA_026413575.1 Erythroxylum carthagenense | reverse complement strand
GTAGTACGCCACCCTCGCGGGGCACGGACTCGGATATCACCAACGATATCGGGTTCGGGTCACTCGGGAGTGGGGTGCTACAATAAGCATTAAGGAGCAACTGATTATAAATCAGTTACACGTACACTGTAGTGGGAGAATGGCTTATGTATAGAGGATTCAGCCATATCTAGTCTTTACCCTAAAGAAGAGCTACACAATCCACTTAATGAACTATGCAGAAACTAGTTTACAAATTAGAACCACAACATAGTTCACAAAAGGTCTTAAGTACTAAACAGTCTGGCTCATTCCCCTCCTCAGGGATGAATACAATATGGGGTACACAGTTAAATTTCTACTCAATGAAAGCAAGGAGCAACAGGAGAGAGACTAAACAAATACCTACGTAGGGTTAGCCCATCCTCATTTTGAGAAGTTTGTAGGAGCCCCAGTATTCCTATAGGGATGCAAATCAAGAACAGTGAAATCAATTCAGGAATACCAGGTTTGACAATAGAGGTATATGGATGCAGAAATGGAAGAAGAAATAAAAGATCTAACCTGTATCATCTTCTCACTCTTCAAATCCGTCTCCAATAGGAAGCCCACATAGAACCCTATTCCACCTTCAGAAAGAAAGAAATTTCTTAGAGATCCAACCCTAATGTCTAAAGTTGTAAGAGAAGGAGATGTTTACCTGTGAAATATAGTCGGTTGGAAGAAGATTGGACAATAACATGGCCATTGGAACACTTGGAAGTCACAAAGATGTCTCAGAGGAAACCCTAATCGCCAAATACAAAACGTGAAGAAGCTGATTACCTGTGAAGAAGAATCCTTTGGAAGTCGATTGAAGATTTTGTTGACCGCTGGAGTTAACACCACCTCCGGAGCCTCTCTTCAGCGCCAGACACAGCCACAATAAAATCGCCCGTTTGAATTGGGAAAAAATTTGAAGTCGCGAGAAAGACGTGAGTGGTTTTACCCTAATAGTCGGGGCAGGTAATACTTCAACGGCGTCATCTTGTGTTAGTTAACTTGAGATAAAACATTGTAATGTTGATCTTACTAATGAGTTGAGTTGTTGCTTTAGTTGACTATGTTGATTTTAAATCTCTACTTTGTAATTTTATCCCATTAATGAAAATTTTAATTTCTAAATAAAAACACACAAGGCCAATTGCCAGTACTTGACGTTGAATAGGATTTTCATTTCTTTTTTGTTAGGTTAAAAGATGCATATCAAATCTTCCACTAGTATTAGTCCACCGACTTCACCAACTTCTCGTCTTCGTCATGACAATTTTACAGACTTACTTGCACCAGATTTTACTTCCCTCCTCTCCGATGAGGTTCTGCTATTGGTTTTCTTAAAGATTCTGACATCTCTTTCAATCTTTACCCTTCGTTGCTACTGTCGTAGCTGCCTCATCTATGTGTGGCAGAGATAGTCGGAGCATAGATCTTATAAAAATTTAATAGATGTTGTGTTAGGCATGGAGTTATAATAAGGATGATAATAGAGATAGAAAATAAAGATATGTTGTTTTTCTTTCTAAGAAAACATACTGTCAAAATTTAGAGAAACAATATTTTTTTTTGTTTATGTAAAACCATTGTAATTTTTTTATTTTTAAAAACAAAAAATTGCAATAAAATTACACAAATATGTTTTATTTACTTTTTTTTTTACAAAAATAAAAGGAAGATAAAAAAGGAAAACAAACAGCCCAAAGTTTCCTGTCTGTTAAAAAATTTTAAAATAATGCCACACTTTATAAATGTTATTATCAAACTCCCAAGATTAAAGTCTATTATGTATTGTAAAGGTTCAAAGTGGAATTATTGCTGTAACCGAAACAAAAAAAGGAATTATAGCCACTCGCTCAAATCACGAGTTCGTAAACGCTACAAGCGGTGAACTTATCAAAGCAGCTCACAGCTTGAATCTCTGTGACTTTCCAAGAGCAACGTCAGCGTCGGCCGATCAGTTGCCGACACGTAAATCTCCGATCACCCTAAATTATGTCAAAAATAGAACTCAAATTTGCCCGTCCAAGCCGCATCTTTCGCCCTTCCGTATGCGTCCTCTCTCTCTCATTTCTTTAATCGCAGTCTTCACTTCTCGGTTGCTTGTGTTGGTGATGATCATGCGTTTTCAGGAATCTGTTGAGGGCAAAGTGGTAATTACATCTTCTTCTTCCTTCTCACACTACGGGATTCACCTCACTGTCAACGGATCCGTTAACATGCAGGTCTTCTATTCAAAATTCTCTCGCCCTTGTTTACCTTAAAATGGATGAAAATCGCAACTGTGTTGTTAGTTGACTGTCTGCAGGTTCGAGGAGGATCGGCGGGTGTGATTGAGTCTTTGTACGGCGTTGTCAAGCCTATCGTCATTGTGTAAGCCTACACCTTTTCATTTGATTTCGCTTCTTGATTTGTGTTAGTTAATTTATGGTGTAGCTATGTTTCTTATTTATCCATTGGCATGGCGATTTGGCATCGTCCTATCGTTATTTGTTAATGTTTTCTGTTTTATGTTTTTTTTCAATTTTTAGTCCTGTACTGTCATCTTTGATTTTTATTTCTTGTAGTTATTACTTCAGAATACCCCTCTATATTGTAATGCTAATAGTTTCTTCCAAATCACTGAATGATGCTGGAGCATTCGATGATATTTCTTTACTGTATTAAGTTTGATTATTTGGCTTTGTTTATGGTATTTCCATGCCATTCCACTAAGTTTGTTTAAAGTTAGATTGTAATAAGGCTACAATATAATATGGTTGTTTGAAGTTAGATTGGAAGGTTTTCTTGAGAACCATAATTTTCTTTGAATTGTTCCAACAACAATTGACTCTATTCTTGCCTAATTTGTTGAAATGCTGCCCTAACCTTTGCCTACAACAATTGATAAAAAATCTTAAAATTCTCTATCTCACCATCGATTTTTGGCTCAAACTATGATTAATTTAGGTAGAGGCAACAAGTCTCAACAAAGGCAAAGATGTGATCAATAATTGAATACCTGACCCCTAACTGTGCAAATCTTGCAATAACTAGTGGGAATCCATGAAAATCCAAACGTGAACACGAATCCCATGAGTTTTGAAAACATTTTGAGCTTGAAGATGTGATGAATGAATAAGCTTCTTCACAAAGTTGCACCATGGGTTGAAGATTGGTTAATTTCGCACCTTTTATTTCAAAGAATGTAGCGGTCAAGGTTAAAGTTGTTGATTTTTCTGGATGGAGGTTTAGTGGATAGCTTTTAAAGGAGTTCAAGGAGCTAGTTAATGAGGATTTACTAAAAAAGTTGCCACCTCTAAAGGGCATCCAACATCATATCAACTGGTACAGGGGAGCTTCTCTATTGAACCTCCTAGCATATAGAATGTGCCCCGCTCATTGAATTGAGGACATAAACAAGCTAGATAACTTTTAGAGAAAGGTTTGGTGGGTTAAAAGAAAAGCCCTTTTGTTTGCCCAACTTTTACTAGCCCCTAAGAAAAATCATTTATCGTGAAAACACGTGGATAGTCAAATTAGTGTTCAATATTGTTTATCTATTCCGAATGATCTTTTACATGTAATCTTTCATGAAAATCATTAACTTAAACTTTGACTCATTCACTGCTTAAGCATGTGAACTGATTGCTCTTCTAATCTAACTCATGCTGATTGGTTCGTTGGTACTTTTCATTATTGCATCTTCAACCTGATCAGCTTACAAAATTCAAGGGATTCATGGTCACCTTTGAATTCTTACTACTTGCTTCCACTATTTCCTAATGCCAACTTTCAGCCTGGGTCAAGTATTCAATCATTTGCTTTATCTCTTCCAACCTTGTTTATTGGTGTTAGTTGCAATACTTTGACCTCAGTCATGATCAATCGCTGTTTCTAAATTGAAAATCCTTTTTAGTATATAGGACCCTAAGCTCTCATTTCACTTATTGTATGAAACAGGCTAAGGTTATCCCGGAAACCTCTTGAATGAAAGTATTGGAAAGAACAATAGGTAAGGATGTTGCTTAAACATCCTATCTGTATTAGCCTTCTCTAGTAGGACCCCAATTAGAATTGGAAAGAGATTTAACTAAGAAACGGTAGTTTTCAAAACTTAGATGACCTAATTGGAAAATAAGGTAAACAAGCTAAATAAGGGAACTTAATAACGTAAAGGAAAATTATAGAAGGCTCATATTTTTATTTAGTTAGAAAATTGAGTTTGTAGATTGACTCGGTGATGGATTTAGCATGAACTTTTTTTTTGGTTTTCTTAGGTTTGATGTTGTATAATAAAAGATAAAACCACTAATTATTAACTAGGTTTTAACCCTTCTATTTGTAATAGTAGAGGGGTAAAAAGTAATATTAATAATGATTATGTTCTATACCATGTAGGATTCATATAAAGACAAACTTTATACTCCTCACCCTAAACCTAATAAGGAAAAAACTTCGTATATTCATTTGCAAGCTTCTTGCAAGTTCTTTTTCAATTAGATTTCTTCCAAAAAAAATTAATAATGAATATCTTCTATTAGCATCAAAACCATAATTCTCCCCCACATATTGATTGTAACTCTACCAATTTAGTATCAAAATGGAACTTCTCAAATTAATTGACAAAAAAATGCTCAATCAGAACAAAAATTCTCAATAAAGAAAACCTAAACTCATCCTGGTAATTTGTTAGGCAAAATGTATGTTTTGACCCTTAGTGTTTTGACGAAAATTTAACTAAAACCTTAACATTTGCTAGTGTTCAAAAGGAACCATCACAGTATGAAAATCATCCCACTTGAATCCTCAACTAATATGACTCTAATCTCATGTCAGAGTTGTGTCAAGTATTGCCTACATGACATGTTTTTTGAGCCTGGGGGGTCTAACACTACCAATTTTGCCAGTTGGCTTCATCACAATTTGTAATCCATAATTTAGGAAATTAGGAGTTGAAATCTGACTTTAGTGTCAACCTCAGTACATGCAACGGAAACATGGGAAACTAATGACATCTTTTTTTTTTTATGGACTTCTTGGAGCAACATTGTATCTCTTCTGCAATTCCTTTCTAACCCACCTTACTATGTCTGAAATTTTTAGGGAAGTTGATATGGTTGGTGAAAACCCTAGAGATCTACTAATGAGTAGTTCAAGAAACACATCTCCAAATGAGTACACATCCTATTTTTTAGGTTGGTGTATTTCCTAGTGAATGAGCTTTAGGGGGCCATATAATTGTTGCTATGCTCTATTTGGAAAGAGTTGATGTAAGGAAGTGCTTCACTAATAAAGCCACCAAGTTAAGGATTACAAAATCAGTAATTACATAATGTGCGGGGGATAAGCTAGAATGCCATGTTGGTAGTGGTGGATTCCCTACGCTCAAAAAACATGTCACGTAGTTGATACTTGACACAACATTAATGAGAGTTTGAGGTTTCGCCAATTGGGGGTTTAAATGTGATGACTTTCATAACATTAGTCTTTTTTGAACAATGCCAAATATTAAGGTTAAGCTAAATTTTGGTAAAAATAGTATGTTTCTTTTTCCCAACTTATTATAAAAAGAAATCTTCCAAGTAAAAGGAAACAAAATCTTCCCAAAAAATTTAAAATTGACTGAAAATCTTTTGGACAGAAAACATTTCTTTTTTTTTTTTGACAATACGGAGAATATAATTGATACCATGGCAGCATTGTTCACTATGGTAATGCCATGACCAATTTCTTGTACAATGCTAATGTGGTATTGATCATACCTTATTTTCATATTTTGTTTTTTTTCCCCGTGGGTTTCATTGGCTTTAACACTTGTAGAAGAGAAAAATAGGCATAGAATTAGTTATTATTAATTGGGTTTTAATATTTATATTTAGGGTAAAAGATACAAAGCTCTCGTGTAGTTTAAATAACTTAAAACAACTCGCAATCTTTAAAATTCTTGAAAAATTTGAAGGTAAAAGATATGGAGTTCTCTTGTAGTTTAAATTACTTAAAAACTCTCAATCTTTAAAATTCTTGAAAGAATTCCTTGTAATTTTCAATTTTTTGAAAAAACTCCTCTTAAATTTTTGTTAAAACATAACGTTGAAATACAAGTGACATGAATATCACACATAGACTAATCAGATGCTATTGATATGATGACTCAACCTAGCTCCTAAATTCGAAACGAAGTAATTAAACTTGACTTGATGCTGATGGTATGATGACTCAACCTAGTTCTTAAATTCGAAACAAACTAGTTAAACTTGACTAAAACTAATAGTTTACTATAGTTATCTTAAAATATTTATTTGAGTCATATTTAATTGATTCTGGTCGTGTTTTAGGAGTTGAGTTGGATCTTCATGTCATCGACAAGATTTGATTCGTCCAACGTGTTTCGCCTTTAAATTTTAACAAAAGTTTAAAGAAAGGTTTTTCTGAAAAATTGAAAAGCATGTGGAGTTTTTTAAAGAATTTTAATGATTAAGGGGTTTTTAAAAGTTACTTTACTTAAAGTACAGGGGAGTCTTGTGTCTTTTACTCTCATATTTATAATAATAGAGCGATCAAGAACAATAATAATACTCCAAAATAATATTGGTCCAATAAATGCTACATCCTATATAGGGTCCATAACATAACAATATTAAACCTCTAACCAATGTGATGAGTATGAAACCATTGTGGTTGTGCTTGTTAGCAATCTTGTAACCATCCCATTCAGTTGCAATTCTCTTTGCTATGGTTGAATTAGACTTATGAAGATTTTCCACGGGCGAGGAAGCTCTAGTAACATTCTTGGAAGAAACAGTTGTGAAGTTTTGTTTTAGTTTTATGCTTAATGTTAAGACACCTAACAATGAGCGTGAAACAAGGGAAAACTTGCATTTGGTGCACATATAGATCTTAACCAGGCCTCTTGTAGCTAATTTAAGCTAGACATGCTTCTGAGATTAATTGCTATAAAGGAAAATACAGGTACCTTCTACATGAACATAACTGCAATTTGATTTTCCTATATTTTGGAAGGCATTTAAGAAGTTAAGATATGCAATTCATGGAAGCATTTCTGAAACTTGAAATGGCTTTCTGTTCCTAGTTGTAAGCCAAGTCCTCACATGTTATTGTTGAAGCACCTGTCAAAGTGACTCTTAAACTTAGTGTTACTTGTATGTGAATTGCAGAATTCTTTCCTAGCAGCAGATTATAGGGGGTGAAGTCAAATTGATCTTAGACGAATTGAATTCTGGGACCTTGTCTCTTTTTTTCTTATGCTTTCTTGTTTGGCTTGCATAAATTTATATATACTTGTAGTCACTATCTTATTGTTTGAGTTACCATGTCAGTGCTTATTTGTGTCGTGCTTCTTTCTGACAGTTGTTTTGGTGTTTGATCTTAGATGAATTGAATTCTCGGACCTTGTCTCTTTTTTTCTTATGCTTTCTATGTTTGGCTTGCATAAATTTATATATACTTGTAGTCACTATCTTATTGTTTGAATTACCATGTCAGTGCATATTTGTGCATGCTTCTTTCTGACAGTGTTTTGGTGTTCCTTACTTTGAAACAGAAATAAGAGCCTTGAGATCAAACCGGCTGGAAAGATTGGCTCAGGTACAACAGAGGTATATATGATGGAGGACAGTTGTGATTTGATTTGATGGTTCATGAAACTTGATCTGCAGTGCTTCTAATGCAATTCCATAGTTAATAAAATATACTTCTAGGTTACCATCAGAATTATCTTTGACATGCTTGAGTGAACAACCTTTCCCCTTTAGATATCATTACAGATTCGTCTTCTCTAATTTCCTGTCACTGTTTATTTCTCTTCTTTCTTTCAGTCATCATTTACTTTTATTTTCATTCACAAATCTATAAATGGTTTCTTGTTGTGGCAGATACCATTTTCTGTAGTTTTGAAGCAGCCTCGGGGAGAAAATTTGGAAAGATTTTACGAGACATTTCATGGGACAAATATTAGTATCCAGGTGAATATTTTGTATTATGAAAAAAATCCAGAACCTTAATCAGTATATCATGTTATTCATGGTCTCTTCCTTATGTTTCCAGTTTACATATGCCTCTTACTTTACATGTTTTTATATATGTCAACAATTAATGAACTCCGTAATAGTATTTGGTTAATGTAGATATAGCGAGGGGTTACCTACATAGATCAAAATCTGCAACATTGGAGTTCATAGTTGAAAGTGACGAAGGTGTGTTTAGATAATGAATATCTGTTGTTAATGTTCATGTTCATGGATATTGAACTGAGTTTCTTCGTTCTGGCATTATGATAATTCAGCGGATCTTCTTGAGAGACCAATTTCACCTGAGATGGTTGTCTTTTACATTACTCAGGACACACAAAGACACCCTTTACTTCCTGAGTTGAAGTCAGGTTTGCATCATCTTCATGTTTCCTCTTTCTCTATACCTTTGATTCTAATGAGTTTTAGAATGGTTGGTTTTATCTGTCTGTCTACCTATATAGATATGTCTAGATATGAATAACAGTGCATACATCATGTTAATTGGAAGATCTGTTATGTGACATTGTACTTGGCTATGAAGGTGGTTTTCGGGTGACGGGGAGAATATCCACTCAATGTTCTTTGTCGGATCCCATTACTGGGGAGCTAACAGTTGAAGCATCTGCAGTCCCGATCAGCTCCATTGACATTCACTTGCTCCGAGTGGAGTCAATTCTTCTGGGAGATAGAATTGTGACTGAAACCTCTTTAATTCAGACCACACAGGTATGCATTTTCACTATCAAATTATTTTCACAAGCATGCCTTGTTTTGAAAATTTTGCCCTTTGCATTTCTCAGATAGCAGATGGTGATGTCTGTCGCAATGTAACTTTGCCCATATATGTTATCCTTCGCCGGCTGTTGACTTGCCCAACTATCTTGGCTGGGTAAGTTGTATAGTTCCCATAATCTCTCTCTCCTTGGTTCTTAACTAAGGTGCCGATTATTAAGATTCCTGCTTCTTGGATTCTTCACGTTAAGGATGATTAACAAAAATGGGTTAAATGTCATTATCTGGTTTTGACTTCATGGTATAAATAACAGTGTTGAAAAAATACATTATTATAGCCTCACACCGTGGCTTAAGTAGTTGATCTGTGTGGTTTAATAAGTATGTTTGTAATATGGTCTGAATGCAAGTCTTAGTTTGTGAGTGGTGGAACCGAAAAAGGAAAAAGATTTTTGTTAGTCATGGACTCGTTTCTATCATGAATGTGCAACGAAATTTATTAGCTGCTGCAAAAGATACTTGAAAAGTATATGGATAGCAAAAATGGGAGAACTATGACTTTCTGAAAGTGGGAATATGGGAACTTGTTTAGAGGTATATAGATTAGCTTATGGGAAAGAATTCTGGATGGTCTAATAGTAGTTCTATTTTGAATTATTCATTTGTTCTTATTTTCATGTCTTGGTTAACATTATAGTGTGCTCTACAAGGTATTGTCTATACGGTTGTAAATATGTTCTTTCAATCTTAAAAATGATGTTTGTTTCTTTTGCAGCCCATTTTCAATCGAGTTCAGAGCAATAATTGTTATTAGTTTTGAGTCAGAGCTTTCCAAATTGCATACAAACTCCATTCCAACAACTCCAAGACTCTGGGTAAGTGTCATTTTTGTATTTTACTGCACAGAGGAGCTATATGTTGTCTAAAATGTGTCTTGTCAAATTGCAGCTGGCAATGGAAAGTTTACCACTTGAACTTCTTCGGACAAGGTGAGGAGATAACTACCTCATAATCATTGAGAGAGACACATTTGCCCATCAACTTTGATATTCTTCTTTAAATGCAAGTGTCAAACATAAGAAGTTATTGCTCATGTTATTTGCCAACGTAGCTGGAAATGTATAGACTTCCAGATTATATTTTTTTCATTTAAGGATTTAGGAAATACATTGGAAAGTAAGCCTGAATCTAGTCCTTTGCCGTAATCATTTTTGCGTCTAATATATCTTTTTTATGCCATACTTCTAATTCCTCTACTCTCTTTATAGCATTTTCTTTCTCAAGTTCGTTCACTGTGGAATTTGTCTAGTTATATAGGGCATCAACATCTCATGCGATATTTAAGTTGTAGTGGCTACTATTAGGTTTTATTGACATCATAAAAGTAGGAAACATTGGTAGGGCGACATTTTGGTAGTTGCTACATGCGTAGAGGAGCAATAGCTATAGAAGCTCTGACTATATGTGATAAATAAGTCAAGTTATGGCGGATTGAATAATGCTTTTATTTTACTTTCCAAAATTAGAAGAGAGATTAACAAGGCGAGCTGAACTTTATGATTCCATAGATTAAAAAATATGTTACATTAATCTTAATACCCTTAAACTACTTGCTTGTTAGGGTGATGTTTGTTGCTAAATATGAAATCAGCCAAGACTTGGGCCGAGAAATAACGAGGTACCAGTGCCTCCTTATTAGTTAAGAGTTCAAATTGTGGGAATGCCTACATAGAAGAGAGATTTTTCAAAAAATGGTGTTCATTATACCGAAAATGAAAACAGAAAAAGAGGGCGAGGTTTATACCATTGATACCATCTGTGTTTTAAATAACCGATTTAAGAAAGAAAATGACAGGACGTTGTGTACTCTCCTAGTCTAATTATCACCTTTAGGATTGGAGTAATGTGCATACCAGGGGAAGGCCTATTTAGTTGACAAGGAGCGAATTCTTGATTCCTTGTAGTTTTACCTCAACGTTTCCCATATCTGGTCGCGAACTTGGCAACTTGGCGGCAGTTTGGAAGGCAAGTAAAAGTCACCGTAATCTTCCCAATGATCCCTCTGCTATTCTGGTCAGCTGACTGATCAGCTTCTTCCATTGTCAGTAGAGGACCAACAACATCCTCTACTCTTAGAAATAACTATTGTGACAACACTATGGAGATTGAAGTTACTTGTAACATGCTTTGCGTTGGTCTTTAAGTTTCTCAAGTGAACATTTCCAACAAGATGGTGCCAACATTTTGCTTTTATCAGCTTGTTGAAACCTCTCCTGTGCAATATTCCACAATTTCAGACCACCAAAATTTATATTGACGCTTTAAATTGGTAGATGTGATAATGTAAGGTTCAAACCAATGACATATTGCAGCCAGCAATGGCAGGTCTGTTGCTGTCTCATTTTGAGTATGTTGTCTCCGAAGTTTATTGCTTGAAGATTTCTTAGACTCCTAAATTTGTGGCATTGATCCTGTCAAAGTATTCCAACCTTGATCAAGTTGCACGAGTAGACAGGGCATTGGCTATGGAACGTTATGTTATGTACGTAGAAATGTTTTTCTTTTTTAATGGTAAAGAAACTGGGGTTTTGGATGTACTAGGCCAAATTCGGGTGGGAGGTTACTGCTTATTTGGCTATCAGCTATGGAAAGAAAAGGAAACAGTATTGAACACGAGTGCAGGAAATGCATTAGTGGTTTGTAAGGAGTTACCTATCGAAATTCTCGGTTTGGGAGGTAGCCGAGTTAAGGTTTTACATTCGCTTTTGTAATTTTTAAGTAATACAAGCACTATAATGTTATAATTACAATTGCGATTGTGGCTATTCCTAGTAAGTGAAGATTGAACCCATCAAGGCGTTTTCTGACAAGCGTAAATTTTTCTTTTTTTTTTAAAGAATTATAAATTGATTTTCATTTGCCATTTAGGCAGATACTAGAGTTTTACAAGAAGATGCTCAATCGATTCTAGGTTCGACATGAAGCAGCAATTAGGGATATCAATGGTGCGGAGTTGACAACGAGGGATGGACCAATTGGTCCAACTTCCTCACTTAAGACTCTCCCCTAATAAGGAGGTCTTGAGTTCGAGCCACCATAAAAGAGGAGAAATAGGCATGTTCTTATTGATGACTCTCTAGTGCCCTGGGCAAAGCTCCTTGATCGGATCAATTACGGACGTCTCGCTTCCAGCGGCAGTGTGAGAGTTGGAGCTACTCGGAAACCTGGAGCTGATGGGAACCTGATGCTGAGCAGAGGGAGCCAGTGACCAATCAAGTATGTGAAGACTCCTTGTGCGCAGAAGTGTATAAGTTACGTAGGAACCTGAGGGATCTTGGGGTTTCAGATTTACCTCCTCTAGGCTCCTGAGGTGGAGTTCTAGGGGATTAGGATTAGTCTGACTAAGCCAGGATACCTAATGTTTAAAAAAAAAAGGTGCGGTGTTTTCCCCTTCACTGCCTACCACAGGAAATGCGCTGCACGTGGTTGCATGTGTTTAATCCATACCAGTTCATGCCAAACCACCTCCGATCGTGCCTCCCTAACTATTGCTCTCCCTAAGTTACTGGAGAATTCTCCATTATTTGTGTGTACTCATATTACCTCATCCTCTTTTTCGGGGATCAGATGTGTATTAAGTGTGCAACAAATTAGCATGTGTTGTGTTAATCTTGATAACAATTCCTTGTAGGATAGGACATCTTTGATTGTAGCGTCCATCCAAAATGTATCTGGAACTTACCCTTTTTTGGGACATATGATGGATATGATGGATAGAAGAAACACAGAGAATGTAAGGGAAGGACAAGATAAAATAGATATATGTAGAGAAGACCTAATCTCAACTGACAAATAGTCAATATAAGTATTAATTGATCGATGCCTTTATTGCTATCTGTGTCCATTAATTTATAAGGGCTATAGTTACAAATATCGTAAATAAACTACCCACCCTATTCTTAGGTCGCTATCTCAAAAGTATAGGCAGAGGACTAGGAATTATTGAAACAAAATAATAGATAAAACAAACCAAATAATTTGCTAAAAATAAAGTCAAACTCAATCACGTGGAGGAATGTCCATGCACGTAACAGATCCCTCCCTCTTACGAAGAGCTCTTGTCCTCAAGAGCAAAATTAGGGAATTGCCTTCTGATGAACACCACGTCCTCCCAAATTGCATCTGATGGAGACGAAGATGACCGGTGAATAAGAACTTGCCTTTTCCGCCTGTGCGTCCTATGCCCAAGAACAACAAGCGGCTGCACCATTTCTTCGTCATAATGGAAGTCTGGTAGCTGTGGCTGAACATGAATGTTAGGCCCTACGCATGGCTTGAGGAGTGAAACGTGAAATACCGGATGAACTCTTGATGTCAGAGGCAATTCTAACTTATAAGCAACATATATACCAAATCTTTTCAATTATTTTGAAAGGGCCATAATATTTAACTGATAATTTCCTCTTTCGTTGCTCCGCGATGGACTTTTGTCTAAATGATTGGAGCTTTAAGTAAACCATGTCTCCAAGTTGAAAAACATGCTCTGTACGCCATTGATCATAAAATCGCTTCATAAGATTTTGGGCAGCTTTAATTTTCTCCTGACCAGCCCTCACGATGGCGTCTCTGGCTAGAAGTTCCTGGGCTACTGCTTCTACTCTTGTTGTTCTCGGTACATAAGAGATTAGAGTTGGAGGTTGTCTCCCATAATCAATTTCAAATAGCGTCTTCTTAGTAGTGGAATGTAGGCTAGTATTATAGCAATACTTAGCCCATAAAAGCCACTTCAACCAGTGCTCAGGCTTAGAACTCGTAAAATACCGTAGATACATCTCCAAGCTCTTGTTAACAACCTCTGTTTGACCGTCAGTTTGTAGGTGATAAGCTGAACTAATATTGAATGAAGTCCCATTAAGTTTGAAAAGCTCTTGCCAGAAAAGACTAGTAAATGTTTAATCTCGATCACAAACTATAGACTTTGGCATTTCATGGAATTTAAACAACTATTCAAAAAAAACTCGAGCTATACTTACGATAGTGTAAGGGTGAGATAAAGAAATAAAATGGGCATATTTAGAAAGCCTGTCCACTACCACGAGTATCACTATTTTTCCACTAAATTTTGGCAATCAATCAATGAAATCCATTGATATGTCCTCCCAAATTCTTTCAGGAATTAGAAGAGGATACAGGAGTCTGGAAGGCAATGTTTGCTCACTTTTGTGTCTTTGACAAACATCACATTCACAGACAAATTGCATGACTTTGCTCCATAGCGCAGGAGAGTAGAAATTACTTCGTACCTGTTGATAAGTCTTATGAAATCCTTCATAGGTTGAAGAGTGGAATTGCTCAACAATGGAGAGAAGTAAAGGAGAGTTTTTCTCCAAGTAAATATGTTGCTTGAAGAAAATAATTCCCCCTTTATTTTCCCAAAGACCCATAGCATTATCTTTTTGCAAAAGTTGGAATATGCGTTGAATAAATGGGCTATTTGCATGTTCCTTTTTAATCATGTCCACCCAAGGTACTAACTTGGAAATTGCTTGTAGATGACCCACCCCATCCTCCTCTTATTTGCGTGATAACGCATCGGCGACGATATATTCTTTTCCTGATTTATATTCAATAATGAAGTCAAATCCTATTAGCTTAAGTAACCACCTTTGCTGAGTTGTGGTGGCTATTTTTTGAGTCCACAAGTGTCGAAGACTTTGATGATCAGTTTGAACAATAAATTGCCTTCCTAATAGTTAAGGATGCCACTTCTCTACTGCCAAAATGAGAGTTAAGATTTCCTTCTCATATGTGGATAAGAAAAGGTTCTGCCCATGTAATGCTTGACTAAAGAAAGCTATTGGCCTTTCTTGTCTGAGTACTGCACCAATACCTGATCCAGAAGCATCGCATTCCACAATAAATTTGTTGGAAAAAAATGAAAGAGCCAAGACTGGAGCTTGCGTCATGGCTTGCTTTAATTTAGAAAAAGCTTCTTTCGCCTCCTTACTCCAAGCAAAGTGATTCTTTTTAATCATGTCTGTCAAAGGAGTTGCAATCTTACCAAAACTCTGGATGAACTTTCGATAATATCCACATAACCCCAAGAATCCCCGCATAGCTTTTTGCGTAATAGGCTTAGGTCAAGCTGAGATTGCCTCAATCCTTTTTGGATCAACTGCCTCTCTATGGTTAGAAATAATGTGACCCAGATACTTGACATTTTGTTTCCCAAACTGAAAATTTTCAAGTTTCACGAAGAGTTGATGAGATTGTAACAAGGAAAATACAATCTCTAGATGTTGTAATGATCATCCCAACATTTACTATAAATCAAAATATCATCAAAAAATGCTAACACAAACTTTCGAAGATGATCTCGAAATACCTCATTCATAAGCGACTGGAAGGTGGAAGGTGCATTAGTCAAGCTGAAAGGTATGACTAAAAACTCATAACGGCCTTGGTGGGTTCTGAATGGAGATTTTGCTATATCTTTAGGATGCACATGAACTTGATGGTAGCCAGATCTCATATATGGTTTAGAAAAAAAATTGGGCTCTATGTAATTCATCCAAAAGCTCATCAATTACAGGAATTGGAAACTTATCCTTCCCAGTAATCTTGTTGAGTACCCTGTAGTCGACACACATACGCCATGATCCATCTTGTTTCTTTACCAAAAGAACTGGAGAAGAATATGGACTATGGCTATGGCGAAGAATTCCTGCTCGCAACATATCATGAGCAAGCTTTTCTATTTTAGTTTTATGAAACTGTGGATACCTGTAGGGTCGTACCGAGATAGGTCCATGGCCAAAAACAAGTAGAATTTGATGATCTTGTGAGCGCACGGGAGGTAATTTGGTGGGTTCCTATAGAACTGTGCGGAAGCGTTTTAGTATATCTCGAACTTCAGGAAGAATTATAGCATGTGGACTGGATGCAGCAATTATGTGAAGATAAATCCCATATTGAATCTATTTGGTCAACTCCACCACTTCGACGTTAGACACCACCTGATTCTTGGGAGCTGAGATGCCACGTAAAATAACATCATTTCCTTGGAAATTAAATTTCATAGTAAGGCGAGAGAAATCCCATATGATGGGACCTATAGTCTCTAGCCAACATGTGCCAAGGACTATATCACAGCCTTCGAGGGGAAGTAAATAAAGATCCACCCATGTAGTGAATCCTTGGATGGTGATAGGAACTTGTTTACCCTTCCTTTTGCTAAACAATCGATCACCAGAAGTCACGAGAACTTCAAATCGCCCACTACTAGTAATGGGTATATGAGCCTTTTTTTGTAAAATCTACACTAATAAAATTATGAGCGCTACCCGTGTCGACAAGAATAGTAGCTATACTCTATTTAAGTTGGCCCTTCAAATGCACGGTTCATAAATTAGGACTCCTAGTGAGCGCGTGGATTGAAATAGATGACTTCTCCTCCTTTGGATCTTCAATCTCCATATCCACATCATCCTCACTATCATCTTGTACAACATGAATAGAAAATAACTTTTTACAACGATGACCTACTTCATACTTTTCGTTACAGCGGGAGCACAACCCGAGTTTCCTTCGCTCATTAAGTTCATCTACACTGAGTTTTTTAAATGGACTGTCTGTAGCAGCAACAGTTGAAGATCGAGGTGGCAACGAGTTACTCTTGGGTACACTGGATACTCACTTTTGGGTTGTTATTTTAGCTTCAAACAAATGAGCAAGGGAGATGGCAGTGGAAAGTGTAGCCAAATGATTCGCTTGGACCTCGGTGCGAATGGTATCCTTGAGTCCACTAACAAAACAGCTAATTGCTTCTCGGAAGACGGACAACCAGCCTTAGCTAAAAGTTTCTCAAACTCTGCTTGATATGATTGCACTGTATCTTCTTGTCGAAACTTCGTGAGTGCACCAAATGGATCAAAGAACTCAGTTGGCCCATATCAAGCATTTAGTTCTTCTTTGAGTTCAACCCAAGTCAAGTTTTCTTTTTCTTGTTGGACTCGTAGGAGCCACATTTGTGCTTCACCCTCTAAATGATAGGAAGCAAGAGAGACCCGTTCATGAGCAGGTGTGTCATGAAATGAAAAGAATTGCTCTGCCCGACAGACCCAACTTGTGGGGTCTTCCTGAGCATTAAATCGCGGAAATTCTAATTTAAACTTTAGGGCAAACGTAGTGTGAATTGCGTACTTGTGGTTGCCGGTGGACCTAGTTGCCGAACTTTCCCCCTCAAATTTACCTACTATTGAGAGCTGTTCAAAATGACTGTTGATGTTGGAAGCAAGCTCTGCCATCTGCTTCATCAAAACTTGTTGACCTTCCGACAAATCTTGGATTGCTCCTTCCACTTGTCCCATCCTTTGCTCTATGTTGAGGCTTTGATACCAAGCTGGAACGTACGAGCGCAGATCGTCTGTCTAACCTTATTGTGTCTTACTTTGTCTAATGAGAATACGGCGTCGGTTTGTTATTAAAAATTGGACAGACCTGCTTCAATGGATAAGCGCCTGTGGGTCGCCGTTTTTTCCCCGACGCATGTTGGACCAATGGTGGTTGACAAATTAATTCCACTTATGTTTTGATAATAATAAAATGTATAGAATTGGTTAAGAA
>JANZLD010000007.1:19782316-19792811 GCA_026413575.1 Erythroxylum carthagenense | reverse complement strand
GATTGATTAAAGAATGAAGTGATGCATTGGATGCACATCACTTCTTTCTTTCATGATAACTGAAATTGACAAGGAGACTAAGAAGTGTTCTTATAATTTTTGACTCACTCTCTCCTCTCATGCATGTATAACTAAAACTTGAATGAGAAGAGTCTCATTTTTGGCTTCTTTCTTCTAAGAAAATCTTCTCAAAATATTTATTCTCTCTTCCCACTAAAGGATCTTGTTAACTAAGTTATCCAAGAAGAACAAGTGGTAGATTGGATTGATCGATGATATGACAACAAGGAGAAGATACATTAACAAAGGAATGGATACAAAAGAGTCAAATATATAGCTAGGATTCGGAGAGGATACAAAAGCAGGGAGTTAAAGCTATAGCAAGGAATCAGTATATTTCTACCACCTTGTTCTTATGTAAATTATTTTCTTTATATTGTATCATATATGGCTGAAACATGTTGATTTGGTTATGTTATTTCTGTTGCGTTTTGACTTCGAAAAAGTTTTGAAATCTACCATTTTAGCCTAATCTTGCATGCTATTGTTTTCGATTCAACAACACCAATAAGGTTTTCTAATTTTGTTCTCCTATTCTGTAAGGCGTTATCCATTCAAATTCAACAACTTGTTAGCCTATCACAATGGTTTCTTAGATGCTTGTATAAAAGGCATTGGGAAATATGTCACTAAATCCAAACAATATTGTTGTGTTCAGAAATTTAAAGCAATTAAGGAGGAGCTTAAGACGATGAGTAAATATGTGGGGACCAATATATAAACTATGATGGAAGTGGCTAAAGTAAGGCTATTTGATGTTCAAAATCTTTTGACTTCGAATATAAATAATGTAGTTCTCTTAATTAACAAAAATTGCCTGTTGGATTTTTATCTTCAAGCTATGCATTACTAATTTTCCCTTATCAAATAGAGATATAGGATTACATGGTTCAAGGATAGTGAATAATGTACCAAGTACTTTTGTAATTTTATGCTAGTGTGGAATAATAGAAATAAAATTTGCTTGGTTGTGTCAAGTGATGGTTCTATTTTGCAATAATAAAATTCACTCCTTTTTGAAGCTACAAATTTCTTGTCCAAGATGTTGGGTTATGTCAAAGCTTATGACTTATCTATCCCTTTATTAAGCAGCTTCATTGCCAAAAAAAATTCTCAAAGAGACATCCTCCTCTCTAATAAAACAATTGAGGAAAAGGAAATAGTTGATACTACCTTTATGTTAGATATGTTGAAAGCCCGAGGTCTTGATGGATTGAATGGTTTTTTGGGATTGAATGGTTTTTTCTTTCAGAAGTCTTAAGATGTAGTTAGTAAAATGATCTTAAAAACTACTCATGAGTTCTTTAGAACTTGTAAACTTTGGAAGGAGATCAATAAAACATTTATCTGTTTAATTTCCAAGCTACCTAATCCAGCTTCATTCAATGATTACAAGCCTATCTCTTGCACTAATTTCCTTTATAATATCATCACAAAATTGATTGCTATAAGATTGAAGAAAGCTATTAATTCTCTTATTAGTGACAATCAAGGTACTTTCATTGAAAATAGACATATTGGGGCCAACCTATTTCCAATAGAAGGCTGATTCATATAATGCTTTCCTCTAATTAAAAAGGTTAAAAAAAGACTCTCCTCTTAGGCACTTATATGGAAAACTTCAATTGATCAAATCTATTTATCTCTTCTTTAAAAATTTACTGGAGTTCCCATATATTTCTTTCAAAAAAGCTTATCAAATGATTAGAAATATTATTTATAAACTTTCTATTGAGTCAACATGATGAAGTGGAGAGTTTTGTTAAAGTCAAGTGGTTAGATTTTTGTTCTTTTAAAGAAGAAGATGGTTTGGGAGTGAATGATATCAAGGCTACCATTTAGCCTTGATTCTGAAAAGACTGTGGCAAATCGTAGATGATAAAACATCTCTTTGGATGAAATGGGTGCATAGTTATTTCTTGAAAGGCATATGCATTTGGAAAGTGCAAAAAAGTTCCACACATTCTTGGTTTCTTTGAAAACTCCTGCAGCTTGGAGATTAGCTAAAATTTGATATTTTCTGTCAAGTGGGGAATGGTGAAAAATCATCTATTTGGTATAATAATTAGACATTTTATAGATAGTTGATCCAACATATTAGAGTCTTAGCAGCTAGAACAGTTGGTTTTTTGGATATTAAGGTCTCCAAGCTAATAGAGAACAACAATTGGCTTGCTCCTCAAGTAGTGTTAAGATACAAACCTACCTACTCACCAGATATCTCTAGATCTGGCAGCTTCTTTTAGAAAGGAAATTTTGTTTCTAATATTTCTAGAAAGTTAAGAGACTGATACGACCCCTAGGTACCAAAGTGTATTGATACAAAATCGTATGGAATAAATATCTTATTCCTAAAATCTCATTTCTGATGTGGCTAATTATGAAAAATAGATAAAATACAATAGACTAGCTATATTTTCTAATAGTGGATACGAGTTGTTCCTTATGCAAGGATTGTGTTGAATCTAGGGACCACTTATTTTTTGAGTGCCTTTTTGATTTAAGTGTTGGAAAGAGATTAAAAGATATTGTAAGTGGGACCTCACAGGGAATACATTCTAAAAAATCATTCAATAGTTGATGGATGTTTTTTTAATTCACAAGGACACCTTGGAGACTTATCTTCTTACTTTGGGGACTTTTATCTAGGAAATAATAGGAGATTCAAAAACAAATTTGCTACTATGGAAGAGACAACATCTATGTTGCCATAAATCATCAAAGAGATTCTTTTCTTAAGAACAAATTCAATTGACTCCATGGAAGCTTAAGAACAAACTCATTTTTAGGACATTTCAAGTCTTTCATATTTTATTACAAGATCAACATGAAATTTGGGGTAATATGCCATTATCCTTGGCCTTTATTTCAAGTCTCTTTCTTACTATCTAAATAAAATGTTTTTCTTGGCTAGCCGCATCTAAGTCCTTCTTTGTGTGTTCATTTGTATTCCTTTTATCTTTGTCATCCTTTTCGTTAAGAGTTGTGACTTCAGGAGTTCCTCATACCTCAGGGGAGGTTAAGGGATGTTGGATACTAAGTGGCTCAGGTGATAGAGGTTCATCAGCTTTTAAGGTAGCATTCCTTTATTTGTCACTAATAGGTTTAGTCTCTTGAGTCTCTTCTATAGGTTTCTTTTGTATGTCCTCTCTCATCTAGGAAGTTAGCAAGAACCATCTTATTTTAAGATTCTACCATCACCTCAGGTTCCTTTCCTAACTCCTCCCAATTGCATATTATAAATCTCCTTCCAGTAGGTTTCTAATTTTTATTTTTCTTAGTCATTGTAGGTTTCCAAGGATAAGTGAGTGTAATTTTAGAAACCATAAGCCCACCATGTTCATCTGATCTTTAAATCTTTAAAGTTTTAGGAAAAGCTTGATTTTCTCCTCTTCCTTATAAACCTTTTCATACCTAACTCTCATTAGCTTAGCAGTATATTCATCGAAGCTTATAAGCTTGCTAATGGAGCTAGCCAAGTAGCTAAACCTTTTCATAGACCAAAATTGTAAGGGAATATTGTGGAAATAAACCTAGATGGGTAAGAGTTATATACCTCATTAATTTAGAGATGTACTTGGATTCCATTTGAGCAAAAGTAGAGATTTTTCATTCAATTGCTAAGGCCTTTGATCAAGAACTTTCACCATACCATAGTCACTTGTATGACTTTAAGAATGACTAAGATCACATTTTAAAATATAAGGTTTAAATTAATTGCAATATTTTAAATTTCAGAAATTAATTTAAAAAATAGTAAATCAAAGGGGTCAAATGTATTATGGTAATGTGAAGAGGAATGTTAGAAAGAACTCCGAAATAGATGTGCACTAACCATAAAATTGTTGATTTAGATTGTCTTAATAAATACATCCAAGGCATCAACTCTCGTAAGCTTTATAGTTATAATTGGAATAAATTATTTATTTATTTAAAACTGGTATTATTAATATATATTCTAAAAAGGTTAATTTAAACCTTATAGTCTATGGTAAAATTTAATTTAAATTCAAATATTTCAGAACATTCAAAAATAATTTCAATATTTTAAAAATATTTAGTTTGGACTCTAAATTGACAGAACCCTAGCTCCCTGTCAATGTTTCCTCAATTTTATTTAACTTAATTTTTAATAATTTATTATGGGATATTCAAGCTAGCATAGAAACCCCGTAAGCTTTGCCCCTTTTATCCATCCTTTGTCTTTGTTAATCCCTAATTTCCCAAACCCCAAAAAGCTCTTTTATTTGTTGCCTTTTTTTCTTGAAGGCAGGGCATATATCTGTAATTCTCTCAATGTAATTGATGAAATTGAGAGATAGCGAAGGATATGGTTTGACAAGCAACTGTTCACAAAACATTTGAGTGTCCTTATTCTAGTTACATAATCTTAAAATTTGATAAACGCCACTTATATTCATGAGATTATCGAATTTGGAATCTGAATTGTTATTCATCAGAGGTTATTGTAAATATCATAATGACATGACATTGTAAAAGTTTGTTTGTACAACTTGAGTTTATGTTGGAGAAGATAACCGTAACAACATAGACCACCCGTTTATAGATATTGTTCATTTTGGATTGCCCCTTGGGTCAAAACTCTCACGGCTTTGCTTTTTTCATACTCAAGAAAACGCGTCTATAGGGAAGAGGTATCTATACATTTATAAGGCATACTTTGTTCTTCTTTCCAATCGCTGTGGGATCTCACAATCCACCCCCTTTAAGACTTAGCGTCCTTGCTAGCACAATGGTTTAGGAATAAGCTCTGATATCATTTGCAATAGTCCAAACTACTTGCTTATAGATATTATTTGTTTTAGGTTATCCCTCGGCCAAGTCCCTCATGATTTTGCTCTTCTTACACCCGAGAAAACATGTATATAGGAGAGAGGTATCTATACCCTTATAAGACATACTTCGTTCTCCTCTCCAATGTGGAATCTCACAATAACACCAAGATTGAACTTTTTTGCAAATAAAAGAAGAAATTGCTTCAATTCAATATTACTTATTAAATGGGAAACTTGGAAAAGATTGTTTTATATCTTTTCATTTTGCACAAAGAGGAGTTTTGGACAATAAAACAATGAAGAGATGAATGTTTAGGGGTTTGGAAAACTGTTTAAGAAATTAGGAATTCGCAAGTAGTAGATAAGAGGTGTAGAACTTGTGGACCCTTTGTCAGTTGGGATGTTCAATTGATAAAGGAACCCACAATAAATAATAAAAATTCAGGTTGAATAAAATTGAAGAAATCCTAGTTGGGAGTTAGTGTCCATCAATTTAGTGTTTAAGTTCATTTTTTATAAATATCCCCATCTTTTTGCAAGACTAATGATTTTTGGGAAATTCACCATCTGCTGAAGGTTTCGATAACGACGATTTATTAGAATTTAAAAAAGTCCAGATTTTCAAGAAAATAGCATTTTAGACAGCTCCATTTCTATGTAGTAGTTAAAGGGTAAAAGATGGAGTGTGATGCAAAAGCATTTTTAACAATTCCGTAGTACATTATACTTTCACCTCTACAAAATAAGGCAATTCAAAGGACTTCAAACGAAAATACTGGGGATCATGTGCAAGGTTCATCATTTCATTATTCAAGAGTAATAGAATTGCATAACCATAAACTGTTCAGAGTCTACCAATTTCTAAAGGTACTAAGTCATTCTGTTGAAAACTCAAACAGCATAGTATGCTTGTACTTTTCTCCAGGCTGAATGATCACTGAGGGGAAATTTGGTTGATTTACAGCGTTGGGAAACCCCTGAGTTTCCAAGCAGAGCCCTGATTGCTTTCCATAGACAGCGCCTCCTTTACCAGCTACTCCATTCACGTAGTTTGCTGTGTAAAACTGCATCCCAGGGGCATTTGTCCATAAGTTAAGAACCCTTGAGCTTGATGGATCCTTGACTTTTGCAGCATGCTTCAAACCCAATTTCTCTTCCCCACCGTCCAGTACGTAATTGTGATCATAACCCATACCCACCTCATGGATCGAGGTCCCAATCTTTTTCTCAAAGGTGAAGTCAAATGGAGTGCCTTTGACTGGCATGAGTTCACCAGTTGGGACAACGTTGTCATCCACAGGAGTAATGTGAGAACCCCATATTTGAATTGAATGGTCAAGGACATTTCCTGAGTTGTGACCAGCTAAATTCCAATACGTATGCTGAGCTAAACTTACTGGAGTAGCCTTGTTCTCAGCCACTGCTTCCATATCAAGTCTCATTGTTGTGCTTGACGTAAGTGTATAACTTGCACTTACAGAAAGGTCCCCTGGGTAACCTATGGCAGATAGAAACAGAAAATATTAGGGACACTGAGAGTAAGAGAGAGAGACAGTACGTTGCACACATAATAACAGACACAGACACAGAGATAGAAAGTACCTTCTTCTCCATCTCGGCTTCGGTATTTGAAGGTGATGGATGGATTATCTCCTTTCTTATATTCTGCAACTTCCCATAACACCTTGTCGAAACCCTTTTGCCCTCCTAGAGGAGGTAATAAAATATGTCACATACCAAGAAGAAATTATTTGACCTTAGGTCTCCAAATGACCAGAAGTGAAAAACTTAACACTATTCTTCACCAAATGCAAGCAAAAAAAAAAAATTAAAGCTCTAATACGGAAAAGTAAAAGCAATGAGACATGCAAAAAGAAAAGTGCATTTCTTTGTTATGAATTTCCATCTGCAGTTCCGTTTTGAACTCAAATCAACTCATAAAATAAGAAACTCTAAATAGTAGGAATGCTTGCACCATAAGATCGTAACTTTATACTCAGATATTATGAAAAGCTACTGAACCCATACAAAACACATGCATGAACCATCTCTCAGCTTATATGTCTGGATATTCTAAAACCTCAATAGTTAGCTCTGATTTCCAGTTGACTTCAACGAAGAGTTGTTTGTGTGCTGTTTAGCAGTGGGGGTCATAACTTTGCATGAAATTGCATCTACTAATTACAACATGGCCAACAAGGCTCCTGGCCTACCCAACTGACACAACGATCATGATTTAAAGATAATCACACCATCAAACATTCAATTAGATACTCCAATGTGATCTTAAAAGTGTCTTTTTTTATATGAAACATAGAAGTAACATCTGATTTTGACCAGAAATAAGGCATTTATTCCCATCCTTTTCCCCTTTTTTCCTTTGCAAACAGAATATTATAATTAGGCAAAACGATTCAAGCTGTGAATATACAATATTTTGACTAGCTGTTTGAGGTGATAAAGTTATCAACATGATTGAAAGACAGCCACGATTAAACATAATAACATCAAACTGAGGGAATTAACAAATAAATACCATGGAGACTGTTTGGAGGCTTGTTGATGGGCAAAGAGTATTCGATTCCATTAAGGGTGAACTTTCCATTTTTTATCCTGTTCGCCACTCGGCCCACAATGCAGCCGAAGTAAGGCGCAGCACCTTGCTGGTTAAAAATAAATTCAGGAAGCGTCAGAAATCTCAAATATTGATCACCCAAAAGGAGACAAGAGTCATAATTAAACAAGGAAGACACCCTCAAACAGGTATAGGTCGCAAAACGAATTTCCTGCCTTTGCTTTTCTTTCTGTTATTAACAAAAGTAACTATTGAAGTGACTGCGGTAAAGGGAAAGGAGAGGAAGAAAAAAGAGAATCAAATCGTCAAAAAGACATGACGTAATCCAAACAATTTGAACTGACTTCTAATCAGATCATAATGTATATCAAAAACTATTAAGCGAATAGAAGAATTACCAAATATTGCTCCACGGAGTCCATCCCGAGAACAACATCAGCTAAATTCCCTTGAGAAACCAACAAAATACAACAAGAAGTGAAAAAAGAAAACCCAAAAACTACAATGACAATGTCAGGGTTCACAATTGAAGTAGATGAAAAAAAAAAAACCAGAAAGTCACCGTTTTTGTCAGGCACAAAGAGTGAAGTAATAGTGCAACCGAGGTTAGTGATCTTGACCTGCATGGAACCATTGTTGAGTTCAAAGATTTCAGGCTTCTGGGTCTGATCCGTCATCGCTTAAAAACGGAAACTTGAGAAAGAGTTTGAAACAGAAACAACTATGATGTTGAGTTGTTGACTTATTATCACATTCGTTACATTCAAGTACGAGTATGATGTTGGATGGCGCTTAGTAACAACTAACACGTCGCTGTCTCAGTAAGATCTGGGGGGATTGTGCCTATCCACTTTACAGGTATATGCTTTGGTGGGGCTGTTGAGATAAGGAAAGTCAATTCAAAACCCCTTAAACCACTAATCCTTTTGAATGGGTTTGGACTGGATGCTTTTGGATTGCAGAGGTAATCGGATCGCTGCTTTCTAATTTTAATTCGGCTTTGGCAATGTAGAAATTAGATCTGAAATGTGTTCATTGGGCCTATACAGCACATGGCTGGGGTCGAAATTACTAGACCTCACAATTACAATGGTTAATTAAGGGTCCAATTAGTATTATTTTAACTTTTAATTTTCAAATTATGTTAATATTTATTTGATTTAATTTACACATTTTAAATTATGTAAATATTTATTTGATTTAATTTTTAATTTATTTCAAATTATGTTTCGTATGCTCCGATAATTTGTAACAATAATAAAAATTTTGTTTTTGTCATAATCTAATTTTAAAATTAATTAAGCATATTATATAATCTTTTGATGTTAGGTACTAAAAAAAATTATTAATAATTCAATCTAAATGCTTAAATAAAATTAAAAATAAAATAAATTATTTTATAAAATTACAAATATTTTCAAAATCAAAATTTTTGGTAAATATATTTAAAATTTTAAAATTGAAAATATTTTACGTCAATTTTAAAATTTTAAAAGTTGTTATTTATGAAATTAAATTATTAAAAATATCATATACTTAATTTTAAGTAATAGCACTAATTTTAACAATGAAAGCATACACTAAAAAATAAATATTAGTTTTAAGATTGGAGTCCAGGCTTAAGTCATCTTCCATTTTCTTCCATTCTCCAGGTACCTTTCCCTATTTCATTCCCCATTTTCCAGATCCACCTCGTATCTCCAACGTTGATGATACGCTTACTTGTAAATGAGGAAATTAGTTAGTCATTGTTGGAATCTAAGTTTTACTCATCTTCCATTCTTCAAATAGCATTCCCCATTCTCCAGATTAAGAGGATGATTGAATACGGTGCTCGAGGACATGTGAGTTTTAGGCTTTTAGTTATTCTTTTTCTTGGTAGAAGATGAAACTAGAATGAAGTTGAGTTTAGTGAGAAGATGAAGTTGAATTTGTGGTTGGAAACTGGTTTTGGCAACTTGGGAATTTTGTCAGTTGATGGGAGAATAGCAATTCATCATAGAGAATAAAGGGGAAGATAATCAAATAGGTTGATGTGAGTGGTTCAGCACTTTCATCTCTTAACCAGAGGTTTTGAGTTCGAGTCCTGGAAACGGAGAAATCTGTTTGATCAGTATTTTATCTCTTACGGGCTGACCCGGTGCGACTGGGGATTAGTCTAGGAGTGAATGACTTAAAGACGCCGTTCTCATGAGTTGGGACCCTCCTAAGACACCTCGTGGGCTAACAAAAAAAAAGGGAAAAGATGGCCACATTAAGGTGAAGTCAAGCGGATTTTGAATTGCCCATACAAGCTATATAAGCTTGACTTGGACTTACTTCAAATTGACCTTAGGCCACCCTCTTAAAGGGTCGGGTCAATGATGAGCCCAACTTGACTTGACACCTAATTAATTTATAATAAAATTATAAATATTTTCTTAATTATTTATTTTTTAATAAAATATAATGAATTTGTTGTTAAAATTTATTAATAAATATTATATAATAGATTAAAATAAAAATAACTAATTAATTTATAAAATAAATTTACATGTAACTTTTATTTAATATTTAATTATTTTTATAATTACACCTTTGTAATTATATAATATTTTTATTTTAGAATAACCTAAATTAAACTAAAATAAAAAAATGGAGGTGAAACGAATCAACTATAATTAATTATCTATATCTGAGTATAAGGTAGCTACCATTAGGGAATATCAATCTATTCCTATAATCATACTTTGTACTGCATATTGAGAAATATCGTTCTCTTTCTTTATTTACTTCCTTCTATTTAGGCTAGTTGCCCATTCTTGTTGATTCTAATGTTCTATATATACTATGTGCCATATGAGATGAATATTCATAAAAACATAGCCTTCTTCCTCAAAGTCACACGATATCATAACAAAGAATTTTGCAGGAGGAATCGAATGGTTATCATTATGGAAAGAATTTTGAGCAATTGCGATAAGCTATAGATGATGAAATAACTACTCTTATCAAAAAACAAACACCTAAATTTTGATTCCAAATCTATCAAGTCTGGGCCGGCTCTGAGTAAAGGCAGGATGGA
>JANZLD010000007.1:19745013-19782216 GCA_026413575.1 Erythroxylum carthagenense | reverse complement strand
AAGTCAGGGCCGGCTATGAGTTAAGGCAGGGTGGACACGTATCCAGAGTCTATCCTTATAAATGATAAAATAGGACTTATTTTTTTCTTTATAAAAAATAAAATGAAACAAAATAGAGCCTATTTTTGACCTCATAAAGAACAATGAAAATGATTTATATTTTATTTATTTTTATTTTATACGAAGGCTCAAAAATAGGCAAAAATAGAAACTTTTTTTTACTTTATCCAAGACCTATAAAATATTAAGAACGGCCTTACATCAAGTCATATTATTGTGGGGTGTAAATATTTTTTTTATTAAGCAGCTGCAAAATGGTTCAATTAATAAATATAATGCCCATCCTATAGCTTAAAGAATTACTCTAAGCTATATATATAGCCACCTTCGGAAATGGTTGATTAAATAGTTGGATATTAGCAATGTTTGTCTCCATGGGAATCTCCATGTAGTTGTTTATATGGCTTATTAACTGAAGGGGTATGTTGATTAATAACATCCAAACTATGTTTATCATCTGAAGTGGGCACACCATGCTTGGTTTCAATGGCTATTCAATTTTATATGCATACAATTAATCTTCAAAATAAAATGTCTCTTTGTATTTATTTAATGATAGAACTGATCATTTCTGTTATGTCATATTGGTGATTTAATTGTCACAGGCACCAATTTAGAAAGAAAAAAAATTGAAGCCTATATCCAAAAAATAAAGAAGGGAATTTTTAATATGTGATTTAGGCATCTTGTATTATTTATTGGATGTTGAGGTTAAGCAATTATCTACTAGGTTATTATTTACTCAGAAGAGATATATTATAAATCTTTTACACCAAACATCAATGGCAGATTCTAAACCATGTTCCGTAGCAGTGTTCACTCACCATATTCTATGTAAATACATTGGTCTACTCTACCGAATGTTAATAAGCACAAAAGCATCATTGGCCTCTTTAATCTTGACGTGACCAAATTTTTTTTTATACAGTCAATCAGTTATGTTAGTTTATTCATTGTCCCACTGATGGTCACTAGTAAGCAATAAACAATCTGGTTTCCTTTTCTCAAATTCTTTATCATTGTTGTGTATAGTTTTTATTGCTTTTGAATGCTTTCATACCTTGATTTTGATTACAATTCTTTATATTTTGATCCAAATATGAGATAAATTAACAGAAAATGATGTAAATATCGCATAAATATTAATTGGATTATTTTGTAAATTTTGCATAAAAGTTGAAGAAAAAGTTGACCTAAATTTTGCATGAAAAGAAAAGGAAAAAAAAAACAAAGAAAGTTGGTGACTATTTAGACACAGAGGTGACTAAGCATGTCACCACCGTGACATGTTAAGTCTAGATGGTGATTTAACTTGTCACTATCCTGACAAGTCTAATCACGGATTTGTCACCACCGTGACCTTGGCTGCACAGGGGGGACAATGAGTCACACCCGTAATTGTCATACTCACCCCCATGACATGTATTTCCTTGAATTCGTCTACTTATTATGTGGTAGTTGCAAAGATAATAACTCAAAACCCTAAACCTAGAGTCATACTACAAATAGCTAGAGAGGAGGGTGGCGACAGATATACACTCTACTCTATAGACACACATTCTACATTTTCATTCTCACATACTGAGAGACTGGGGGGATAAAGAACAAATAGACAAAGAAGGGGAGAAGAGACATAAAAACAGAAAGAGTCGAGTGAGCAAAGAGCTAGCAACAAGGTGAAAATAGTGTGACCCTTTGATCATTTCAGTGAGGACCAAGCATGAGCTGAAAACGAGAGTTGATGCAAGAATCTTAAGAGGGGTAGGAGATCACCGCAACTCCCTCTTCATTTGCTTATTCTGTTCCTTATCTGTTGCATCATTTCTTTGTTATCTTACTGAATTCATTATTTTGTAGATTAACTGACTCATACTCTGTTAGCTTTTGATAGTTTATTTTGGTTATTTACTCAGTTTATTACTTTAATACTTCTCTTATAATGATCAATATGAGATTGAAGTATATGGAGATGATGAAACTTGTTATTTCCATGATGAGTTGATCTCTTTTTCTTGAGGATTAATGTAGTTATTTTAGTCAAATATGCATGATTAAGGGAATAGGTTGTTGTCTTTTGTTGTTATAGTTTCTGAACTAAATAGATGTAATAGCATGGTCAAGCTTTACATTATTTTAGTATTAAACAAAGGATCGAGTGGAGAAATTTAATATGGAACAAGAAACTATAGATGTTTAGGTTAAGAATTAGAAATATATTAACTTAAGTGGTAATTAATAGTTGCGTTTCGATAATTCATTCCAATAATAACTTATTAAATATGAAAGCTAGATTTAGTTTATTATTCGAGTTGATTTTAGAACCCAACTGTTCATTTTAGTAAGAAAAATATCCAATCACTTTTGGTTAATCATGCATAGGAGATTAAATTAGTGAAATTAATTCTCAATAGTTTTCACTTCGATTAATCTATTCATTTTTGCTTCCAGTTGAATCAGTTTACTTTTCAATTTAATTTTGTGATTTTCTTTAAAGTCTTCACTCAACAAATTAAGAGAGAATGTTTATGATTGCATGTGCTTTTATATTTATTCAAGATTAATTTAAATAGATCAATTTCACCTCCAAGGGAGATGACCCTGGGTAATCACTACAACTACCTCGTATACTTGCGAGTAGGATAGCCTAGGTATTTTTAGAACTTATTTAGGCACAACAAGTTTTTAGCACCATTTTCAAGGAGATGTTTATTTTTTTAAACTTGAATTAATTTTTATTATTTTTGATTGCTAAAGTGATTTTGATTTTTTTTATGTTTGTTTATGCATATATGTTTTATTGTGTTATTTTATTAATGTGTTGTGTTAATTTTTGTTATTAATTTAGTACTATCTTATTTTATTAACATGTTCAATTGCGTGTTTTGTTATTAATTTAGCATTGTCTTTAGTTAATTTAAGCTAGGTAGGAGGACTCTAGGAAGTGCACTCAAGTAGTTTATACTAGGAAAGAGATCTGTATATAGTGAACCTGTCCCTTTTATTGATAACATACATCAAATACAAAGAACCAAAAGATGGGTGAAAGGCAATTAATGATGAAGGAGTATGTTAGACCGGTGATTGGCATTACCACTTCATGTATACATTTGGGAGTAGCAGCTACAAATTATTAATTAAAGAGCATCCACTACAACATGCTGCCATCTTTCTATGAGGTTCCTAATAAAGACCTTTTAAACTTCATTCGAGAGTTTTATACCACTCTTCAAACCTTCTCATTAGATGACTTAAACGAAACTCAGAATGAGATGCTTCTCATACACATTGAAGAATTGGGCTAAGGCATGGTTGATAACAGTTCCACCCAATTTGTTGACTACATGGGAGGAGTTGTACAACAAATTTATGGGAAAATTCTATTCCCATTGACAGACTTCTGAGTTACAGACGAAGATAGCTACTTTCACTCAAATAGAGGGAGAGCCATTCCATAAGGCATGGGAACACTTCAAACTCTTGATAATCTAATGCCCACACCATAATTTTCCACTTCATATGCAAAACCAATTATTTTATGATGGATTGATACAACAATGTCAGAACATGGTGGATAATGTAGTAGGAGGAGTTGCGGGAGAGAAAACAATTGAAAAAAATATACAAAATCTTCGAAATGTTGGGGGCTAGTTCTAAACAAAAGAGCGTGAAGGGAAGAAGAGTTGGAGTTCATGAAGTGAGCTCGAATCAAGAATAGTCTATGCAGTTAGCTGAGTTAACAAGGCATGTAAAGATGCTAATTACAAGACTACCCAAAAACGTTCCAAATCAAGAGGTATATGGTATATGTGGAATTTATAGTGGTGGAGCTAATGTTTGTTCATATTCTTATGAGCTTTTCATAGATGGGTAAGAATAAGTGAACTCACTTAATGATTTTCAACTAAGGGAGAGAAATGATCTGTATTTAAATACCTACAATCCTGGTTAGAGAAACCACCACAATTTTTTCGTGCAAGACAAGTAACCAACCAATGCAACCCCAATAATAGTACCAAAATTTTCAAAGGCCAAACTATTTTTAAGGGCAATCCTTAAATGAAAATCTACTAAGAAAACCTTATTTGGAGGAAGTCTAGATGCAGTTATTCAGGTAATATCCTAGAATCAGGAAACGAACAATAAGAGATTCGACTCCTTGGAAGCATTTGTCAAAAGGATTGAGATTTAAGTAGGACAACTTGCTGCTCAAATGTATAACAATCAAAAGGAAAAGTTGCCTAGTCTTCCTGAACAAGCCCAAGCGATTACTATTATGAGAAGTGGTAAAGTGATTGACAATCATGTTGAGTTTCCTTTTAGATTTTTGGATGCTGATAATCAAGAGAAGGAGAGCCTCACCAATGAAGAAGATGGGCGAAATGAGAAAAGCAATGGGAGAAACTCTTCAAGTCACATTCAAAAGGGTGAACAACTTACGCATGGCACTAAGGAAAATGAAGGACAAAAAATGCACAAGGTGACGGATCCTTATCAATCACAAATTCCATATCAAAGCCACCTTAAGGAATTGAAAGAAGATGAGCAATTTTCTTATCTATATGGCATGCTTTCTAATGTCAATATTAATCTGCCTTTGCTAGATGTGATTAAGAACATTTCGACTTATGTCAAGTTCTTCAAGGAACTAAGCACCAAGAAATGAAAGTTTAAACCTAATGAAAAGATGCTGGCTTCAAAAGTAACAAGTTCAATTATGCAGCAACATTTACCCCCCCAAATTGAAAGACCCAGGATGTTTTATTGTGAAAGTATCAATGGGTAACGGTGATTAGGTTAAGGGGATTCTTGATCTTAAAGCAAGCATAAACCCTATACCTCAGTCTATTTATGAGAAATTGGATCTAGGATAGTTAAGACCTATGAACATGTGTTTGCAATTAGCTGATAGGTTAATTTGTTATCTGAATGGAATAATAGAAGACATGTTAGTGGAAGTTGGAGGATTGATTGTTCTCGTAAACTTTGTTGTCCTAGAAATGATGGAAGTGAAGGAGAAAGAAAAGGAGCACTTTATACTCCCTGGGAGGCCTTTTATGGCCACCATTAACACTTTGATTAATGTGAAGAATGAGAAACTGACCATGACTATCTTAACAGAAACAATAGAATTTTCAATTTTTAATGTTAAACCTATTCTTACTCTTACTTTTTCTAAAGACTATTCTTTTATTGATCAAGTTAATGCTGACGATTTTAATTTTGCCTTGCAGGAAGAAGAATAAAAGGAGTTGGACTTGGTTAAAGAGAGCGATGAATATTTCCAATTGCTAGTTGATGCAAATGAGGGAAAGGTTAGGAAATTCTTCGAAAAGAATCCCAATGAAGAGACGAAAACAGTGGACTCAATCACTTTGAGTGATCTACCTTGAGCATAACGATTGAGGTGTTCAGTTAAAAGACATTAAAGAAGTGCTAAATAGGAGGCAACACATATAATTTATGTTTTGTTTTTCAATTAGTTGTTTGTTATTTCTTTTTAGTGAAACATGACCTAATCTGGTTGCTTTGTGTGGACAGGACTACTTTTCAATCTTTTATAATTGTCTTCCTCGTAGCTATTCACCGCTCCTCAACTTAGTACGCCATGCTTACTACTATGCTTCACACCACATTGACACAACCACACCTACACTTTCGTATCATATTTCTATGCCTTTTCTTGTTAGTTTAATGTCTTTTAGTTTTAATGCTTGTCCATGTTCGTGTTATTTTGTCTTAGATCCCTCTTTTACTTTTTTGAATCACATTAGGAACAATGTGATGTTTAAGTGTAGGGGGATTAGTTAAAAAATGTTTATTAATTGTGTGTTATGTATTTATTTTCCTATTTAATAGTTAGAGATGCATGGTCATGACATAAACTCGATCGGGATTATAAATGTATAACCTGACTTAATAAGTATGCTTGCATGCTTAGACTAATTGACTTGGATATCGGTTAAAAGGACATTAGTTTGTTGTGATAGATGAATGACACTTTTCATTTGGTAAGAATTTAAGCCTTTTTGAACTATTAAATACCAAATTCAAGTATTCTTTATTGAGAGTATTCTTTCATGATTGAGGAACTTTAGAACTTGCTTGCAAATACTAGTTGAGATCACACAAATGTTGAAATGATCAAGGCAATTAGGATTTACCCTTTCTGTTTAAAAAGCCACCATGACGTTACCTTTAGTGAACCCCCTTTGAGCTTAACATAAAACCTTTTCTTTCTTTAAACCTAAAATATGAGCCTTGACCTTAATTACTTATCCTTTTCATTGTACCTACCATAAGGCAAGTTGAACATTTGAATGTGTATAATTGGGTTTAAGGATTACTTGTTTAAACAATTGTGAGAGTATCATAACATATAGTTGTCTTTTGAGTTAGGAATGGGTAGGGTTGTAATAATTTGTATCTTCCCTCTACATTTTTCTCTACTGAAATAAATAAATGAAAAATATAGTTAAAAAAGAGAAAAAAAGATGAACAGAAAATGAAAAGAAGAGGAGAGAAGTAAAAATGTGAAGTGTTAATTTTGTTAAATGAGATGAAAAGATTGAGTGTTTTATGATTCATTGTTTTGTATTATTTTAAATGCTCACTTTGAGTTGTGGTTTTAAACTACAATTTTCTTTTTTTCCTACCCTTAGCCCAACCCTTTACAATCATAATAAAGACCTTTATATTGATGTTTGTATTTGATATGAGTGTTGGAGATTGGAATGGTAACCAAGCTTATGGTAGATGCCTCACATTAAATGAATGATAAGTGAATACATATGCTTCCTTTGAATGCTTGAGAAGATGGATAATGGAGTGAGTGCCTATCTTGTTAATGGTTCTTTGAATTGAAGTACTTGTTGATTTTGGCTAAATATACTAAGAATAGCTTGTTCATGGGGTATTATGAGTTTCAAGTTCTTAGGTTATGTTTATTAAAATGATCATTGATATTTTTTACTATTATTTGGGAAAATTATTGTTTTCATTGTTTGTTCTTGTACAATCTATGTAACGTTGGACTCTCTGAGCTCTTTTGTATTGTTCTACACTTGGAGACACTATTGTATATTGATATATACATGGTTGTATATGAGTTCAAAGATTTATTTAAATCCTTTTGGGTATATATGTCAATGATTTATAATGTTATAAGCCCTTACATGAACTTAGAGTTTCTTGGTATGTGAAATCTTGGAGATTTATGGAATATAAGCTTCTAAGTGTGTAAAACCAACTCCATTGGATGGATATGACCATAGTGGCTGAGTTAAATGTGTTCTCATGCCTTAGAGGTGATTAGACATGATTTATAAACTTATTGGACACTTAGAAAGCTTAATTGGAAATGTTTATGTACATAAGGACTTATTTGTCAATTGTTAAAAGTTAAAGGACTTAATTGTAAATTTTCAATTCTTGAAAGATCAACATGTAATTTTATAAAGTTAAGAGACTTAATTATTATTTCAAAAATTCGGGAACCAAAATAAAAAAAAAGTTTTAGTCATTCCCAAATTTTGGGCTTAATTGTAAATTTAGAAAAAAAATTTTGGAAAGTATAATGATAATTTTACATAAGCTAAGAACAAAAAAGTAATTTCATGTATGGCTGTGCATCCCACCGTTAAAGACTAGAAACATTTTTTTAATTAAAAGAAAAAAGAAGAAGAGAGAAGAGAGGAAGAGAAGAATCCATTTTCGGCCATCACTAAAATGTTACCCTTATTTTGATTCTCCAACCCTTCCTAAGTATGACCTCGAATTTGTGCTGACTTCCGACTTTTCTAGCAATGATTATCCTACGCTGTAGCTTCACTACTTCCCCTACAATATCTTCACTCCTTATTTCAACTCCCCACGCTCCGTCCACGCTAAAGATTTCTGTTGACGTTCAATGCATTGCAGGGTGCAACGCCGGGAGTACTGACTTGTGTTTGGTGCACAGGACTGCTAATACACATGCCTTGCGATTCATGATATATAAATAGCCTGACAGAGCTGGTCAAAAGATTACAGACGAATTTGTGGTTGAATCACCACTTTTGCTCCCTCAGATTCAGAGTTCCTATATCATTACTTAGGGCGTGGGTGCACATACAAAATCGAAATTAACTTGTTACGATACCATAATAATAATAATGTGTTATAGAAGATAGTAATTTTCCATTTTATTTCGAAATTATGAGACTATTCTCGTGTCTGAAATGTGCATTGACAAGTAAATTTGGAACCACACAAAATAGAAAGTTCTTTGCCCATGAGCCCCCAAAAGTTGCAAATGCTTAAGAAATTCTTAAGCATTTTCAGTTGCGAACTCGCTTAGGAATTCTTCATCAAGGCCGGGGAAGGAAAAAAAGCAAAGTTCAGGCTTTTCCTGCTGATCCAAATAAACGCATCTTCTCTGCGACCACAGCCTTCATGGCATCTTTTGCAGAAGCTATCACATGGACCAAATCCTTCTGGGGGATACTCAGTGAGTCCAAGTAAGCCTTACGCACCTCCGTGTTGACATTGAACTTTCTCACACCTCGATCTATACAAGCCTGCTTATAGCAGTCAAGATGATGACAACAATGTTAATCAAGTTCTATTCCTCAAACATAATGCAGAAGCATATCATGTGCACCAGCTACCATCTAATTATTTCAACGTATCAGTAGTAGTTTGTAATTGTCTAACACATTTTTCATGTGGATTATGTGATGGATTTTGGTAATATGCACACACATTTAATCACATGTAAAGCTTTCTCACCAAAATCTCACGTGTGCCACATTTGATAAAGAACAACTCTTAAGATTTGATTTTATACATCATAAAATTTAAAGAATAAGTACCTAATGACTATAGTCAATATCAGTAATTATTGACTTTAAGTTTGAGAGAATCAAAAGGCAAACATAAACTTATAAACATGAAACTAAAATATGTTAATAGTACTTAAAAACGTTAATAATATTAAATATTCATTATAACATTTTTAATTCAAATTCAATAGTCTCTACTCTCTAGCTTACAATGTTACAGCAATTTCTAGAAATAGCTATGGATAGTTGGGTTTGCAATTAATAATTTTGAATTAAAAACCAACTTTCCAACATCTTATTGAAGAGAGGATTAAATATCAATCAAATTAAAATTCAACTAATTAATGACATGCCTTAATCGTACATACTTCTATACATACTTTCTTATTGATGTTTCATTAAGGGTATTTAATAATGAAATGTTTTACTTTATTTATTTAATATATTATATTAGTTAATAAAGCAAAGAATATGATTTTAAGATATAAGATTTTCATTGACATAAAATTTACTTTCAAAAGTGGTGCTTGCACCTAGTATAATTCTAGTTTGTGGCAAAAAGAAATTGTTTTGAATAAAACAACGCCGTTTTCTATTTTTAATTATAAAAAATAAAAATTTTCAGGCAGACAATCAAGCTAGGACTCGGGATTGGGCTCGGACTCATGCTCTGGTATCTCAGGCTACTGTCAGATCAAGGGCCCAGCCCAGCTTATTTCTATACCCATTTCTAAGATGCTTCTCTATTGTTTCTCTCCTAAACTATCTCTAGTTGTTGTATTTTCTTCCTTCTTTAAGCTTTGTAGTCCCTCCAGTTCTCCTTTTCAGTTGTTTACCGTCTGTTAACTCTACTACTGAATCCCATTTTTGGTAAGCCTTTTCTTCTTCCGCTGCTTAAAACTCTATTTTGCTATGCCTCTCTAGACTCTTGTCCTCGTGACCCTTTTGGTTTGTAGTTTTAGTTTCTCGCCTTTCCCTTTGAGCTGCCATTATATGAATTAATAGCATGATGAGAGAGAGGCTTCTCACTAGTCTTCCTTTCTACTTGCCCTTCTTTCAGGTTGCTCCTTGCCTAGGATGATAGAGGGTACTTGATACTGAGCCTATTTTAATTCGCCTATTTCATGGTTTCAAATCCTTCTGCTACTGCAAAATACTGAATATGGTGAAGGAGAACTGAAGAACTCTCCTGGATTAATCATATTTTTCATATTAACGCACACTATAATGCTATAGCAGCTGCAAACTGCAAACTGCAAACTCTTTACTTGTTTCTCTTCCTTATATCTCACATGCCCATATATAAGGAGACTATTTATATATTCTAAGTGTTCCCGGAGTCCAATCAGGCTTGGGCACGGGCTCAGACTACAGACTAGGCCTACACCTGTTTATGTTTTCCCTGGGCCTGACCTCAGCCGACGCCATGACTATGCTTCACAGCTCACAACATTACTAACTGCTATCCCTCTGTAGACAAGGCCCTGAATCAATTACTCACTTGTTCTTCCGATGTTGCTATTCATCATACCTCTTGGATGAAATACAAAGGGCTTGCAATTTGAATTGTTATTGCAAAGATTTTTCCAGCTTTATTTCCTAGAAGAGTAATAGCCAAGGAAGAACCAAAGAGGATAACCTAACAATCAAAATAACTTTTGGATGCTTGGTTTATGAATATGGAGGAAAAGAAACTCCAGGATATTCAAAGACATTAGTTATCATTCATCTCAAACACTCAAGAAGAGAAAAGGTAGAACTAGAGAATTCATCTTCATTCATTAATTATAACTTAAGTGCGGCAGAAGTATTGCTAGTAATTGAGACTTATGATTATGATTCCTAAGTTGGTGACAACTAGAACATTTCTTAAGCTGGGGGACAGCTAGAACTATTGTCATTCCTTGCAATCTTTCAAGCTTTGGCATAGGAAGTCTGTGGGTAATCTTGTTAATTTGTAAAGCTTCAAGTTACTGCATTGTAACTTGCAAAGCTTTGCATAACACAATTGATTCGGCAGATTTGGATTCCTATATATCTACTAATGTAATACTTTACTTCATTATACGATATTCACTAACTTGTAAAGCTTTAAGCTATTACATATTTTCCTTGCATCCTTATTGGGACCCTTATTTAAAACAATTCCATTATTTTCAACCAAAAAAAAAAAAAGAGCTAATTAAGAGGTTTATTGGATTATCTGAATAAATTTTCATTGCTTGATTATTATTGATTATATAAACTTTAACAATTATATAGCTGAGTAGTACATACTATTGCTTTAGAATGTTTATAGTACTATTAAAATTATTATTCAAAAAAAATTAAAGATCAACAAATAGTATTATATTAAGAAATCGAAAATCAATAATCAGCAATATCATTACACATAAAATTATCCTACTTTCTTAATTCATTGAGAAACAACTATCAACTTATACTCTAGATTTAATATTAAAATGTATTATTCACTTTTTATTTGATAAAAATGAAATACCTAATTTCAAGGGTCAATTTAACACCTTTTTATTTAACTAATTTTACCATAATAATTCCAAAATTTTGGAATTAAAATTAATCAAATTCAAAATTAAAGGGCCTACTTGAAAATTTAAGCTCTAAAGGGCGATCTTACTACAAAAATCCACTTACAAAAGAGCTGTTGATACTAATCCTAAGTGGCAACTTGTTCGTGAGGTACATGTAGGTTCATTTTGCTCTCCTTCATATTATATATGTATATATAATGAAAAGATCGGAACTACGGTGAATTCTTAAATTAGGTGAACAAGGCAGCATTTCATCTCTTTACCTTGATAAGTTCCTTGGGCAAGCCAGAAGCTCCATGCAGCACCAGGTAAACGCCTTTCTTCGAACATAATGCATGTAAATCCTAAAGCCAGGAAAAATTTTAAAATCATTAAAATTACTCTTTATCAACAGCATCAACAAACGTTAGAAAAGTAGCTTAATTCGGTAACTCTTTTCAAATTTGTGGGATGTGAAACTATTACAGGTCTTATGAGAGAGCCAACCTCAAAAGCTAGCTTAAAGGGTGGGAGAGCTCATTAGCCTATAAATTTTACATTAGCCTCTCTTATTACCGATGTGGGACAATTAGACCGTAAAATTCCACAACACTTCACAGCATAAGCACCGGCGGTTTGGCTGTGTGCTAGACCTTTTCTAATCCCGGGCGAACACCCAAATATCTACGTCACCGCCCATGAGCATGGCACGAGGACTTGAAAGAGTGGTGTTATCTCTGATACTAATTGTTACAGGTCTTATGAGAGAGCCAAACCCAAAAGCTAGCTTAAAGAGTGGGAGAGCTCATAAGCATGTAAACTCCACATTAGCTTCTCTTATTACCGATGTGGGATAATTAGACCATAATAGAAACCTAATCGAATTGAGTCTAGCAGGTACTTGTGCTATATATGAATGAAATAAAAGGGGTACATTCTACTAGGATTCAAGCGCTAGCAAGTGCATAGAGTGAGAGAGTTTGTAAGTATTTTTATCCAGAAAAAAATTATATAGACAATTTCAAAGGGTCTGGGTCAGACATGTATTAGTTTCAAAAGGCAAAACATACTGACATGAGCAACATCAGTATACTCTTACCTCAAGCAATTCAAGTCTCAGATTTGGCCCACGTGCAGGGTACTTCCCATGTACATTGCCAATACATACTGCCAAGGCATCTATGCCAGTTTCATCAATGAACTCTTCAGCCTGAAATTCAAGCAATACCAATTACATCAATGTAAACTACAACCAGGTTAGCTATTTTTAAATTCATCAGGTAGTATAACGACCTGATTAACGTCAGTTAGCATCGCTTCATAATCTTCTACAGTCAAGTCATCTTCAGTTCCTGACAATCTCCCTAGTTCAGCCTCCACCATCAAGTTTTTGGAGTGGGCCAAGTGTGATATGAACTTAGTGTATGAGATATTATCGCTTAGAGAAAGATGTGAGCCATCAACCATAACAGAATGAAATCCCTGAAATGATTGATAAAGGCAATTTGACATTAAACTATCAGCCCATATAGATTTATACTTGGTAACTTAACATTTGTAAATTCAATTACTATCAGTAATGTATTACATATCTTTTGATAGATTATAAGATCCATACTTACCAGGTGAAGAGCTTCAATCAACTCTTGCCTTGAATTGCCATGATCAAAGTGAACAGTGACGGGAACCTGCCACATATGGATACTAGTTAATTATTGTCCCAACTGATACAAAGATGCACCAAATCATAGGAAGCCCCCAAACAAGTACATTTTGCTATTTGGTTTGTTTTCTTTCAATATAGAACATCATCTTCTCTCATAATAATCTACAACAAGCTCTCAAAATCAAAGTGGAAATAAATGAATTGTCAAGTATGACTACTTTTCTCTTCTCAAAGACATGAATAACCCAATCAAGACACATGTTATGTCACGCCACATAAAGAATAATGATTAGCCCAGATCTAAACAAATCTAATAACTGGATCAACAAGTAAAAAGACATCAAGGCTCCTGAAATACCCTTCTCCTACAATTTACCCTGCACCTCTGCACTCCTCCCCATTTTCAATAAAAAATGTTTCACAAAAAAAATAAATGTGAAACCATCACCGCAGAGTTTTATTGTAACTATGACAATGGATGCACAAGAATATGTAGTCATTTGAATTTGAGTTTTATATGTAAATAGCCATTCTTTTGAAATAAACAAATTGGAACAAGATTTGATTCATCAGACATGGTTGAAAACATGTTACTAAATTCAGGTTTCTATTTTTTTTGAGAGAATAATTTGACATCTTCACAAAAATAAAAGAAATTCATGTAGGACAAACAGAAGAATTATTAACTAGTAGCCAAAACTCACCAAATTTGAAATATGGCTGATGTTAGCCTAATATTTTAGGGTTTAATATGTTGGAAGTTAGGATTTTTGGTTACTAGAATTTTGTGATGAACACAAAGAATGGAAGGTAAGAAATTAAGAATCACTCTTAGAAGAAAACATCACACTTTCTAATTAAAAACTCATATTTGTAGAAGATTTCAAATTGCTTGTTTTTTTGATAAAGAGCTATATATATATTTATAGAGGGAGAAAGAGAGAGAGAGAGAGAGTTCTTAAAACCCTTACTATAGTAGGAAAAGATTCCTCATTCAAATCCTATTATAATAAAAATTCTATAAATCTAGATAACTAGGATAACATATCTAAAATAGAATAACATATTTAATTTACTATTACGTCGTATCTAATAAGGAATCCTAGCACAATCTAAATTTCACTTTTTATTTTAATGTCAACTCAATTTCTAATCATCATCCTACCAAATTGAGGCTTGTGGTTGACAAAATTTTCCTCTTTTATTTCTTCTACGTACTTTAAGCTCTTTTGCATCAACTCTCCCCTACTTGCTGGAAGTCATTCTCAACGTAGAGTGTGACAAATATTAATCATATAAGTCTAGATTTAACTTTTGAAATTCTAATCCTAGAATTCAAAAGCTGTCAAAAATTGGTCTTCCTTTCTACTTGACAAGAAATTATCAATATTCCCCATCTCTTGTTGATACAATTTGTTCATCAATAACATCTTCTATTTACTCTTTTAAGATGAGGGGTGGCTGGAATTCTTAGGGATACAGCAAGAGGCTGCTCATCTTGCCTATAATAAATAGTTAAGTCCACAATATTTAAGATAGCAGTTATTCCCTTATCACTTGGTAACTCTAAAACAAAAGCATTAACACTTATCTTCTTGACGATCTTATAAGGTACGGCATTTCATGAATGAATTTTCTTATATTCCCTTTTTAAAAATGCTCTTGGTAAATCCTAACCATCACCATATCCCCTTTATTGAAGTCTACTAAAAAAAGATGTTGATCAACATGTTCTTTATAAGAAAAATTGTTGGTTATTATCTTTCATCATATCGTATCAAAGATGTCCCTCATGTGTTGTGCAAAACCTTCAACTTCAACAATAACTCATGTTGTTCGCAATAAAGGAACAAGACCAATAAGCTTCTTTGGTTGACTCATGAAACTATCTCAAAAGGGCTCTTACCAATAGACCTATTTATAGAACTTTTATATGCAAATTCTGCCACCAACCAAACATCTTAATAGGTCCTCCAAGCTTCTATTCACCACCTCTATTTGTCCATCGCTTTGGGGATGGAAAGAACTTGAAAATTAAAGCTTAGTGTTCAATGTTTTCCATAGAGTTCCAAAAATAATTCATAAATTTTACATCAAGATCAGAGACGATGGTTAAAGGTAATCCACGGTAATCCATGGAGATGTACAATCTCATTGAAGAAAATTTTAGCAATATGGATAGAATCATAAGACTTGGAACATGGAATGATATAACTCATCTTAGAAAACCTATCCACCACCACAAAAATAGAATCATAACCTCTTATAGTTTTAGGAATTCCCAAGACAAAATTCATACTTATGTCCTACCATGGTTCATAAGGCAATGGTAGTGGTGTGTATAATCCAAAATTCTGTTTCTTTCCTTTAGTTAATTGACATGTTCGACATTGCTGTATAACCTTAGACGCGACCTACTTCAAAAAGGGCCAATAAAAGCAATCTTTAACCATTGTGATGGTTTTATCTCTTTCAAAGTATCATGTTGCGCCTCCTCCATGTAATCCCTAAATCACACACTCTCCTATAGAAGTATTAGGTAGACAAAGTCTATTTCCTTTGAAAATATAATGATCATGGATCACAAAAGGAAAATGTTGGTCTCTTTGTCCAGCTGCAATTTCTGAATAGATTATTCCCAAATCTCGCTCTGAAACATGTTCACTTTTTATTTTATTGAACCCCACAACTTTTACTGCTAAAGTGTTAAGCAAATGACTCTTCCTACTAAATGTATATGCTGCCTTATTCTTAACTCCTATCCAATTGTTAATAACACAGTTAAATTGCTTTAAAAATTCACTCCATAAGCCATGCCTTTTGTTCAAGTCCTTCTAGGACTTGAAATGTTTAAGAAATTCATGATCCGAATATAAAATAAACTCCTTGTATGAGACATAGCGATGCCAATTCTAAAGAACACATACTACAACATAAAATTCAGACAAGGTTAAGTATCGTTGTTTCTCCTCATTTAACTTTTCACTGAAGTAAGCAATCAAGTGTCCCTCTTAGCTGAGTATGCTTGCAATTCCCATATGAGATGCATCAAAAGCAACATCAAAATACGTTAGAAAAATATGGATGATGTAAAACAGAAGATCCAGTCATCTTTTTCTTGATTTCTTCAAATGCTTTAGTTGCTACCTTTGACCAAGTAAACTGTACTTTCTTCAAACAATCAATAATGGGTGCCATTATGGTGCTGAAATTACAAATAAATCGTCTATAGAATGTTGCTAAGCTGTGAAACCTCCTTCTCGAGCACATCCGCTAGAATAGGCCAATCAAGGATGACTTAATCTTCTTAGGATCCATCTTCACTCCACAGTAGAATATAATAAAACTCAAAAATACAACACTTGATTGCATAAAAGAACACTTCCTTAAGTTGATATAAAGTTTCTCTTGCCTCAAAACTCTCAAGACTTGTTATAGATGTAATAGGTCGTCTTTGTTAGTCTTGTTATATATTAATATATCATCACAATATATCACCACAAATTAGCCCATAAATGATCAAAACGTTTGATTCATCACTCTCATAAAAGTGTCAGGTGCATTAGAGAGTCCAAATGGCATCACCAACCATTCATAAAGTCCCTCTTTAGTCTTGAAAGACGTTTTCCATTCATCTCATGGTCTAATTCAAATTTGATGGTACCCACTTTGTAAGTCTATCTTGGTAAAGATAGTAGCTCCAATCAACATGTCTAACATGTCATCAAGGTGAAGTATTGGAAATATATACCTTATTGTGATCTCATTTATTGCCCGATAATCATCCTTTTTAGGAGTCAATAGTGCTAGAACTGAACACAGACCAAGACTTTGTTGAATAATCCACTTGTCTCTTTAGCTCTTCATTCTCAATAGGATACAAGCAATACGCTGGAAGATTTGGTAGAGCAGATCCAAGTACCAAGTCAACAGCATGCTAAATATTTTGTAAAGGAGGTAATTCACCGGGTAAATCATCCTATGTAATGTCTGAAAAATCAGCCAACAATTCCCCCACTTCTTTTGGTAAGGTAAAGGGTGTTTAAAGTGTTGTTTCTTATACTTCCATCACTACCATTGCAAACAAATTTTCCTTTTCCTTGCTAACAACTTCAAATTCTATCTCCTTAAAGATATTAAGAGGCTTTTTATTGGCATTTATGGCTGTCTTGTTACTTCCTCTTTGTTTTTCTACCTTCAAAGGCTTCAAAATTATCTTCTTTCCATGAAATATAAACTAATAGGCATTAGCTTTTCCGAAACGCTACACATTTTGGTCATAAAGCCACGAGCGCCTAAGTACAATGTGAGATACTTTCATAGGAATGACATCACACCAGATAGAGTCCTCATATATTCCTAATTTGAAATAAACCAAGCACCTTTGAGCAATTGGTATATTACTATCATCTATCCAAGCAACTTTGTAGAGATTTGGATGTTTCTCTATGAGTAAATTCAATCGCTTCACCATGTTCTCCGATACCACGTTCATACTACTTCCTCCATCAATGATAAGCTTGAATACTTTATCTCCACATCTAACTTGAATAAAGAAAATAGCAGTATGAAGCCATTCTTCTTATTCTTCCGCTTTACAGGTTGTAAGTATGCAGCTTACTAAATAAACATTTGTACGACTAGTTAGTTCATCATAGAATCTCCATCCAACTCCTCTCTAACTTCGTACTCACACACATACTCATCAGATTCTTCCTCTTCTTCTTCTCCCATCATACGTAAACCTTTATTAGGACATTCATAGCAAAGTGGACCCTCCTATTACATCAGAAACACTTCTTGTCACTGCTGCCTCCTTTTGTTCCAGTCTCAACTATGGCTTTGCCTTTAAGTTCAGCTCCTTGAGAAGTTTTATAGTTATTTTATGGTGCAAATTTTGATGCACTGGGTGCCGGTCTAAAGTTTTGCACGGTTGTAGTTCTCTTTATATCAAAACTCCCCATTTGACTTTGAAACTTTTAAGTCACTACTTATCCCAAGTATTGTTCCGCTCTTAAAGCCAAGTGATATGCATCTTTAAGGCTGTAAATCCTTTTCATTATTAGCTCCTCCCAAGTCATTTTTGTAATGGAATATAAGTTCACACTCCGACTCCATCCCTTCACATCGGATAAAAAGTTCATCAAATATTTCCATGTACTCAGCTTCAGACATAATCGCTTGTCTAAGAGTTGTGAGTTGATCTTTGAGATCATCTGATAATGAAATGGTAAGTATGTTTTCGATAACTTTAGCTTCATCTCTTCCCAATCAACAATTGGTAGTTGACCTGTTTTTTGAAGTCTATCCTCTACCGATCTCCACCAGTTTTTAGCGTGTCCAACTAGCTTCATCTTTGCGAATCAAACTTTTCAATCTTCTAACATATGGTACTAGTCAAAGAAATCTTCCATTGCTACTACCCAGTCTAAGAACATGTGTGGATCCACCTTTCCTATGAAATCAAGAGCTTCAACACAAACTTTCGTAGTAATGTCATCGAGCTCATTTTGTGTTTCAACTCTATTGTGGCCTCTAAAGGCTCGCTGCGCTCTTCATGTGCTACTGGTTGGTTTCTTTGTCTTGGATCTCTCAGTAGGCGTTAATTTCCTAACCCCATTAGCTGCTGATTAATGTTAGCCTCTTCGTCTTGGATTTCACTTTCTCCACTCTTACCATCAATTGTAATTTGTTGTCTAATATTGTTTTCTGGACTAGTTCTTGGAACACCTTGTGATCGAGGGTCTTTAAGGTCCAATCTTTCTATAACTCCTATAAGTATTTCATCTCGCTCCTGGTTACTAAATATTCCTTTATATGCCCTTCCACTACGTGTCGTCATCGTGAAACAAAGCTTTGATACCAAATTGATGTAGGATAAATAGAAGAATTATTAACCAATAACTAAAACTCACAAGATTAGAAATATGGCTGATATTAGCATAGTATTTGAGGGTTTAATATGTTGAAAGTAAGGATTTTTGGTTGCTGAAATTTTTTTGTGAACACAAACAATGAAAGGTAAGAAACTAAGAATCAATCCTAAGGTCTAAGAATTACTCTTAGAAGAAAGCATTATACCTTCTAGTTGAAAACTTAAGTTTATAGAAAATTTTCAGATTGTTTTTTTTTTTTTTTGATGAAGAGCTGAACACACACACACACACACACACATACACACACAGTTCTAGAAACCCTTATTATAGTAGAAAAGGATTCCTAATTTAAATCGTATTATAATAGAAATTCTATAAGTCCTAAACAACTAGGATAACATATCTCATTACTACTATTTCCAATCTAATAAGGAATCTTAGCAAAATCTAAATTTCAGTACTTATCTTAGATGTCAACTCAATTTCCAATCCTCATCCTACTAAATTAAGGTTTGTGGTTGACTAATGTTTCTCTTTTATTTTAACCTTAAGCTCTTTTGCATCAGAAATTGTGATTTCTGAACATGCAGCTATTTATCTCTTTCCCCAATTGTATTATTCTTTTATTATTTGGAATAAAATATTATGCACTTACATTGGCCTGATCAGCAGCACATACACAAGCAGAAACCAATGGAACTCCACCCAGTTTCAATGCGCTTGGATGAATCTGCAAAAAAAGCAAGTAAAATCAAGCCACAATTGGATACTCCCACCAATGAGCATCTACCAAAACTACTATTTTGCACTTCTTCAGGGTAGACACTGCACTCTAACCTGTAAAATAGCAGGGCTATTTTCTTCTTCTGCTGCTGCAACAACAGCCTCAGCTCCTTCTATATTATAAATGTTAAATGCTCCAACCGCATATCCACCACTCTCAGCATTCTTCAATTAAAAAAAAAGGTAGTCAATAAACTCGAAATCTTAGTTACAAAGAGAATAATTTTCATGATCCTTACAAGAAGGAGCTCTTTTGTCGATGAAACTCTGGAAGGAAGAGCCCATGATTTCACCACTTCTGTCAGTGCTTTAGTGTCACCAACATTACCTGAAAAATCCAATTTCGACGTTAGTTGCTCAGCTTGAAAAATAAACATCGGATGAGATAAAAATAACTAGCTAAAACTTACCAGGGAAAACAATGTATGGAACTCCTGGATGCCTACTTTCAGGACCTAGCTGCCACAGGGGAACACCGGCCAGGGCCTGTCCAACAATTGTGGCACATTTTGCTTCTAGAGCTTTAGTAGCAATATCTGATGACGTGATTCCACCCTAAAGGAAGAAAGCATATCATTAAGTGGATATAAAATTATTACTCGTGTAATAAAAATCCTTGGATGGAATCAAATTCTTAATGTAATCCAAAACACAAGAATCTAGGACTGTAAAATCCAGGAAGATAACAAAGTGTTTTGGAAAAGATATTATAAGTAGCCTAATGCTACTCTATGAAGGCTAGACATTCCACATGGCATTTCTATTCCACTTAATTATGACAATGAAAGAGCAAGCCAAACAATTGCAATCTTGTCTTTTGGATCCAACCACATGAGAAAAGCAAATCTAAAACTGAAAGGGGACAAAGGGATGGCCCTTGGGGCCATGGACTTTGAAATTATTAAAATTTGAAGTTACTTAAAAATAAAATCATGGCACCCTCTATTTCTTAAATTCTTTCTACGTTTTTTGCCCCCAAATAAAATCTATTGCTTCAGCTTAGATAGCATGAATGATTTCCAGCAAGGGTATGTCAACAATCATACTTAGGGAGCTAAAATCCCACAAATCGAACAAAGAAAGCTCAACCATTTTACTCCAAGAATCACATCAAACCTTTCTAAGGGAATACAATGAAGGCCAATCTTCAACAACAACTTAAAATGGAACTGATTTATAGATACCCATACTGGATAAACATTCCCGATTTGCCACGAAAACTTGCAGCCCTGCTTTCTCGCACACTACGAATCCCAAACTTGGTATTAATCCTTCACGCAAAAAATTATGTGTGCTGTTTGAATCCACTATCACTGAAACAGAAACTCCTAAAATTTCTCCTAACAATTGCATGGTAGGGGAATTGCATATATCGCTGATGCCATGCAAAGAAATCTCAGGATCCCCCATGAGGTCGTCCTTCGGTTCATTATCTGCATCTAGAACGTCATCCAAAATAATCTTTTACATTTGTGCTCTGCAGAATAAGATTCATCACAGTTATAACACAGTCCTTTGGCCCATCTTTTCGCTATTTCAGTCTCAACAAAATTACACCCTAGATCTATGAAGACAGTCATGTTAGATTACAAATCGACTCTTACTCCTATGGACCCCAAGGTGTAGCACCTGAAGGAAGAAGAAGCAAGCATCATAGATAAAGGGAGATACCAAAGAATAGTGAACCTTTCACATACTAGGCCAGATATGAGTTTGTTGTAGTAATGATGAGCAAATACATGAATCATTCAATAGAGAAACCCTTAAAGGCTGTTGTTCACATTCTAAGATACCTAAAACAAAGTCCAAGAAAAGGCCTTTTCTTTCGAAAACCTACAAAGTGAGTAAATATTTTCATCCATGCAGATTGGGCAAGTTCGTTAACAAACCGCAAATTTACAATGGGCTACTACACATATGTCTGGGTCAATATGGTTATATGGGGAAGTGAAAAACAAGTTGTAGTTGCAAGGAGCAGTGCTAAGGCAACCTAATTCTAATAATGGTGCAAAGTGACAACAAAGCTGCCATCGAGATAGTAAGGAATCCAATTCATTATGATAAAACCACGAATGTCAAGATTGACAAGCACTTAAAAAAAAAAGAAATTGAATTAGTAAATAGGAAGTAGAGGTTCGACAAAAGAGATAGACATCATAGGGGGTCACCCATTACATCTTTTCGAGACAAGGCAAAAAACAAGAGCCAAGCTAGAGCTGAGGTTATGATAGTATTGTCCCTAGGTTTGCAGTGATGCTAGGACATTCGAACTACCGTGATGGTGCAGATTTTGCAGTAGGATGTGCTCCCTAACTTCCGCATGGATTTCAAGGCTTCTTTAGAGGAACTTTTGTTTGCAAAACGTCTTAGATTTCTCTCCTGCCATAATCAGTAAACACAAAGACCCAGAGCAACGTGTTGGATCATCTGGTCAACCTTCGTATATGCATTCGGATTGGATAGACAGAAGAATATGTCTAGAAATGATTCCCCCAAGTTGAGCAATTGACATTGCACGGTGATATATTTCCAGATATCTTTGTTGAAAGAGAATTCGAAAGAGAGATGGTTCCGTGTTTCGTTGTGTAATAGGCACATAGGACAAGATGTATCAACTTGCATGAATGGCATGCGATCTGTGATGCTTAGTTTGTTTTTAATAGCTAACCAGAGGATAAAGGATAATCGTGGTGTAAAGGAATCACTCCAAACTTTTTTAACCAGTCAACTCTAGAGCTTTGATACCTTAACAGCCGCTGGATCTCCTTGGTTGTGATATTGTGAATAGATTTGTCCTTCCAAAAGAATGTATCATACGCATTCAAGTTAGGAGGTTGGTCAGGTTGAAGATGTCTTAATCAAAGTGGAAAATGCCTTGCATTATCTTGGATCAGGGAGTGTAATCTAGTGCGTAGAGGAAGTATATGAGCTCCTAGATGGTGTAAGGAGCTAATCAGTAGTCCCTGGTTTGACCAATTGTCATACCAAAAGATGACTAATCTGCAATCGCCTATTGTGCAGGACATCTCCTGTTGTACTCTATCTCGGAGTTGTAATATGGGAATGCGATGGATGTTTTTGGATTGCCCAGATTGACCAACACTTTATCAAAGAAAAAATTGAGCAAGGCATACTCAAGCTCTCTTATGTTCCTACCAAGCAATAAACGACAGATATATTCACAAAAGCCCTTCCCAGATATAGTTTTGATGACTTGAAGTCCAAGCTGGGTATGATCGGCATCCATAACCTAGCCTGAGGGGGAGTGTGGAAAAGCTGGATAAGATGAGTCTAGACCTTTAGGAGATCCTTCTGTTAAGTAAGAGCAAATTCTTAGGAATTTAGCTCAGGAATATCCTCTTGAAATCAAGGAGATAATCTTGACTAATTTAGGTGTATTTTCAATAAGGAACCACGAGGAATGCCTCAAGGTTCTGCTCAAATATCCAACTAGAGCTGCTATTTGATTAAGTTTTATAAAAAAAATAAAAATCTTAAGTAAATTTCTTCAATAGTGCTCCTAGCCAATCTAGATAAGTGTGGACTTCAACCTGCAGATGTCCATGTTTCTTAAATAATAGCTCTTTACTAAAAGTTCCCTTTATATATCTCAGGATTCTATATACTGCTTGAAAATCATCTTATCCTGGTGAATGCATGAACTAACTCACTTATTTATAGCAAATGGTATATTAAGACGTGTATGGGATAAGTAAATTAACCTCCTAACAAATCTTTGAAATTTGTCAACATTCACCACATCTTCATCTTTAATATGCTCCAATTTTAGGTTGGGTTCAGCAAGTGTTTCAGTCCTACACACTCTAGTAAACTTGTTTCATTAAGCAAGTCCAATATATATTTGCATTGAGAAACAAAACTACATTATTTAGATCGAAAAAACTTCGTTCCAAGGAAGTATTTTAATGCTCCCAAGCCTTTGATCTCAAACTCTTTAGCAAGCCCTTTCTTCAATTTCTCTAATTCAATATAATCACCACCTATCAAAATTATATCATCCACATAAACAAATAAGAAAACTATTTTTCCTACTTTTAAATGCTTGTAAAGTATGGTCTGATCTGCTTGACTTTGTCAATAACCAAGAGCTTTGACCATCCTTCCAAACTGCTCAAACCAGGCTCTTTAGGGTTGTTTCCGTCTATATAAAGACTTCCTCAACTTACAAAGCTCATTATAACCAAACCCTTTATCAAAATCTTGAGGTAGACTCATATACAACACTTCTTCTAAATCCTCATTTAGGAAGGCGTTTTTAATATCTAACTAGTGTAAAAGCCAGTTGTAGTTCACAACTAATGACAATAAGCCTCAAATTGGATTGAGTTTGGCCACAGAAGTAAACGTTTCATTATAATCGATGCCAAGAGTTTGAGTGAACCTTTTAGTAACGAGTCTCGCCTTATACCTCATGTTTCCATCAACATTACATTTCATAGTAAATACCTATTTGCATCTCACAGGCTTTTTATCTTTTGTCAAATTTACTACCTCCTAAGTGTCGTTCTTCCTTAAAGCATTCACCTATCCATAACTGCTAACTTTCGATTTGGATCATCTGTACCTTCCTAAATAGTTCTTGGAACAAACATGTTAGACAATTTACAAATAAATGCTTTACGATGAATGGAAGGCCTATGGTAAGATAAGTATTTAGCCATAAGATGTCGGGTACATGTTCAAGTTCCTTTTCTAATGGATGTACGAATATCAAGATCTGATTGTTTGCTGCCAGAAGGTGATATACAAGAATTATAAACAAGTAAAGGTAGAGATATCATATTAGGATTAAGGTTAATTGAATTAGGTGCAGAACTATCTCCCAAGGATTTTGAATTGTCTTGCAATAGAATGATTGGCAACTCAATACCCTTTTTTCGAAAATTTCTGTGAATAAAATACAAACTCAAGCTCAGGACCAATTTTTTCCTTTTTGTAGTATTTCTCCCCCTATTGGTGACTCATATGACGTATTAGTTTTCATTACGCTCAATATCTTGAGTAACTTGTTTCTGAGATGGAGGCAACTATAAATTATGAGATTTGGCAAGGGGCCAAAAGTTTCCCACAGAACTTTTCCTTCTCTCTTTTGGTCCCCCTAAAATATTTGTTTGGAAAAATAGGGCTAGCTTTCAAAAACTTGACATCTAGACTTACAAAGGTTTTTTGGTTTTTGGATTATAGCACTTGAAGCATATCCTATGAAACACAAATTTCCACTCTTGAAACAAGTTTAGAACAAAACTTGTTGGATATGTGAACAAAAACAGTGCACCTAAAAATTTTTAAGTGGCAGATCTAAATAAATTCTACATTTGAGAAAGGCCTTTTAAAAATAATTAACAGGTGTAACATACTTTAAAACACTAGGAGACAGTCTATTACTTAAATATGATGTAAACAAAATAGCTTCTCCCTATAGATATTTCAGAACTTGCATATAAAACATCATGGCGCAAGCCACTTTAGGTGCTTATTTTTCCTGTTTGCAATTCCATTGCGTTAAGTATCACTAAAAGTAGATTAATTTTAGAAACATCCCCAAATGTTAATTGAAAAGCTTAGTTCCATTATCGGAACTAATTTTAGATTGAAATTGGATTTCAACCACCTTATAAAAATCCTGATCAAATAGACCCAACACAGTCCAATGTGATCATCTATAAAAGTCACAAACCATTTTTTCCAAACATACAGCTAACCTTGGAGGTCTCCACGCATCACTGTGAAATTAAATAAAATGGTCTTGATACAAAATAACGTTTTGTAAGATAAGTAGCATGATGACTTTTTGATAAAACACAACTTTCACATTGAAACAAGGAGCAATTCAAATTTTTGAACAAATCTAAAAAGAAGTATTTAAGATAGGAAAAACTAGGATGTCCTAATCTATGATTCCAAAGCATCACAAACAGAATTTGAACTAATACTACTCAAGCCTTCAACTATTTTATTAATGAAAATTTTTTCATCATAATAATAAAGGTTACCAATCATCCTAGCATTGTCAATCATCCTCTCTGAGTTTCGGTCCTGAACCTCACGATGAGAATCAAAGAAAACAACACAAAATAAGAATTCTTAGTGAGTTTGCTAATTGATAATAAATTGTAGGCAAATTTGGGAACATGTAGAATAGATTCAAAATCTATATTCTTTTAAACTGTTATTTTAATCTTTCCTGCAATAGGTGAAAAATTATCATCCATGATCCTAACTTTTTCACTCCAAGAACAAGGTAAATAAGTATTAAACAAATGTAACAAGGAGGACATGTGATCAAAGGCCCCTAAATCAAAAAATTTTCACTACAAGATAGAGCATCAGAGTTTCTACATGTTTGAGCAAGAAAGCCACTAGGAATACTAGATGAGGAATTGGACTTCAACAGTTTTAGAAGATGATCGATTTCCTCTTTACTAAAAGGACTTGTCTCACCTTCGTTTGTAGAGGAAAATGCCTTAATGGGTATGTCACTTGATCTTTTAATTTTCCAATTTGCCTACTTCCATAGATTTTCCAACAGGTTTCTCAAGTATGGTGTGGTTTTTTGCAATAATCACCACACTTGAGTTATCTTTCACCATTGTCCCTGCTGGGCTTTATTTGCAGCAGAAGTTATTAGGGATGAATTTTCGACAGATAAAGTAGTTCCCTTTCTCCCACGCATTATATTCCTACGACTTTCTTCACTTCTAACTTCAGCAAATACCTCACTGATAAGGGGGCAGAGGCTTTCGACCTACAATTCTCCCCCTCACTTCATCAAACTTAACATTTAATCCAACAAATTTTTCAAAAAAAAAACATTAAATCCAACAAGAAATTTGTAAATGTGATGGTCTTCTATTGTCTTTTTAAAGTGTGGTAGTCTTGGGAAGACTTCCATTCATAATCTTAAATCCAAATTTTTCCCTAGGGTGACATTGTCCTCTCCTTGACAAATTTCTCCCAAGTTTTATTCAATTCATATATCTGGGATTGATTTCCCAAATCAGAATACATTCGATTCACATTATCTCAAAGTTCTTTAGCTGTAGAATAACGCATGTAATTGGAATTGATGTCTTCCTCCATGAAATTTACAAGCCATGTCATAACCATGTTCTTTGTGTTGCAAATCGCAAATGAGGGTTTCTCCTTTTTTGGTGCCTCCTTATCTCTTGTCAAGTATCCAATCTTTTCTTGTCCCCAACGTACATTTTCATAGATTGAGACCAACGCAAGAAGTTATCACCATTCAATTTGATATTGGTGACCTGTAGAGAGTGTGATTTAGAGTTGGAAACATGATTTCCAAGGGATTTTGGATAGGTAGTAGAGGAAGTGGAGTCTGACAAAACTTGTGACATTGTTAAGGGTGACAGTATTTCTTTAGGGTGTTTATAGAATCTAGAGAATGATTCCCTACTCTGATACCATATAGATAGGAGAGATACTGAAAGGAGAAAAAATAATATTTCTTCTCTTCAATTTACAACAGAATACAACACCTATATATAGGTGATACAACTTACAGATTTAGGAGTAAATTATTTCCTAACCTATATAACTTGACTAATACCATATTTACAACAGATTTATATAGCTAGCATAACTCTAATATATTGCTCATATCTTTGACTAAGCTAATTTCCTTTCCAACAGAAAGTGTTGTACAATTTCAATTTTATGGTGTATAAAGGATAAGATTTGAGCAGTGATTCAATAATATGAAGAAAAAGGACGTCAGAAACGCAATCTTATGCAACTAAAAGTTCACTCCACGAGAATAGCATAACCAAGCAGCTCATTGGTATTTAAAAATTGCTATTTTAAGCAAATTACCTACCTTTGCTAGAATATATCGAGGTCTTGTAGATATCCGCCTTATGATTTCCACCAATGCAGAACTCACCTTGGAATTAATCTGCAAACTCTCAGAAGGAGCTATAAAACAAATAAATAATCAAGTTATTTGGTTAATAAAGACTAATTTTTTTCCTAGCTACAAAAGTTGTTTATACATGTTCTACAAAAAGATAATTAGAATTGATACTTGAAACAAGAGGGTATAGAAAATATCAGAAGAAAAAAAAACCACTTTATTTCTATGATTATATGTAATTTATACACCAATATAACCTATTCTAATACTACTAAACTACTAGATTTTTCGTATATACTAACTTATCCAATCTATAGCATATGTTATCTGATCTACTAGAAGATAAACTTATCTCCTAGAAGATAATCTCCTAAGCTAACTAAACTTATCTAAAATAATTATACAACACTCCCCCTCAAGTTGAGGAATAGATATTTATCATTCCCAACTTGCTTAGAATTGTCTCGAATCTAGGCATAGGCATGATCTTTGTGATGATATCGCCTTCCTGTACTTTAGTAAGGACATAGCATAGATCAATGCCCCCTTCTTCTATTTCACATTTGATAAAGCTCCTGTCAATTCTAACATGTTTTGTTCGATCATGTTGAACTGGATTGTTCACTATACTGATGGGCTAATTTACTATCACTGAAGACTTTGGTGGGAGAGGAAATGGTGATCTATAGGTCCTGCATCAACCTGTCTAACCAAATAACTTCACAAATTCCTTGTGCAATTGCCCTAAACTCTGCTTCTGCACTGCTTCTTGCTACTATAGACCGCTTCTTACTTCTCCATGTGACAAGATTCTCCCATAGTTTAGTACAATAACCAGATGTTGACCTACTGTCTTCAATATAACTAGCCCAATCTGCATCCATGAAACCTTCTATGCTTCTTTTCTCATTTTTCCGAAACATTAATCCTCGACTGAGACTACCTTTGAAATATCTCAGAATATGGTTGACTGCCTCTAAATGTCTTTTGAGTTGGAGAGTGCATAAATTGGCTAACAATACTGACAGAATAAGCAATATCTGGTCTGGTTAGTGACAAATAGATAAGTTTTCCTGCTAACTTTTGGTATCTTCCTTACTTTTAGCAATCTCCATTCCAAGAAAGCATCTTAATGCTCCGAGGTCTTTTACCCTAAATTCCAGCCTCAATTTTTATTTAAGATCATTGATCTCACTAGTGTCATCGCTTGTGACTAAAATATCGTCCACATGCACAATCAAGATGGATTTCTTTCCATTTTTTCCACACTTCACAAACATTGTGCGATCAGCTTGTCCCTATTTGTATCCAAACTTGAAAAGAGTGTCACTGAACCTCTTAAACATGCTCATGGAGACTGTTTGAGGCCGTATAAGGATTTTTTTTAGTTTGCAAACTCTTCCCCTTCCTTCTTCGATTTCAAAACCTGGTGGTATCCTCATATATATTTCCTCATCTAATGTACCATTTAGGAAGGCATTTTTAATGTCAAGCTGATGGAGTTCCTAATCTAAATTTGCAGCATGATAGAAGGACTCTAATTGTGTTCAACTTCGCAATTGGAGCAAATGTCTCCGCATAATCTATTCCATAGGTTTGTGTAAAGCCTTGAGCCACTAATCTAGCCTTATACCTTTCAATCACTCCATCTGCCCTATACTTCACAGTGAACACCCACTTACTATCAACCACCTTTTTTTCCTTTGGGTAGATCCACAATCTCCCATGTTTTAGTATCAAGTAAAGCTTTCATTTCTTCAATTACAACTTCCTTCCACTAAGGTTCTTGGAATGCATCATGTACATTTCTTGGAATTCTTACACTGTCAAGCTTAGTAGTGAAAGCTTTAAACTTTGAAGATAACTTTGAGTAAGTCAAATAATCTAAAATAGGATATTTAGTACATGAACTTATCCCTTTAGTGCAATTGGCACATCTAAGTCACTTACCATAGTCTCTCTAGGAGCCGGTTCCTAGTCCAATGATTGGCCTTGTTGAGGAGCTTTAGGCCTTCGAGAATATACTAAGGTTGGTTTTTCGAGAATTGGTTCTCCCACTGAATTGGACTGGGCAGTTTCAAGTTCAGTGGTAGGTGTTTGTGGTGTTTAAGGGTTTTGTTGGAAGGTTTGTGAGATAGGAAGTGATATGCATATGCTTCAGTCCCAATAAATCTCTTCATGGGATGTCTCCCTCTGACGAGAGGTATTGTTAAAGTATGGTTGTTTTTCAAAAGAAATGACTTCATATGAAACAAAGAATTTGTTTGAAGAAGGTGAGAAACACTTATAACCCATTTGAGTGGGAGAGTACCCAACAAACACACATTTAATAGCCCATAGGTCAAGTTTGCTTCTACTGGGTTGATCGTTGTGTACGAAAACAGTACACCCAAAGACTTTAGGAGGAAGAGAATTAAGGAGCTTGATGGAAAATTGTTCTGGAAGAACATCTAATGAGGTTCAGAATTGAAGAGTTTTTGAAGGAAGACAATTTATCAATTATGAGGCAGTTAGAATGGTTGCTCTCCGATAGGAATTTGGAACAAAGTTGGTGAACATCATAGATCGGGCTACCTCTAAAAGATGATGATTCTTTCTCTCCGCTATCTCATTTTGTTGTGGGGTATAAACACAAGAGCTCTAGTGAATGATCCCATTTTCACTGAGGTATTGAATAAAATCAATTGAAAAATACTCTCCCATTGTCTGTATGTACTACTTGAATAGAGGTTTGGAATACATTTTGGATGAGTTTGCGGAACTGTTTAAAGATATGATAGGCTTTAGATTACGAGCATGACTGATTGGGACCATTCTCGGAAATTTGTTCCATCTAATCTATGTTGCGTGATTTGCAACGAAAGATTATCAATAGGAGGAAATGGAGTTTGGGCCAAAGGTATTACATAACTAGGTGTTTGGGATGAGGTTTGGAACTCATCAAAGGAACCGAAGGATGGTTGAACACCAGCCATGGCTGGGGAAAAAAAAAATTAGGCTACCAAAATCGGTTACTCTGATACCATGAAACAAGAGGGTATAGAAAATATCAGAAGAAAAAAAGCACTTTATTTCTCTGATTATATGTAATTTATACACGAGTATAACCTATTCTAATACTACTAAACTACTAGATTTTTCGTATATCCTAACTTATCCAATCTACAGTATACCTTATCTATCTACTAGAAGATAAACTTATCCCCTAGAAGATAATCTCCTAAGCTAACTAAACTTATCTAAAATAATTATCCAACAATACTAAACAAAGGCTCAGGTAATATGCACAAATTAAGAAATAAATTATAATAGAAAGAAAAGATGACTGACATTTTCCAGTGATGAGCTTGCGGCTGGTCATTATCAAAGTGTCTTTACAGGAAGAGAGGTAAAAGTCTGCCATTTCAGTTGCTCTATTAATTTCTTCATTTCTCTCTTCTAAGGACTTCATGGCCAACTTTTCAACAGAAACCTGTTCATAAAATGAAGGAGAATTTTGATATCTCAAGCGGGTAACATGTCTTTAATAGTAGCTTTACTGGTCGTGTGTAAAGGACAAATTATGTATCTATGGCAGCTCATTATATAAAGAAAGCAAAAGAAACTTCAATCTCAATCACCTCAATGCTACGTAACAGTTTGCCATAATTCAATTTGAGTTCTTCAACCTGAGAGTTATCACAAATAACCAATTGGAACCATACTGACAACATAAACAAACAGCAACCTAAAATAGAGAAAAGAAACTAAAATTCAGCATTGCAACCTGCTTTGTTGTCTTTGGAACATATGATCCCACAACAATGAGCCCACCCTTTCTCTCATTGTTTATTCCTAAATCCATTGGCAGTATTGGAGCTTTTGGGATAATTCCAATTCGAGCAGAAACAAAACTGGCAGCGGTACGACACAAGAAAGATTTACCCCTTAATTCAGCCTATATAAAAAGGAAAATCAGTCGAAAAATCCTTTATAAACTCGTAAGTACACGAGATTAACACAAAAAAAAGTGTTTAAGAATAGCAAGACTAATTGCCTGTATCATTCCAACTGAAAATACAGCCATGTCTCTTTCACTTGCTGCATTAACTATACATGTTGAGCCCTGTTCAGCCAAAGAAAATGACAGCATCATTAACAAAATAAATTTCTACACATTCAAGTCCTGGTGGCCTAAAGAATTGACCATTGGTGGACTGAAACCTAATATGGTTCAGGTTAGGAAGCATACAAGTGTACATAACGAATTGATCATCAAAGAACAATGAAATAATGAGTATACAATGAAACTACTGAATGATTGTACCTTCGGTAAGCTACAGAGAAGCTCACAAACAGCAGCTGGTCCTCCTTTCCTCAAAAGTTCAATAGAGACAGACGAAACACTTGTTGCTGGAATCCTACCAGTTGTTTTCTCCTCCACCCACTGAATAAACACAGCAATGTGATATCATTATCAAACCCAACTTACTTTGCACCATTAATTACAATAAGAAAGAGATAAACCTCACGAAGGTTTGATGATTTATAACCGAAAGCAGCATCCTTAGCAAATTCTGTTTCACCTGCAGGGACCAATCTGAACACAACATGTGTTTAGTGTTAGGTGATGTCACATTCTATTAAATTTCAGGATATGGGCACGAAGAAAAACTTACGCATCAGAATCTGCAACATAATGTATATCTTCAATAGTGTAGCGACCTCCTTGAAGGAAAAAGGGGCATATGATCCATGCATCCATCTCTCCAAGTACTGAGGTTGCTGCATCTGCTTCCTATTAAAACATGCTTCAATTATAATGTAACTAAAAGTTGCCCCAACTACCTTTTTTCAAGTTATAACAATGATTGGTGATCAGGGAAATCATCATTATAACCCTCCTTACCAGATTTTTCGATATCAGTGCTCTCTAATATTCCATATTGTTCCTCACACAATTTGAGACACAGAAAAAAACTCTCTCCATTATTTTCTATTGAATGTTTCACTAATATTTCTCAGTGATCCATATGGTTAACATATTTTTAAGAGGACTTTAACAGGAAAATCATCAAGTGAAAGAACTAAAGTAAATCAATTTTCATTTAATCCCAAGAAGAGTTGATGGAAGGAGTTGACCAATAACTTTTCATATACATTAGGAAGCATATAGGAAAAACTTGAAGTAGAAGAAATGACTTGAGAAAATGCAAAAAGTAGGGGACCAAAAATTAGATATCCAAAGACGGAATAAAATGTTTGGCTGAGAAATAAATCTTCCATTTGGTTCTAGACTTTTAGTCAAGGCCTAAAAACTTGTTATTTTACATGTAAAAAATTTTGAAAACAATAGGACATTATTGAATGCTAATATATTAACAATAGGACACTGAATTATTAAGTTCAACTCGGTTTGGTTTCACTTGGTAGCTGTTCCTACGGTATATTTAAATACCCCGAGTTCCTGCTATTATGATACCATTTGAGGGTCATGGTCTTTACCTCAGGAAAATGACCACGTAAGGTTGAATCCCCTCTTAAGACCACCGTGTATTTAGTGTTCTTTAATGTTTTCGCAGCAGCAGCCAGGTTACTGCAGATATCTTGTATCAATGCACCGGCCTGTGAGAAATGTCTAATTATAAGTTTGAAAAAATAGATTGTAGCCAGCAAACAACGTGAATATCTGATGAGATTTTTCCTCTCCATCTTGATATAAAGATCCTCAAGAATTGATGACTCTGTACCTTCCCAGAACTTAATGACCTGGAGTTTGTCAAAATGAAAAAGCACATAGGCTTTTTCTTAAATTGCTCAACAAGAGACTCAATGCTCCTGCAACGTAAAAGAAACAAAAGGTTCAAGCTTCAAAATGAACTTTGAAGAGTCTCTATTCCTGTAGAGATATGAATCAAGGCTCGCCATCAAATAGATGGGGTTTACATAGAAATTAAAGATATTTCTTTCCAACCAGGAATGCAAAGATAAAACTTCTTGCTTTCGGAATGTTTTTCATGTAATCAAACTAAAACGGTAAATACTAGGTGCAGAATACAATTTTGGAAGAAAGAAAAGAGATCACCATTCAGTTAGCACTTCAATATCATGAACAGTTTGTGTTCCAGTTGGATCATCATCCAAAACAATCAAGATCTTTGAATTGCTCTTATTCAAACTGTGTATATCCTTTACAGGATCCAGTGGCCACTCAGGTGGAAGAGATTGCAAGGCAGCATCCTTCTTAAGAACAGTGAGCTTCTCTCCAACCGTAACTCCTGTAAGTGTTTCATATACCTGTGGAAGTACGAGAAATTTTACTTGCACCTGTAAATTTTTTCATCGATCATACCTTCCTACTCCTTTCATTGAGCTATTAATCCATGATTAATATACCTTGACCACGCCAGCATCATCTTGTCGACCCCAGCCAGCAGCAGACCCTGACATAGATGAAATCGATGTACTTTAGCACAAGCTCCGCAAGCTAATAATAGAAGGGCGTACATACAAAGCCCACAATGATATATTGTCCGTAAATGGAACCACAATATCCCTTTTCAATATTAAAAAACCATATATCATGCTGCATTTTTCAGAAAAATAAACGCTCAAAAATATTCAAAGTTAAATCCATATTATTTAAAGATTTTTCCTATAAAAAATCAAACTCTAGAGACCTTATTTAATGCTATCCTTATAAATGGAGGATAAAAAAAAATCACACTCTGATAGAGGGCTAGACGTAAAAGGTCAATAGTAGGAAAAATCTAATAATTTTCTAAGAGCAAGGATCTCACTCGAAGAAGAATTAATAGCCAAGGGAGAATCTCCAAGAATGAAATACTTGAATTGATTCTCGATAAGTACTACATACTGCCCATAGCTATTTATAGGATAAGATTAACCCATGACATCCTAAAAACTAGTTAATAGACTCTGAGATCTAGGAGTAACAGATCTGGATTTACTAAAAATAATCAGTAACAAATCACTACTCACTAAGCCCCTACTTGGTAGGAACACATGAAACAAATGACATAATAAATTGAAAACAAATTCTGCAAAAAAGAAGATAAAATCAGGTGCTGGTAGATAAGATAAAATCAGATGCTTGACACACGTGACCTCCTCCGATATGTAATTATGGTCTTATCATTTCTCCCTTCTTGGAAAGACACCTTGTCCTCAAGGTGAAAATGAGGAAATTGTTCAACAATTAGATCATAATCTTCCCAAGTTGACTCTTCATTTGGACGTCCTTTCCAAACAACAAGTAATTCCAAAATCTGTTCAGCAGTCCACCGGTGTTCTAGTACACGATCAGGCTATACTAAGAGTTCTCGGTCATCTGAATTGGGAGAGGAGCTGGTGAAGTTGAAGGAAAAATCCCATGTGCAGGTTGCAACAATGAAACATGGAAGATGGCATGGATTTTTGCATCTAGTGATAGCTCCAACTCATAGGCTACAAACCAATCTTCTTTAGGACCTTGTACGGCCCAAAGTACCTAGGAGAAAACTTGTCAAAGTGTCACTTGGGAGTGATTTATGTCTGAAAGGTTGGATTTGCAGCCATACATAATCTCCAATGTCAAAGGAAGGCTCTCGTCGATGCTTGTCTTGTTGAGCCTTCATGCGAGACTGCATTTAGCGAGATTTTCTTTCAAAAGTTTCAGCATAGCATCTTGAAGCAAGAGCTGGTCTTCCAGGTCAGCATTTGATGTTTCACCCTTCACAAAAGAATGCAAAGGTGGAGGATCCCTACCATAGACAATCTTGAAAGGTGTTGTACTAGTGGAAACATGAAAACCAGTGTTGTATGAATATTCTGCCCAGCATAAAAAAGAATTCCATTTCTTTTGTTGCTCATGTGCAAAGCATCATAGATAAGCTTCCAAACACCTATTAACCACCTCTGTTTGACCATCCGTTTGAGGATGATAGGAAGTGCTCATTCTCAACTTGGTTTGGCTAAGGTGAAATAATTCCTTCCAGAAAGAGCTTAAGAAAATGGGATCTCTATCTAAAATTATTAAACGAGGCAGGCCATGCAAGCGTACAACTTCTTTACAAAAGACTCCAGCCACTCTTTTTGCTGTAAATGGACAGGAGAGAGGTAAAACAAATGGCCATACTCAAGCGGTCAACCACTACTAAAATAGTGTCAACCCCATTAAACTTGGGCAAGCCAACCACAAAATCCATTGAGATATCTTCCCAAACCCTCTCCGGAATAGGCAGAGGCTGCAACAAACCTACAGGTGCGAGGGTTTCATACTTGTTCCATAGGCAAATCAAACATTGTTGAACATGAAGTTTGGCATCCCTCTTCATGTGAGGCCAATAGAACTGATCCGAGAGCCTCTTTAATATCTTCAAATAACCTCCATGACCACTAGTAGGAGTCTCATGTGCCTTGGCTAACAAAGTAGCCCTTAAGTGAGAAATAGAAGGAATAACCAACTTGCCTTTATAAAAGAGTTTATTGGCTGACCACTGAAAATTAAAGTGCGAAGATGAATCTTTTTGCAGGTCAGTTATGAGACCCTTAGTGTAATTATCCATGCAAATATGAATAATCCAGAGGCACGGGCATAATTAAATTAAAAAAATCAACTTGTTGTGGTTTCCGAGAGAGTGCGTCAGCTGCAGCATTGTCCTTCCCAGTCTTGTATAATATAGTGAAATCAAAACGTAGCAACTTTAGAATAAGCCACTGCTGAGAGTTTGTAGAAATCCGCCGCTCAAGCAATTGTCAAAGACTGCTGTGAACAGTCGTAACATAAAAATGCCTGCCAAGTAAGTAATGTTTCCACTTTTGGACAGCAAGAACCAAAGCCAACAATTCTCGCTCATAGGCTGACTTGTATCGGTTGCAATTGGAGAATCCTTTGCTGAAATAAGCTATAGGATGATTATATTGCATCAGTACAACAACACCAACTCCTTCCATAGAGGCATCACATTCAACAGTAAAGGACAAAGAAAAATTGGGTAACTTTAGAAGTGGTACCATCGTTAGTGCTTCCTTAAGCTTCTGAAAGGCAGCTTCAGCACGATCATTCCAACAAAAGGCATCTTTCTTAGTGAGATCAATGAGTGGCTTGGCAATAACACCATAATTCTGCACAATCTCCTATAGTATCCTGTGAGACCAAGAAATCCTCGAAGCTCCTTAATAGTTGTGGGAGAGGGCCATTGTTTCACACCATCAATTTTCTCATGATCAAAACTTACTCCTTTATTAGATACTATATGTCCCAAAAAATTCACTTGTTGGAGAGCAAATAAACAATTTTTTTGCATTTGCAAAAAATGTATAAGTGTAGTAATTTAAAAACCAACTCTTAGTGAAATTTATGAAGATGAGGAGAGGGACTATAGACAATGATATCATCAAAGAAAACTAAAACAAAACGCCTTAAATAAGGATGAAAAAGGTCATTCATTATCACTTGAAAGGTCGAGGGTGCATTAGTGAGGCCAAAGGGCATCACAATAAATTCATAATGACCAGAATGAGTTTGGAAGGCTGTTTTCTGAACATCTTTTGGTTGCACTCAAATTTGATGATAACCAGAGCGGAGATCAATATT
>JANZLD010000007.1:19733348-19744913 GCA_026413575.1 Erythroxylum carthagenense | reverse complement strand
CGCCACCCTCGCGGGTCACGGGCTCGGATATCACCATGGATATCGGGTTCGGGTCTCGTCGGGAGTGGGGTGCTACACGGATATTCTCCAGAATATCGGGTATGTGTCCTTTGAAAGTGGAATGTTACAAGAAATCAGATGCTTGACATATATGACCTCTTCTTCATCTGATATGCAGTTATGGGCTTATCATTCTCCCTTTTTGGAAACACACCTTGTCCTCAAGGTGAAAATGAGGAAATTGTTCAACAATAAGATCGTAATCTTCCCAAGTTGACTCTTTGAGTGGATGTCCTTTCCAAAAAACAAGTAATTCCAAAATATGTCTAGCAGTCCAACGGTGTTCTAGAACACGATCATGCTGTAATAAAAGTTCCCAGTCATCTGAAATAGGAGCTGGTGAAGTTGGAGGCGAAATCCGATGTGCAAATCGCAACAATGAAACATGGAAGATGACATGGATTTTTGCATCTGGTGGTAGCTCCAACTTTTAGGCCATAGTACTGATCTTCTTTAAGACCTTGTACGACCCAAAGTACCTAGGAGAAAGCTTGTCAAAATGTCGCTTGGGGACTGATTTCTGCCTGAAAGGTTGGATTTATAGCTATACATAATCTCCAATGTCAAAGGAAAGCTCTCGTCGGTGCTTGTCTTGCTGAGCCTTCATTCGAGACTACACTTTAGTGAGATTTTCTTTCAAAAGTTTTAGCATAGCATCTCGAAGCAACAATTGGTCTTCCAGGTCAACATTTGATTTTTCATCCCTATATGTACATTATCAAAACTAAATACAAAACACATTACAAACATAAGGAATTTTACAAAAATTATATCTAATCTTTCAATCTCAACTGACAGACCTTTGAGCCATTTCTTCTTTCCAAAAGTACAAGAACTATGCTTCTTGTAGAGTCTCTCTGTCACTAGTGTCTTCTCTCGGTCTTGAAATGTTAACGTTGCAATTTTGGTGAGTTTTGCGAACTCAGTAAGGTAATCGTTCTCGATAGTTCACTCAATTCATACAACATACCAATACATGTAAACACATAATTCACATTATTTCATTTATTGCGTAACATCACATATCATATTCAGAGCAGTTAAACCGATCATTTCAATCATTAAAAAGAACAAATATCAATTATAAATGCAATGCACATGAGACTCACTTTATTTATTACTTTGTTGTGACTGAGTGCTTTTTTACTAGCCCATGTCCCTTGTGGATATCGAGCTTGTATTAGATAATGTCCCATATCCCTTAGTGGATACTGAGTATAATAGCAACTGAGCCAGAAGCTTTTATCAAATTATAAGCTTTAAGCTCTTTTTATTGGCGACTCCGGTCATAACTATCTTTATTTTTCATATATTCATGTAAATTTTCAACAATCATTAGATTTCAGTTTCACATTTATAACTCATTTATCATCGAACCTTGGTTCAACATTCAACAATAATGTTGAGTAGCACTTATTTTGTCAAAATCACATGCAAAGATCACTTCCAATATCTCATTCATGCATTAAACGCCTCGGATATTCGATGTCTGGAGTCATCATAATCAAATTCACAACATAATTCAATGCAGAATTTAAAACAACAAATAATTAAGTGAGACTATCTAGGTTACTCACCGGTTGCTCTAGAAAGCTATTGCCTCAAAGTCCTGATAACGTCTGGATGTTGTCACTCTATTTGCCCTTCTATATCATGCCACACATACACAATTACATACATAACAACTTTGCACAATTATATAAGTACTCATTTATGCACATATGTATATATGAATTATGTACAATGCATGTTCAATGACAATTTCGAGTATATTTCCTTTATTCACATCTTATGATTATTCATACTTCAAATCTCAAATATGTCTAATCTGGACTTAGATTTACACCTCAATAATATTATAATATCATCAATCAATCATTCACCAATGTTATTCTAACATTATATGATATCACACAATATCCAAACTCTCATTCATTCTTACTTAATACACATTATTCATCTTTTTACAATCATATTAGCATTTCTAAGAACATTTTTATTCTTATAACACTCATAAATTTCCAGATTTTATACACTTGATATCAACAATTCTTTCATTATGTTATATCCTCAATTACAACCTATACATATCCAACACTTTATCAACTTATTCAACCTCAAACTAGGTTCATTTCAAGTCCCATTCAAGTCTAAATGCATCATAGGAAAGTATCTTACCATTTGTTGTTTCAAACATCACATAAAAGAAGAATAACTCACGTTGATGGCCTTTCCAATTTTTTCTGAAGACAAACTTTCGGGTCAATGTTGCATGGAAATTTTGACATAGAAAAAGAGATATTTAGGCAATACATTCTTCTAAAAAAATGTTTTCCTATGTCTTAAGTTTCTACCAACACCAATTTCATACAATTTGGTTCAATAGTCTGCAAGTTATACACACTATACTACCTACTATTCTTAAATTGCAACTACACCCAGTACTCAACTTGAAGTCAAATTTTGAAACTCTTAAAGACAGATTTAAAATTAGATTCCTTCATGAAATTTGTAGTCATATCTCTTTAGTTTAATTTTAACTTAAAATCATCTTTTTTGGATATATACAAATCAAGCTATGGCTAAAATACAGAAACAAAATCAGTGAAAATACTACAGCTAACATATTCCAGCCATTCTCTTCCAATTTTCCAGTTTTTTTCTTTTACTTCCTACATTTTACATCTAACACATCTTGTACATAGATCATCTTTTCTACTTCATTCTCACCTTAATTTACAATTCAAAACATTTACAAAACAAGTCATACAAGACTATTAATCATAACCACAAAACTAGACATCAAACATGTCCATTCATTAATCAATTCCTCAACACACATTCAACTTCATTATCACCTTCACTTTACCTCTAAACTATCATCCTAGTTCTCCTCATTCCAATAACATAACTCAACATCTTGGTTAACATATCTTTCACTTTCATTATACCCTTAATTCACAACTCATAACATCTACATAACAACTCATCACTCATGGTTTTCATACTCTCAAAATAGAACACAAACACATGTATTCATCCATCAATTTACTGCACTCATCCAAACACCATTATAATTACCATTCTACCTCAAAAACATCTCTATAACAATTTATGAATTATTACTCATCATAAACATAAAAACAAGTCATGAATATATTCATTTATTCATCCACGATTTAGCATAAAAATCAACTCCATTTACACTTTCAATCTATCTCCTAATGATCATTATAAATACCTTCATTTAGCCAACCCAAGAATGTCATTAATACACTAAAACAAAAGACCATAAACCTCTTTATTTTTACACCTACGTTACAACATATATGTAACTCCATGATCATAATCATTCAATCTCAAAGCATTCATCATAAATAGTTCATTTACAACTATCTATGAAGATTAACCTGCTACTTACTTGATTTACTCAAAGTTTCTTCAAAATTTCTAAGAAACCCTAGCTTTCCATGCATCTCACGGTCATCAACATGGAGGTGGAGTAGGATAGGTTTTCTAGTGGTAAGATGATGAAGATAACAAAAATGGAAGTAGCAAGTGAAGGATGAGAGTAAGGTTCGACTTTAGTACTTAGAGAAGAAAGTGTCGTAGATGAAGACAAAAAAATGAAGAAAATGAAGAAGGGAGCATAAGTAACGAAAATAATGGGTGAAAGATCATAAGATGGTCTATCAATTAAGTAAAAATCGTGAAAAGCAAGGTAACAAATGTTTGGTGAGTGTCATGACATGTGTCCTGACACTTACCACTTAAATAACTAATTTAATAAATTATTTTCTTAAACTAACTAATGTCTCTTAACATCTAGTCCATTTGTCTCCAAATCTCCAAACCATTTATAAAATTTTCTGCTGCTATTTGACTCTTATTTCTACTACCACTTATCAATTATTTTGCTACTTAGCTTTTTTCTAGTCCAGAAATACCCAAAGTTTAAAAAATTTCCTAAATTTTACCAAAAATTCCAAATTAATAAATATTATCACCAAATCAGTTTTAACACATATAAACCACAATTCTCTAGATAATCACATTTATAAAACAATCATACCCAGAAAATGTTAATTAATGCATGTACAATTATTTTAATGTGTAAAAATCAATATTCACGTGTGTGTGTGTGTGTATGCTATATTATACATGAGCATGAAATGCACTTTCTAACTTTTCAATAAACTTTCATGAACTCTATTCTAGGATTTTAGCCCCTAACATGAGATAATGGAATATAAGAGGATCCCTACCATAGATAATATTGAAAGGTGTTGTACTAGTGGAAACATGAAAACCAGTGTTGTATGAATATTCTACCCAGCACAAAAAGAATTCCATTTCTTTGGTTGTTCATATGTAAAGCATCGTAGGTAAGCTTCCAAACACCTATTAACCACCTCCATTTGACCATTCGTTTGAGGATGATAGGAAGTGCTCATTCTCAACTTAGTTTGGCTAAGGCGAAATAATTCGTGCCAGAAAAAGCTTAAGAAAATGGGATCCCTATATGAAATTATTGAATGAGGCAGGACATACAAGCGTACAACTTCTTTACAAAAGAGTCCAACCACTGTTTTTGTTGTAAATGGACGGGAGAGAGGTAAAAAAATGGCTATACTTACTCAAGCAGTCAACCACTACTAGAATAGTGTCAACCCCATTAGACTTGGGCAAGCCAACCATGAAATCCATTGAGATATCTTTCCAAATCCTCTTCGAAATAGGTAGAGGCTGCAATAATCCTGCAGATGCGAGGGTTTCATACTTGTTCCGTTGACAAATTAAACATTGTTGAACATAAAGTTTGACATCTCTCTTCATATGAGGCCATTAAAACTGATCCGAGAGCCTCTTTAATGTCTTAAAATAACCTCTATGACCACTAATAGGAGTCTCATGTGCCTCAACTAACAAAGTAGCCCTTAAGTGAGAAATAGAAGGAATAACCAACTTGCTTTTATAAAAGAGTTTATTGGCTAACTACTAAAAATTAAAGTATGAAGATGAATCTTTTTGTAGGTCAGTTATGAGACTCTTAGTGTAATTATCCAACAGATAAAGTTCCTGCAAATCTGAATAATCTTGAGGCACAGACATAATTAAATTAAAAAATCAACTTGTTGTGGTTTCTAAGAGAGTGCATTAACTACAACATTGTCCTTCCTAGCCTTATATAATATAGTGAAATCAAAAGCTAACTACTTTAGAATAAACTGCTACTGAGAGTTTGTAGAAATCTGCTGCTCAAGCAAGTGTTTAAGACTGCTGTGATCAATCGTAATATAAAAATGTCTGCCAAGTAAGTAATGTTTTCCCTTTTGGACAGTAGGAACCAAAGCCAACAATTCTCGTTCATAAGCTAACTTGTATCGGTTGCAATTGGAGAATCCTTTGCTGAAATCAGCTATAGGATGATTCTATTGCATCAATATAGCAGTAACTCCTTCTATAGAGGCATCACATTCAATAGTAAAGGATAAATAAAAATTGGGTAACTTTAGAATTGGTACCGTCATTAGTGCTTCCTTAAGCTTCTGAAAGGCAGCTTCAGCACGATCATTCCAACAAAAGGCATCTTTCTTAGGGAGATCAGTGAGTGGCTTGGCAATAACACCATAATTCTGCACAAATCTCCTCTAGTACACTGTGAGACCAAAAATTCCTCAAAGCTCCTTAATAGTTGTAGGAGAGGGCCATTGTTTCACAACATCAATTTTCTCATGATCAACACTCACTCCTTCATTAGATATTATATGTCCCAAAAAATTCACTTGTTGGAGAGCAAATGAACATTTTTTTGTATTTGCAAAAAATGTATAAGTGCATAGTAATTTAAAAACCAACTTTAAGTGAAATTTATGAAGATGAAGAGAGGGACTATAGACAACGATATCATCAAAGAAAACTAAAACAAAAAGCCTTAAATAAGGATGAAAAAGGTCATTCATTATCCTTTGAAAGGTCGATGGTGCATTAGTGAGGCCAAAGGGCATCACGATAAATTCAGAATGACTAGAATGAGTTCAAAAGGCTATTTTGTGAACATCTTCTAGTTGCACTCGAATTTGATAATAACCAGAGCGGAGATCAATCTTTGAAAAATAAGCGGCACCATTAAGCTCATTAAGTAACTTATCCATATTAGGTATAGGATACTTATCAGGCACCGTAATGTGATTGAGCTCCTTATGGTCAGTGCATATTCGCCATGGACCATCTTTGGTCTTTACCAAGAGTACCGGACTTACAAATGGACTCGAACTTGGCCTTATAATGCCTTTGGATAGCAAGTCAGCCATTTGTTTCTTATTCTCATCCTTTTGATAATAAGGGTACCTATAAGGTCGAACAGTGGGAGGATGTGCATTTGGATAAAGCACAATAGCTTGAGAGTGACAGCGCAAGGGGGGAGAGATGTAGGCTCTGAAAATTCCTGTAAGAGGCTTTGTACATCAATGAGCAAGCTAGCTAAGGCATCTCTGGACTCATCTTGTTTAGTTAAACTTTTAAATTCTGCTGAAGATGAAGAATCACGAGCAACTCCTTGGAGTTTTTACCTCTTTCCATTAACCCAAAAAATCATAAACATTTGCTGCCAATTAGCTTACACTGTATTTAAAGAAGCTAACTACTGAATAACCAAAACCATAATTGATTCGACAATGGCAAAAGGATGAAAGTCACCAATAATCTTTAAATCTTGTGTTTAGATGTGTAGCTGCCTACAAATCTTGTTGGAATAGATAAGACCCCCATTACCAATATACACCAAAAAGGGGTATCGATTGAGTGGGTAGCTGTAATTTAGAGATAAGAGACTCAGATATAAAATTATGAGTGGAGCTATTGTCAACTAGAATTAAAACGTCCCTCTGTTTCAATGTTCCCTTCAACTTCATAGTCATTCCCGATGTTTGGCCCAAAAAGGCATGGAATGAAATTTCAACATATATCTCTGAATCAGTTTTGTCTTCTGCATCAGTTTCAATCTGATTTAAGGGCTCCATTCGCTCGTTATTTCTATGATTTTGAGTGACCCAAACTTACAATGATGACCAAGTTGAAACTTTTCGTTGCATCGATAATATAAACCTTTATCTCACCTCGTTTGTTTCTTCGTATCCCATAAGCTAGTTTTCAGATTGTGTGGCTAGTTTCTCTGCCCTAAAAAACATAAATCACGAGCGACCCAATTAGTATTGGTGGCAGGTCAAGTCGAGTTGTTTGACCCATTAGGTTTAAGCCCACGCCCAATTTAATTATTAGCCTCATATTCGATAGCTAAATTCATCGCTTTGTAGATTGTTTCCAGCTTTTATATTCGCACGTTTGCTTTCAACTCCTCCTTTAAGTCATTCAAGAAAACACCTAAGAGATAATGTTCAAGGCAATTCTTAACCCTAGCTGATCTCTTAGCAAAGTCCTGTCTATACTCTTGTACCATTTCCGTTTGCTTGATGTCGCAAAGATACTTATTTGGGTTTTGAAATTCTGCTGGACCGTAATGATCTTGTAACACCTTAGTGAGTTCCTCCCCATAAAGAAGAGTTCGCTCAGTGTTAACCCATACAAAAATGTTGAGCGCATCACCCTCCAAATACATGTCAGCAATGTCCACCTTCATCTTGTCTGGTGTCTGGTAATAGCGAAAGTACTTTTCAGCCTTTAGAATCCACCCTCTCGGATCACCTCCTAAAAATTTGGGAAATTCGATATTTGTGCTTAGTCGCTTTGATGGATTTTTAAGCCACTAAGGCAGGTCATATTCATCTTCATAATCTTAACTTCGAGCTACTGTTTTGCCTTTCTCTCGGTTACTATGACTATGTTCAAGTTGGGGGTTGCTGCTGGAAAAGGCCTTGAGAGCAGCCATGTCAGCGTTGAGGGTGCCTAACTAAGCAGTCAAGTCAGAGAGTTGCTAAATAACAACTTCAGGCAAGGCTGGATTTGGGTGTTATGGATCAGGCACAGTGGAAGAACGTGGGTTTTGTTGATCAGGCATATTGGAAGAACGTGTAGAAACCATCTTGTCAACTTGCTCTGATATCAATTTGATAGAGGCTTGGAAGTAAAAGGTCAATAATCAGAAAAAACTAATAATTTTTCTGAGAGCAAGGATCTCACTCACAGAAGAATTAATAGCTAAAGGAGAATCTCCAAGAATGAAATACTTGAATTGATTTTCGATAAGTACTATACATTGCTCATGGCTATTTATAAGATAGGATTAACCTATGCCTCCCTAAAAACTAGTTAGCAGACTCTGAGATCCAGGAGTAATAGATCTGGATTTATTAAAAATAATCAATAACAAATCATTACTCACTAAGCCCCTACTTAATAGGAACACATGAAACTAATGACATAATAAAATTGAAAACAAATTCTGTGAATAAGAAGATAAAATTAGGTGTTGGTAGATAAGATAAAATCATATGCTTGACACACGTGACCTCTTCTTCCTCTAATATGTAATTATGGGCTTATCAAAGAAGTCTTTATGGCAATGGAGAAACAAAAGTCTTTTTGATGTTGCCTTTAGTTGGTCGGAAGATGGGACTCAGGTTGTTATGGACTATGTGGAGTGGATAGATAGGGCCCGGGCAGTGGAAAATTGTGTATTTCAGACTCAAGGGTTACTCGTGGGTAGTTTAGTGGGATGGATCAAACTGTCAGAGGACTGGGTCAAGCTTAACACTGATAGAGCGGTTAAACAAGGAGCCCACCTTGCCACTACTGGGGGACTAATTAGGGACGAGCACGGTTAATGGTGTGGGAGTTTTCTACAACATATTGGAAGGAACTAGCCGTTAGTTGCTGAACTCAGGGGCGTATACTTGGGTTTTACTTTGGCTTAGTCGATTGGTTATTAACGAGTCATTAAAGAAGTAGACTCACTGAAAGTTATTAACATCCTGTCCTCTTTCAATACAAATTTAGCCGAACTTAATTTTTTGGTGGTAAGTACCTGTGGACTTCTCCAACGAAATTAGGAGATCCAGCTGCAACATGTATATTAAGAAGGGAATCAGCGTGTAGATCACATGGCATCTCTAGCAATCCTGGCTAGCCCTGGCATGCATATTTTACAGGAGCCTTCGTTGACAGTGATGGAATTTCTTCAAGTAGACAAGCAAGTATCTTTGTATCGCAGAGTCCTGGTCCTGCGCTAGACAGCTTTCTTCGTTTGACCTTCTAGTTTTCTGTTTGTAAAAAAAAAGAAAAAAAGAAGCTTGCTATAACAGTCCTTGTTCATAGCAGAAAGATGTCAAAACTTATTAACTTGCTATTTCCCTACAAGACTCCAGCAGAAGATATCACCAAAAGTTCATGCCACAGAAGGTACTTGGCAATGTTGGGGGCTCGAGAAAAGCCACAAATTCTGGGCCTAAACTCCCTCGAGCAATTTGCAGACTCCATCATCTAATTTTGATGCGTGAGCTAAAGACAGTCATGCACATGGTAATGAAATTTCTGGCTTGTCCATATTATTGAAAACACTAAAATCACTTACATTTGGCACATGATGGAAGTAAGACTTCGAACAGCTAGATCTTTCCAAATTTTACATATTAGTGAGATCCCTACTAAATATTATTATCGTTGTTGTTTATTTTTTGATATTATTGTGTTAAGAACGTCTTAATTAAGTAATTAAAAAGGATAAATTTGGACATTTTGTCATTAATTATACTACTATAATTATCTCATAAGATACATCTTTCTCATCATTTTTTATTTTTATTTTTTGGCTAAGGTCAAGTGTACTTATCTCTACACCATATGAACATGTAAAATTGTAGGGAGAGCCAACTTTTACTTCTAATTTAACCCATTCATGACCTATTAATAATTTAATAAATTAATATATTTTATTTAATAAAAATTAAAAAAAACCATAATTTACTTTGAAACGAGAATTAGAATATTATTATCGTCACATGAATTATAATTATTAATAAAATGTAAACAATTTAATAATTTTAATTAAGATAATAACTAGTTTAATCCAAACCAAAATAACATTATTTTAGTCGATAAAATGAAGTTGTTATAGACGTAGACAATACTATCTTATGTAACAAATTTCAAAGTCCAGACTTAGCTAGAATTCAAGATATGTAACACAAACACATACGTAAACCTGCTGAACTCCCCAACATAACAGATTTCAACTTTAGTGTTCTTAATTGATAAAGTTAACGGATGAACTTGACCTTATCTAATGTAGTATTTTACTTTAACTTGTCTTGTCCTTCACATAGCTAATTAATAACGATCACCAAAAAGCCGAGTCTACGTATAAATGAGAAAATGACAAAGAAATCACAGTCAAGTTTTTTTGTCTTTGTTCTTAATTAGGCTAGTCAGCCATGAAAGGTTTGGCACGTTTCTTCGGTTGTCCAAGAATATTACTTAAAGAATAAGCAATTTAATTGATATTTATAATTTTATTTTTTTTAGATTTTTAAATTAAGCTTTGAAAAATAAGTTTTTAATTGAGATAGTTACTTAAAATTATATCATAATTTAGTAGACAATTTTTATAAATACTAAGAAATATAGAAAAATATTTAACAAATTAGCAATTTAATTGATATTTAAAATATTAACATATTTTACTCTTAATTTATTATTTTTTATTCTCTTCATATTATGCTAATTTTCAATTTATTATAAAAATAAAAAATAATATTTATTAGTAAATCTTTCGTGCCAAATTAATTATACTAAGAATTACGTGTGATTTCACAAGAGTATCATCATTTAATAATTCATTATGTCTATTTAATCTGATCGTTGGGTTGTTAATAACTCCATATGAAGCCATTATTTAATCAACACGAGGATCTCGTGAAGATTTTAGAGTTGATAGGTCATGCCGTCATGGTGATAATATCTATTATCTAAAATCCAAGATCAGAATTTGACTGGTACTCGTTTTAATGAGCAAGTGGTCAACTCTAATCTGCCTGGCAAGTTAAGAATCACAAAGAGTCAACGACTACCTAACTTTACAATAAACAAGAACAACTCCGAGACATTTTCTTCATTTGGTGTATAATAAAAGTCTATGTATCAGTTTTTAGAGATTGAGATGGTTTGTGATAAAAATTTCCAAATGATTTTGGAAGACTTTTTCTAGAAAATGATAAGGGATTGGAATCAATGTTATAAATACCGTACTAAATTTGATACCGAATTGGGTTATGGTACGATACTGGTTAATACCAGGTACCGTTTTGGGTAAAATTTTAAATATATGAAACAGTCATTGAATTTTTTTAAAATTACAAACTAGTCTATTGTCATATTGTACAGTTGTACTGTATATTAATAGCCCTATCTCCATAAATCATAATAATCAAGAATAATCACAATTTTAATTTAATTTATAAAATTAATTTAATAATTATTAATAAATATAATTTAATTTAAAATATATTTTTAAAATATAAAAATTTCAAATAATTTTTGATTTAATAATTA
>JANZLD010000007.1:19672600-19687823 GCA_026413575.1 Erythroxylum carthagenense | reverse complement strand
CATATATATTCTTCACACATCCTTCAATTTCCACATAAGACGTCTTGCACGAGTGCTTCTTCGCAGGCCCACTTCTTCAGCCCTTGAATCATTTCCCACCTCACAACCCACATTCTGATTTATCCTTTGGGTCATGACAGGAAACTGATGAATTACATGCAAATAGTGAAACTCAAGATCATCAGGAAACTCCCAAACAGACTGATGAGGTCGATACAAATGCAGATACTCATATTTAGTAAGAAGTACCACTGGATATAAACTTAGAAAATTCTCAAGATGAATAACAAAAAGTTAGTGGAAAATAAGGTGAGGAGAATATTCAATAGTCCACAGAGATGCCAGAATATGTAAAAGGAGAAGGAAACAATAATGAAACCATAACCTCTGTTGGTAATGAGGGAGTAAATGAAACCACTGTTGAGATAGGTGGAGCTAAGAAGATTTTTGAGGAATGGTACGAAGTAGGATCTAGTAATAGAAGATCTAGGAGGAGAAACAAAACAAAACATTTATAATAGTTTATACAATATGGAATTAGAGGAGACTTAACTGTCCCACTAAATAATTAGCTCTAAAGGACTACCAAGAAGCTAGACAACTGATTCTTTTTGGTTTAGTGGAAACCAAAATAAAAGAAGTATTTCAAAAAGGGTTGCATTTTCTCCTAGTATGGTGGCTTACCTTAAGTAACCATTCTAAACATCCTACTGGTAAGGTGATCGTTGCTTATGATCCAACTCATCTAATCTTATCAAACTGGTTTTATGCTGATCAATTAATTCATTGTGAACTAATCATTAGAGCAGGTAATGTTCCAATAACAATCACATTTATTTATGTAGCTAATTGGGAATTTCAAAGGATCAACTTATAGAGGCACTTGCAAACAATTGACTCAAACATCACAACCCCTTGGATGCTTGCGGGTGACTTCAACTATTTGCTATCTTCAACTTAATCCATAGGAGGAAGAGGCATAATATATGTAGACACTGAAGAGATGACTGTTTTAACTTCTCGCTTGGGAGTGGTGGATCTCAAATTTTAGTGACCAATCTTCACTTGGAGCAATCATCAAAAGGGAAGAGGACTAGTGTAGAGGAAACTAGAAAGGTGTTTAGTTAATAATAGATGGCTTCCTAAAATGACAAATAGTTTTGTTAATGTTTGAAGAGCCACTATTTTCAGATCATACTCCAGTCAAGGTGATTATTAATAGCAACTTAAAGAAAAGAAGATCACCATTCAGGTTTTTCAATTCCTTGTTAAAGCACTTTCAAATAGATTCAATTATTGAAGATGCTAATAGCCAATACTTTTAGGGATCTAAGGCATTCCAATGTTTGCAAATCATGAAATCTGTCAAAGCTGATATTAAACTTTTTAAGGGTATCAGTGATCCTAAGAAGCTAGATAAATTACAAGCAATCTAGGAACTCTCATTTACTCATAAACTATTGGCGATTAATCCTACAAACACATCACTTATTGGGAAAGAGAAAACAGACCTTAGTAAGTACCTACTTGCACTAAAAATATATAGATCCCTACTGAAGCAGAAATCAACGGTTCAATGGGTGCAGTAAGGAAACAGGAATACTAAATATTTCTTTAGTGTGATTTAAGGTAGCAGGAATAAAATCAAAATATTATTTCTAGAGGATAGAAATGGCATAATGGTGTATGATTAAGAGGAGTTGAAAAAGACAACTAGAAACCATTTCAATGACATTAATGGTGTGACTACACAAACATCTTGCTTGCCTAAGAATCTGCTTAATAAAATGGCAGGTTCCATAAACCAGAATTAGCATTCAAAACTACTAAAGGAAGTCATCAATGAGAAGATAAGAGGATTATTATTTTCCTTTCATCATGATAAGTCTCTACGCCCAGATGGCTTCATTGCAAGATTTTTTTTAAGAAAAATGGAACGTCTTGCAAGCTCCAATTTTTAAAGCAGTGTAAGAATTTTTCAAAAGTGATAGACTGCTCACAGAATGAATAAGACTTATTTAGTCTTGCTGCCTAAGTCCCTAATCCTAAGTGCCTAAATGATTTTATACCTATAGCATGTTGTAATATGGTGTATAAGATTAATTCAAAAATCCTTACTAATAGGTTGAAAGTTACCTTACCAGGATTAATCAATTTAAGTCAAGGTGCTTATGTCCCAAGTAGGAGTATAGGTGACAATATATTGTTATCTCAAGAATTGATCGAAGATTCCAAGTCTAAGGTATATACATATTTGACTATAATTTTACATTATATTTAATGTGTTTTTGCTTGATATTTGATATTTTGTTATATATTTGGTACTTAATTCATTTCAAGTGTGTATACAGATAATAGTTGCCTTTATGGACTTAAAAGAAAAGAATTCAAATGAAAACACGACATAAAACTAAGATTCGACGCATAAAAGGGATACACGGTTGTGCATATACCTATGCACTTCCTCGAGGCCTTGCACTTTCACAATATTTAGAGATTTTGATTATGCACAGTCTGATGCATAGCCGTGCAAGTGACCATGCATCGACGAGAAACTTAGAATTTCATATAAAAGATGCTTTTTGGAGGCAATTAGAAAAGGGTAATTGTAGGAAGTGTTATAAGCTTTCCAGAGACAATTCCAGGTGCGATTATGAGCCAAAGGAGCCAGAAACGTGAATATTTCATTGATAGATCCATTGGCGTACAAGATTAGAACCTTACATTGCCAAAATACTCGATAGCAGACAATCGGGGAGATTTAGAATTATAATTTCGTTGTTTTCAATTTAGTTTTTTGTTTATGTATATCTAATTTCTTGTTCGTCGATGTGTAACTAAATAGTTCATTAATATTTAGCTTAAATAAACCCTATTTGACACCTGAACATGTGTTAATTATTTTTCTAGTGCAATTGATTGATTGATTTGTTACGATCCAATTGCTTGTTTTATTTATGTTCTAGTGATCCGGAATATTAGATCATAATTTGATTTATTACGTAGCGATTAAGAAATCCTAGGTTTGGATAGATCCACGATATTTGGAAAGAGTTGATTGCAACCCTAGATATAGGATGACATAAAATTTCTAGATTAGGGTCAAACCCAATAGAGGGACTCATAAAACGGTAACACAATCCTGTAAAATTTAACTTGAGTAATTAGGTTAGAAATCTTAGGATTAGTTGTTAGTAGACTCAAGGTCAGCTACTAACTTACCATAGGAGTCTCCAAGGTCTAATAAATCATCAAAAGAATTGTATAACAAAAGATCAAGTTGTTAAGGTTTAGGGGGATTTGAAGCCTAAATACTAATCACTCGATATCGGTAATTAACTTAGTGCTTCGTAATTCTCTACTTTAATTGTGCTGTTCATTTATTTTATTTGCTTAATTTTGGTTTCTTTAATTAAAAATCACAATCAATTCTTAGGTTAGATAATAGAATAATGGTAATTACTCGTGGGATTGACCCGTACTTACCAGTACTAGATACAGTTACACCATGCACTTATGGTAGAACAATATTGACTAACTCATAAAATTAGGTCAATCAATATAACTAAAAATATGAATTTAAGAAAAAAAATGAATTTCGTATTTCATTATCGGTGTAGTGGTCCTTATATCACACAACTTTCTTTTGCAGATGATTTACTCATGCTTTGTTCTAATGATTCTACATCCATTGGAATACTCTTAATAGTATTGCACAAATTTCAAGAAGTTTTTGGGCTCAAATTCAATCCAAGCAAGAGTGCTACTTATCTTACTAGACAAAGAAATGTGATTCAATGAGAGCAATAGGAGATGTAGGACTCACTATTCATCAATTGTTTCTCACATGCTTGGGTGTACCAATCTCTACAAGGAAGCTTAAGGAAGCTGAATGCAGATGTCTTATAGATAACGTGAAAAGAAGAATTTTTTATTAGAGCAACAAATTCTTGTCATATGGAGGTAGCTATAGTTGGTCATTTCCATACTTAATAATTTGCACATTTACTAGTTATCACTTTTAGCTATCCCCAAATGAGTACATAAGAAAATTCACAGGAGCATTCTAGACTTCATTCAGTATGGACAAAATTCTAGTGGGTGGAGGATATCCAAAGTCAAATGGAGTGTGATAAGTTTTCCTAAGTAGTATGGAGGATTGGGGATCAATTCAGCTAGTGAAATGAACAAGATCTTTATGCAAAAGAATATAGAGAATTTGTTGGGATAAAGAAAGCTTGTGAGTGAGATGGATTCACATGTATCATATTAATCAAAAAAGCATCTGGTTTATTTCTCAGAAAAACTCTCAATCCTATACCTTTCAACATATTTTGCATATAAGATTGTTCATACACTCTTATGTCAAGCAATACATCCAAAGAACACAAAATTTTGGTTTGATAATTGACATGCTTTATGGCTTTATGTAACAGTAAACTCTTTTCAGCTTTGAAAGGATCAATCCTTAAAGAAACTAAGGTGCAGATGCTAAATTGAAACAACAATTGGCATTGGCCTTTCCATATGAGTAGAGGAACTAGATCAATTGTTAAGCATTGGCCAACATACTCTCCAAATTAGGCACAATAAGATGAAATCAAATGGTAGCTTTATAAGTCTTACTATTTTATAACACAATCCTATAAACAATTACTATTAGGTCCTTTTTATCAAGTTTCCTCTTTATAAACTGATACAGGAATCAGTTATAGCTTAAGCCCACTCTTTCATCTTATGATTAATAGTATTACAAAAATTAGGCACTAGAGATATAATCAAGTTTTAAATTTCAGATACAAATTGTCCTTTACGTTATAGAGAAACTGAAACATTAGATCACATATTCTTCAAGTGTTATCATACTAGAAAACTATGGAGTGCATTCCTCAACATCTTTGATCTGCAAGATAAAAAATTAAAATAGACAAATTGCTTGGCTTGGGCTAATAAATTGAGCTAAACTAGTCAAAAGGACCAAAAGATGTTCAAAACTGTTTTTTTCTATGTTGTTATATTATATTTGGAGGACAAGAAACCAAAAAATCTTTGGAAAAGCTAGAGAATACAAGGAATACAGGTGGATATAATTCTACCTCAAACTAAGAATGACAATCATGATCACTACTAATCAACAGTTTATTTCTAATCATATTAGGATGCAATTGAGAATATTGAAATTGTTGTTGTTGGGTAGTTTCAACATTATAGTTAGATGAATTGTGTACAAGCTCTACCTTTAGGAGATGTAACATAAATCACTTTGTAATTTCCACCTTTTGAACGAATTTATTACTTACTTTTAAAAAAAGATGGTTTTCTATGTTATTTAATGAAAACTAAAACTGATTTAATTATTTTAGTTGACATCATAAAGATTGTAAGTTTTAAATGTAAAATGTGTGCTAATACCTTTTTTGTTGAAAAAAGAAAGGTTAATGAATTAATAAATGAGAGATATAGATGATAGATCTTTAGTCAACCATAATACATTAAAATAATCTATCAAAATTATCATATTGTTAAAATAAAACCTAGTAACAATGTAACCAACCTAAGACTTCAATGGCATAAAGAATTAGAAACAATTAGAATTTCCCTAGTAATCTTTCTGATCATCTCACGTATAAGTTGTTGCTTAAACCTCATTTTACTTTACAATTCCCTCAAATTTCTTTTCTTCCAAATATGATAAGTAGCAACGTTGAAAGAGATTCTAAATTTGATTGAATCCTCTTTTCATTTTCATTTTAAATCAACACTTTAATTTAAAATATCATTCTTGTTATTCGTCAAGCAAAAGAGGATGTTCTTCTGTAGAATAGTTTGCTAAATTGATTATATGAACTCACATTGAAAGAACATGATTAATAGTTTTAGGATAAAACCACGAAGTATGTCATTATTGTGTAGCTTACCATTGATAGTCAACCATATAATAAATGAGAATCTTGGAGAGTTTTCTTTGCTTTACACAAGTTTATATCATGAGACTTTAGAGGCCTTTGATTTGAAAAGATTTTTCCATGATTTATTATTGAAGGAACCTAATGAATGTCCCAACTAGATATTCTTGTATGTATCTTCAAAGTTGGGATGAAAAGGAGGTAAAGCAATCCATCTATGATATAAGGATTAAGATTATAGGAATTATCATATAAAGCCTCCTAGAAAATAAGAATGTTTTATATCATGCTCCTTAAGTTAACACAATGAGTAGCATTGACAAGAAGTTCCAATGAATTCCTATTATCATGCCAAAAGCTAGAAGAATCTCCATAACCTAACTTGTTATAGTGTGAACTTTCATGTATTCCCTAACCTTGAGGATGTTAAACATAGTCTAGGAAGAGTTTCTTTTAGGAGAAGTTAACCATAAGTTGTCAAGTTTTAAGTAATATGAATGTACCCACTTTATACAAAGAACATTAATGGATAGAAACGATGTGGTAGAAAGGCGAAATAGAGCATTAATGGACATGGTTAGGAGTATGATAAGTAATTCCTCATTACCCAAAAGTTTGTGGATGTATGCACTTAAAACTACTATGTATCTACTAAACAGGGTTCTTAATAAGGCAGTTCTTAAAACTCCTTTCGAGTTATAGACTGGAAGGAAACCTAATTTAAAATACATGCATGCTTGAGGTTGTCTAGTAGAAGCACGTATCTATAATCCACATGAAAGAAAATTGCATTTTCGAATAAATAGTGGTTACTTTATTAGTTATCCAGATAAATCTAAAAGGTAGATGTTTTACTGTCCGAACCATAGTTCTAGAATTATTGAAACAACTAATGTCAATTTTTTAGAGGCAAGCTAACGCATTCCACGGAATTGAAAGATGTAAAAAAAATTCAGATTCAAAGAAGGAAGAAGAGGATAGATTTGAACTAACGAAAACTAAATCTGATATGTAGGGTTTTAAATTTACCTACTAGACCTCACGAAGAACTTTTCTCAAGCAACCTAGATAATGAGTAAAGAACAAACCAAGAAAGTTAGTAGGATCAAAATCACGCCACAATCTAATTCAATTGATAAATGAAGTTTAATTCCTAAGGTGAAAAGAACAAGAGGGTTTTCTCCTTTCAATATGGCCGACGGCTCACAGAAAACAATATGATCAAAGTTGTCTTCGAAAAATCCTAAAACATAAGTATTTATACCTAGGCTTAATGTTAAAAGACTTAGGCTTAAAATACATGGAAGCCCAAAATATAATTATAACCTAAAATAAGTCCAAAATAGAATAACAAAAACACATTTAGGCCTGCCTAACGAGCTCCCAAGTCTGATCATGATGTGCAGCCCAACACAATGGTCTTCAAGTCCCAACTGAGTCCAGTCCAAGGATTTGAGATAAATGAATTAATTTGGGTTGTGATTCAGATAGCTCTCCTATAATAGGCTTGATGCACTCCATTCTTTCTACAAATTGGCCCACATGCACATAGAGAGCCTCCTTGAGTCTCTCGGTCCTAGCTTTGGACATAGGTCCAATTGGAATGACAAGCTTGCCCCCATCACGCATGACATCTCCATGGTGATCCTTGCTCCTGCTCACATCAGGAGGTCAGTGGGAATGTTGAAAATCAAGTTGTGGATATTAATGAAATAAGGGTTGATGTTCCATTACCCATAAATGTTCTTAAACCCACAACTACAACAAATGTTATTCTGCTTTGGAAGATCAAAATAATCAAAGAAAACATTTAAACAATGAAAAAGCACCCCATAAAGAACCTAACTTACCACCAACTCATGCAAATGAACCAGTTGGTATAACTTTAAATAAAACTGTGAGGATTAGAAGGTTGGCTATTTCTAATGATTATGTGGTTTATTTGCAAGAGTCAGATTATGATTGCGGTATTGATAATGATCATGTTTCGTTTTCACAAGCCACAGGTAGTGATAAGTCTGAAAGATAGATTGATGTTATGAAAGAAGAGTTGAAATCAATGGCTCAGAACAATGTCTGGGATCTTGTAGACTTGCCAGAAGGTTCTAAACGAGTTGGCTATAAATGAGTCTTTAAGACTAAACATGACTTGAATGACAATGTTGAAAGATATAAAGATAGACTTGTTACCAAAAGTTATACTTAGAAAGATGACATTGATTATAAGGAGACTTTTTCACCTATCACAAGAAAGATTCATTGAGAATAATTTTAGCATTAGTGGCTCAATTTGATTTAGAGCTACATCAAATGCATGTGAAAATAACCTTTCTAAATTGGGATCTTGAGGAGGAAGTTTACATGGATCAACCTAAAGATTTTTCTATTGAAGGTAAAGAAAGTATGGTATGTAAATTGAAGAAGTCAATATATGGACTTAAACAAGCTTCCAGGCAATGGTATATGAAGTTCAATAATACCATTGCTTCTTTCGGTTTTGAGGAAATCAATGTTGATCGGTATATTTATCGAAAGATTAATGGGAGTAAGTTTATATTTCTAGTTCTGAATGTTGATGACATTTTGCTTGCTGCTAATGACTTGGGTTTGTTGCATAAGACTAAAGATTTTCTTTTTAAGAATTTTTAAATGAATGAAATGGTAGAGGCATCCTATGTAATTGGAATTTCAATATTCCTTAAGAGATCAGAAGGTTTATTAGGATTGTCTCATAAAGCCTATATTGAGAATTTTTTTAAGAAATTTAACAGAAGCAAGTGCTCAACAAGTATAGTCCCTATTCAAAAGCGAGATAAGTTTAGTCTTATACAATGTCCAAAGAATGATGTGGAACGTAAGGAAATGGAAACAATTCCATATGCTTCTATTGTGGGCAATTTAATGTACCTATAAACCTGTACTAGACCTAAAATCAATTTTATAGTAGGGATGCTAAGCAGATATCAAAGTAATCCTGGTATTAATCATTGAAAGGTTGCAAAGAAAGTGATGAGATATCATCAAGGAACAAAGGATTACATGCTCACTTATAAAAAATCTAATCATTTAGAAGTGACTGGATATTTAGATTCAATTTTTTTTGGGGTGTGTTGATAATCGGAAGTTAACATTTGACTATTTGTTCCTATTAGCTGAAGGAGCAATCTCATAGAAAAGTATCAAATAGTCTGTCATTGCTTCATCCATTATGGAAGCAGAATTTGTAGCTTGTTATAAGGCTACAATTCATGCATTATGGATGCGGAACCTTATTTCAGGGCTTGAGGTTGTCAACACAGTAAACAAGTTGCTGAAAATCTATTGTGATAATTATGCATTAATTTTCTTTCTAAAAATGACAAATATTCTAGAGGTGCAAAATATATGGAATTAAAGTATTTTGTTGTTAAAGAAGAGATTCAGATTCAAAGAGTACATATAAAACATATTAGGAGGATCTCATGGTGTAACAGATCCTCTAACTAAGGGTTTACAATTAAAGATATTCAAATAACATGTGCTTAGAATGGATCTTGATTGTATTGATGATTGATAATAATGTTTGATGATAATGTTTTAGAACTCTTGAACTAAATAATAATATGTCTATGAATTTTATATTTCTTATGCATTATGTTCATGTATACATGATTGTTTGAATAAGAAATTTGTATGTATTTTCATGACAAGTATGTGAACTATATGTTCTTTATATACAACTTATGGACTTAAACATAATAAGTTCTTAATGTAGTGGTACATGGAAGGGAGTATACGACTATATTGTATATGACCCTTATAACCCACATTATGTGATTTGTTAAGGGGCTTATGTTGTTAACGGTTTATAAGATTTAATTCTTCTAGCCTTATGTTATACTATTAAATGTAATGATTAAATATCTGGCCAAGTGGGAGAATGTAAGAAATATAGCCTGATGTTGTAGTCCAAATTTTCTATAAGCCCATATTAAACTTGGTTTGGTGTTTTCTCAGTTTAATAGTATGTCAAATCTTAACGTTAATTTAGTACTTGATGAACGTATAAAATTTAATGTTAATAAAGAGGTGTATATAAACTAGTCCTCTTTCTAACCTAATTAAATACAGACAAAACACAAATATAGAAATAATAAGTATTTGTACATTGAGCTATCCATCAAGCTATTGTACAGAAAGAGGGTCAAGACAGGAAAACTAGTTCGTAATCGATAAAAATTTTCTTCTCTGCATCATGACGAATTCAGCTTAAGATAAGTGATTTATTTACTTGGTTATTATTATATTTAACATCTGTATGAGCACGAATGATTTACATATGATTCATGATTAGTGTATGATTTATGTTTTTTATGTTTAATAATCAAGAATAAAAAACTTGCAATGTTAATATAAAATTTAAAATTTGAGCTATTATTATAAAATTGAAATAAGTTTAAAAATTTTTATAATCTACCCTAAATAAAATGAAAATATTGAATATGTATAAACTTATTTGTTTCTAATAAAGTGACGCTTGAATGTTTGTCATAAATTATATAAACAGTTTTAGTTACAGTTAAGAAACAATAAAAATTTATAGTTTAAAAATTACCAATTAAATATATTTCATTCATATGATAACAACAATAGTACCGATAATAATTAAGATCGTTGTAATATGAGCATCCGTCCTTATAAACGACGGCTATCTTTTCTTTTTCTTTTTCTTTTTTTTTTTTGAGAAAAAATACAGAGTCACAAACCGTTTATAAGATTTACCTTTTCATTATTCAAACGAAATAAGGAAAAATGATAACAAACTTAGAGTTGGAGTCCTCCTTGTACCTTGATTCTGGAAAGACAATTGGAATCGGAGAAGGAATGAGATATATCTATAGAAGCCAAGTTTTCTACTTTCTCTTTCTCATTCTCATAGGTCCAATCTGTAACAGCTTCGGTTTCTTGTTACCAGCACCACGAGGTTTTGATTTTGTTGTTGGTTTCTCCCTCTCTCTCTTATCTTCGTTGCCATTGCTTTTTGGAAATCAACGAAGACGAGAAAAAGAGGAAACAGAAGGCAATGCGTTTGATGAGCTCAGGGAAGGACGACGGCGTTACTCAGCCGCCAACCAACTTCTCGACGGTGGAGGACGGCATTTTCAGATCTGGCTTCCCTCAGCCCTCCAATTTCGCCTTCCTTGAAACCTTAAATCTCCGATCAATCATGTGAGTTCCGCTGTTTCTTCGTTGTCTGCGTGCTGCTTGGTTGCTCAATAAAAAATAAATAATCACTGTGGTGATTAAAATAAAATTAATTAATTAGTGACCTTTCTTTAATACATGAGAATTAATTTCTGAAATTGGGAGCAGATATTTGTGTCCAGAACCCTATCCGGAAGAGAACTTGAAGTTTCTTGATAATCACAATATCAAATTATTCCAGTTTGGTATTGAAGGCAAGACGGTATTATTTACTATTATCATTCTCGTCTTTTGTTTTAGTTATGAAATACTGCAATTTCCCTTGATCTTTTTGCTAACCACGTTGATTCAAATTCAGGAATCCTTCTCAATTCCTAGGAATACTATCGTGGAGGCTCTCAAAGTCCTGATTGGTACTCACGTGTTTTACTAAGTTTTCTTTTCTTTTCCATTTATTACCACATTTCTCTAATTACCAATCTCCGTTCTTCTAGATGCGAGGAGTCATCCAGTTTTGATTCACTGCAAACGTGGAAAGGTAAGGCCCTAATAAGAAACAAAGACGTTATCATACATCATGTTTATATTTAATTATAACAAACAGAACATGTAGTAAAAGGCTATAACGAGGGTCGTTAAATAATTGAATTGCAGCACCGGACAGGCTGTCTTGTTGGCTGCTTTAGGAAATGGCAACGGCGGTGCTTGTCTTCGGTGCTTGAGGAATACCGTGAATTTGCCGGCGAAAAATCAAGGATCTCTGATTTGAGATTCATAGAGTCCTTCGACGCTGAAAGTATGCTTCAGCCGGAGTCTTTGGTACCGCTCTGACGGAAATATACAGAATAGGACATAGCAGGCAAAAATTTTCTCTATGTTCTCGTTATGGAAATAAACAGCACAAGTGTCAATTGGAAGTGGATAAATAAATTTTATATGGAGTTAAGCTCTTTTACCATTCTTCCATTACAATACTTCCTAATTGTAGTTAACCGACAAAACTACACGTGTACTAACAAGGATTTGATGTTAATTGGTTAAAATTTCTGATAACCATGAAGAAATTGTAATTATACCTTTTTATCTTGATTTGTAGTTATATTTTATATCTATTCACATAAGTATGCTTATAATTTACAAACTAAAAAGGTAAGATATCATGAAAAGTGAGTATTTGTACATTACTTAATTACAAAAGTCTTTTTTTTTAATGAAATTAGGTTGTAAAAGCTTTTCTAGAAAATAGTGAAATTACAGGAATTATAATGTTATTAATCAAAGATAGGAGAATTGTTATAATGAGGCATGACCAAAATGATGTAAACTTTTTATTTAAGACTTTCCCTTATAGAAAGTTTTGAGTTTGAGTTATGCGAAAGGCGGAAAAATGGGCATGGTGAGCAATGTATAATGTAAGCTTTTTGTCTCCTGCCTATAAGGAAAAGCGTCAATTCCTAATTCTTCATGGCATGCGTCTTTCGAAGTTCAAAACAAAATAATGTACTTCTTTTATTGAATTATTAATTATTATGAATAAAACTATAAGATGATAAAATTTAAATAACTTAACCTAATTATTTTATTCATATAACTTAAATACGATATAATTTTATTTAAATCCAAAATTCTAATTTTCAAAGTGTCTATTAATTATTATAGTACGTATAGGTCATTAAAATTGTGAAATCTTTAAACTAATGAAATAAATAACAATAACAACGACAACACTCAATAAGAGTCCAACTGAGATAAGAGGTCTAGTAAGATCTAATAGTATGCAGCTTTATCCGTATCTGGTAGAGAGATTATTTATAATAGACCCACCTGTAATGTGATGTGAAGATACTATAAAATTATAAATGGATATGCATAAATAAGGAAAAAGATAAAACATACACACACACACATACACATATATGTATATATATAAACAATTATAAATATAAATATAAATATAAATAGATAATGCAATACAAAATAACATAGGTATTAGAACACGCCAATGATTAACAATAAAAGATTAAATAACTACACAAACCAAAAAAAAATTAGTACAAGAGTAACTCAAACTAGCCTTGTCAAGAAAGCAATTAAGCTAAGTAGGAAACTAACTAAGAGATAAGTATTACGTATTAAACTTGAGGGACACAATCTAAAAAAACTTACAAGAATGTGAATGACCTCTTTAAGAGAGATCTTTTATTCGTACCTTAGTATACCAAAGCTTCCTATTGCGAGTCGGTCTTTAGTAAGATCTATCTGGGCCATATCATTTTTTATCACTTCCACCTAGTTTTTCTTAAGTCTTCCTTTTTTTTCTTTTACAGTCGCAAAGTATTATTTTCTCGCATCTTCTCACAAGAGTATTAGGGTATCTCCTTTTAATATGTCCGATCTACCTAAGCCTTATCGGTCTCAATTTTTTATTAATACCAGCCACCTTTAATTTGTCTTTTATCATTAAATTCTTGACCTTATCTCTTTTGGTAAGGTTACATATCTTTCAAAGCATCTTCATCTCTATTACCATAAGCTTACTACTATGTATTGGTTTGATAGGCTAACACTCTGCTATATATAACATGGTTGGCCTAATTGCTAAGGGACACAATTTTACCTTTAAACTTGAATGGTATCTCCTTGTCACATAAAACACCTGATGAATTTTTCCATTGAGTCATCCTAATTTAATATGATGAACTATATCTTCATTAACTTCTCTATCGCTTTGAATGATAAAATCTAGGTAATTAAGGTACATAAACCAATCATTCATATGATCTATGTACACACAATGATGCCAAATTATTAATTTAATTGACATTAGAAATTAGTCAAAGAATCAAATTCTGTTATATGTTAAATTTGAAAAGGGTGTTTAATTCTATCAACAATTAATAATTTTATGTGTATATATATATAAATGCGCCTTAACAAATTATATTTATCTATATGTAATAGCAATTACATATATAGACGCGCTTAACATATTATATTTATCTTATGTAAGGAATTTATCTTTTAAACTTATAAAAATAATTATTTAAAATTTTAAAAATATTGAATAAAATCTCCAACAAGAATAATAAAAGGTTATATAACAAAGCAACCAAGATGGTTAGCTAAGTATATAATCAAGCCTACAAATAGTTGTACAAAATAATATTGCACTATAAGCACATGTAATAATTGCGAATATGAACTATAATAAAGCATCATAATAGTAGGGCTCTAGCATAATTTAATAGAAATTTAATAATAGGTCATACTTAATAACCTATGACCAAGTTTTAGAGAAGAGATTCTATCTAATATGTCTAGTGCTTAGAAATTGGCCATATACTATGGAATCCTAGAGATAGCATCATATAAATCATTTACGTTATAGTCAAATATATCAAGGAAATTCATTAAAAAACAATGGATTTTATAAATTTTGATTAGAAAAAGATTTCTTGAGAAAGAATATAGTTGTTAGTTTATAATTTCTACAAGTCTAAAACTAGGGTTAATTGAAAATCAAGAAAATTCCAAGCATAAAAAGGATTTAGGAAAATTCTTATATGAATCTTGTTTATCTTTGATTGCCTATTTTTTATTTCTTTATTTGGTTATTTTAGATTACAAATTTTATTTTAGTTAACTATATCTTTGAAATCAATTATTCAATTTTTATATTAAATAATAAAAAGATAATCGGTACAATACTTATACTCAGTATAGGATTGACACTTGTATTCACCTAAACTATACTATAAGAATGAGAGGTGCACTTACCTAGTGATCTTTAACATGGTTTTGATCGGATACACACATCAAATCAAGTGTTATGCACAATTACTAATGACTAAGAAATTAGGAATGTTGTATTTTTATTAATTTAACCATTTTTATTGTATCATATTAGTTTGTTTATTTAACAACTTTTCTTCTTGATATTGTATTTGTTGGCTAAATTTTAGGATTTAGGTACCATGGTTTACAATCAAAAGTAGTTATAGTGAATTGTATATGGTCGGGTCGACCGCACAGGGCCCGGATCCAATCGAGACCACTTATGGGCCGATCGGTCCATTCCTACTTGCCACGCCAGGCCCAAGCCCGATCCACATTCCCTGCGGCCCGTCAGCATG
>JANZLD010000007.1:19661880-19672500 GCA_026413575.1 Erythroxylum carthagenense | reverse complement strand
ACATAACCCCCGACGTGCCTTCACTGTTTTGCAGGTATCATCACGTCGGATTCATCTCAGAAGGAAGACGACTTATGAATCTCAACGGCAACGCACCGTTCAGCCAAAACCTGGCAGAACCAGTATACATCAAATCTTGATGTAAAAAGGAACTTACTTCAGAATTTAGCCAGGTATTTTCTTTAGTAAGAAATACTTGGCCAAAAATTTCTCCACTAAGTTATAACACACAGTGATTAAAGCTATGGGTTTTGAAAATGGAGATGAACTCAGGTTGATGGCATTATTAGATGATTAGTTAAACTTTAAATATATCACTATTTCCAAAATATTAACAATATGGGTATTAAGATACTTATTTGTAACCTACTAAATTGTACTAATTATTTCGACATCTATATTGTATTGCGTTCGATTTTAAAATTATTTGACATGATTTGTCAACTCTGTACACTTGATTGCATTCCCATTAATGATGGCTTTGCATAGTCAAGCATAGTTCTATATTCACTCGATATAATAAATCGATGTTGATACTCTTAAAGAATAGCCTTCTTTCTCTCTCGACGTTTTTATGAAAGTCTCATTTCTATCTTTAGTTCTTCTTTTATAGACATCGAGGAAGTACTTATGTTCATACACCAAAAGTTAGACCATAACTAAATGTGCATAAGAACATCAAAAATATTTAAAAAAAATATTAAAAATTGATTAATAATCTTCAAATATTTTCAAATATTCCTTTTTCCCCATCAAAGTTACAAAAAACTTGATGATTTTATTCATATATTTTAACTATAATACTAAATCTAAGCAAAAAGTGGTAATCGGAGTTAATCCCACGCGGAGCTAATAGGTAATAGATATAATCCTCCAATTATTATCTAACAAATAATAAAGATGGATTATTGATTAATTAAACTAAATCTAAACTAATACCCACTATTTTAGGTTAACAATAAGAAAAATATATAATAATCTAAGAGAATATCAATATAAACAAATACCTAGACTCTATTTCTCTCTATCTTCATCCTATAAGCTTATTTAGATAAAAATAGGTATTTTACTCATGTTTTACCTTCCAATATCTTCCAATTTTATCCTTGTCATTACTCAAGCAACTTCTTCCACAATTATCTAAAAAAGACGTACAATCAATTAAACCCAAGGTAAGATGGATAAAGAGTATAGTAAAATATTAAGCAGATTTTGTGCACTTTTTATACATATCACAATCTCACTCGATAAGATGTAAAGATGTAGACATAAGATCTTGAGCTTATAAAAAACACGTACTTGTTTTTTCCTTTATAAAGTCATGAATAAGCAATTTCGTGCTCAAATATATAAAGCGCTACAGACATGCATCCTCACATTCAATAAAGTTGCATTCATGGTTATGTGCTTGAAAATAATGTGGGTGTGTAATATTGCACTTAATATGACATAAGTATATGATCCCGTACTCAATAAGACATAAAGCCACATAAATTTTCTCTTACTTAAAAAATGTGGATATAAAGGAGAATACATTACTCTTACATATATCCTTAGGAAAAACTAGGAATTTAACGATTCCATTTCTTAGGAGCTCAGTTGTTTTGTACTATAATAGCCTACCAGAGTTTCCCTTATCTAACAATGTAGCATGTGAATTAAGACATGCTTATTTGTATTGACCTTGTTAAACAATCTTCGACTCCTTTCTCTCTATATTGTATAAATTGTACAATTGTGACTGATGTGAGATCCCACATCGACTAGAGAGAGGAACGAAGTACACCTTATAAGGATACGAATGCCTCTCCTTTACAGACACATTTTTCATGCCCTAACTCACTGGATCCCATCAGAACTCCGAAGTTAAATGTGCTAAGGCAAGAGTAATACCAAGATGGGCCTCCTAGGAAGTTCCGGGAAAAGCAAAACTGTGAGGGGTTGGCTGGGTTAAGGCCCAAAGCGAACAATATCTGTGAGCTGGTGATCTGGGCTGTTACAAGTGGTATCAGAGCTAGTACCTGAACCGTTTTGCCAGCTAAGTTGGGTCCTAAGGGGGGTGGAGAGTGTGAGAACTCACATTGGTTAGAGAGAGGAACGAAGTACGCCTTATAAGGGTACGAATATCTCTTCCTTACATATGCGTTTTTCATGCCCTAACTCACCAAATTCCATCAGAACTCCAAAGTTAAATGTGCTAGGGCAAGAGTAGTACTAGGATGGGTGACCTCCTAGGAAATTCTCAGAAAACCAAAACCGTGAGAGCTTGGCTGGGCCAAGGCCCAAAGAGGACAATATCTGTGAGTAGGTGATCTGGGCTGTTACAACAGAGACTTAGACAAACTCTGTCTTTTCCCATTAAGTTGAATTTCTCTTCATCCCATTCCAATATTTTGTTCCACTTTGACTCATAATAGTACAAATTTAAAATGTTCTTAATGTTGGCGTAAGTGGAGGAGGTGAAGCTATATTTAAAGTAGAGATGGTCAATGCTTTCTTGCTCACTACAGCATAGCTCACAAAGCTTGTCAATAGATCCAACTATCATGTTTTTAGTTTTCAATATTTTCCTAGCTACAAGCTAAGTATTAAAGGAGGCTTTAGGTTTTAAGGACCCTTTCCATCCAATATTATACCAAGAAATGAAAGGGATATGAGGTTTAAGTACTTTGATGCATGTAAAGTTTGAGTAGTCTCTGTTATTGCTTAAGGACTAAGTAAATTTATCTAATATAGATTAATTAGGCAGCTAGCTAGCTAGAAAAGTAATTCAAGAGTCTAAAAGCCTCTCTGCCTTAAAAATTGCCAGAATTATGCTCAATTACATTGCTGACTCCTGCCTAGGGAGGGATTCTTATGTGTAATGAAATAATATCTTCCTTGAGACAAAAAGGACTTAAGGAAGTCCAATTATCAAACCAGAACCATATACCCTCTCCATTCCCTATCTGGATTTTGATAAATGGATAAACAGTAAGCCTTTTTCTTAGCATCTGAATGAAGGGCCAAGAAAATTCTTTCCTTTCATTAATTTTTCAATAAGTTGGTTTCCCTATGATAGAAATCATTAATCCATTTTCTCCAAAGTGATTTATTATCTTTGAATAGTCTCTAATTCTTTTTGGCCACTTACATAGATTGAAATGTATGGATTAATGTGAGACTAAGTACCCCTTCTTACTTCCTCCAATAAAGCTACTCCTACTTGATTTTAACACCTTTGGCATTGTCAATCTTAACTAACCAAAGAAAATTTTTGAAGCGTTTTCAAATCTTATAATGAAAGTAGAAGAAGAGAACTACAGTGAGTATGGAGGTTGTTCAACACAGAGATGATTAGTTAAACTCTACCAGCTTGAAACAAAGCTTTATTTAGCCAAAAATTGATGGTTTTCTTGTATTTCTCCAATATCTTCAAACGATACTAACATTTTAGTTTTTTTGCTAAAATGGGACCTTTAAGTAAGTGAATGGAACAGTATAAGTATTCGAAGTATAAATATATTAAAGACTCTTAATATTCGATGAATCTAAAGAGAAATAGATTTTAACCTTGCATTGATTGGTTATAAGTCCAGAGTTTCAATAGAAACTCACGAGGAATTATTGTAAGATGCAGTTTGATTCATGGTGTGCTCCATAAAGCACAATCAAATCATTTGCAAAGCATAGATGGGAGTGGGACATTTCCTTAAATTTATTATGATGCTTGAATCATGTCTTCTAGATTAGTTGAAATAAATATTTTTGTTCAGTATTTTCATAGAAATGACAAAAAGATAACGAAAGATAATATCTCTTTATCTTATGCCATTAAACTCTCTAAATTGCTTGGTTTGAACTCCACTAATGAGGATACTATATAAAGGGGATGATATGCAGACATAAATCCATTTTATAAAGAAGTTAGGGAAGCCAAACCATTTCAAACATGTAAGGATGAAATTCCAATGAAGTTTTTCAAAGGCTTTAGAGATGTCTATTTTAATGGTACAGATTTTGATAGGTCTACCTGGGTTATAATCTCTCATCAATTCTTACACCAAGAGAATATTATCATAAATAGATCTGTGATGTATTAATGCTCCTTGAGATTTATGTATGATATGGTTAAAATTCTCTTTAAGCTTGTTAGCAAGAAGCTTTGAAATCACCTTATAGATGGTATTGCAATAAGAAATTGGTTGAAAATCATTGAGGCAAGTTGCATTGAGAACTTTATGGATCAAGAAAATGTGAGTAGCATTGATTTACCTCAATATTCTTCCTAAATTTAGAAATTCCATTAGAGTGTCAACAAGGAGCTTACCATTAATATGCCAAGTTTTCTATAAAAAAAAAGATGTTGAACGCATCAGGGCCTGCGTCTTTCATAGGATTAAGATTGAATAGAACTAATTTAATCTCATGAAGAGTAAAAGGTTGTTAGATCTTTATTAATGTCTCCCGAGACAAGGATGAAGGAGGACTAACAAGCTCTACCAATTTTTGCAATTAGAGAGATTAAAAGCAGTTAGAGCACCAAGAAAAGATTCAAAATAATTGAATATCTTATTCCTCTGAGAATCTCTGTCATTAACCATCTAATCATTGATATCTAAGAGACAAGTTATCTTGTCAAGGTTTCTCCTCGTCAAGACAGAATTGTGACAAAATTTAACGTTGAAATCCCCTTCACTTAGCCAGGGTATTATTGCTTTATGCATAAATAATGGATCATGTTCTCAAAGTGCTTTATTATACATCTGCATCTTACTAGCCTTAGTGTTTCTATATATAGTGTTGTCAGGATGGAGGTAGCAGGGCTCCTAAACTCTTCTCATCTCTCTCTTAGCTTCTTGCAACTTAATAGATGTAATGGACTAATCAGCTTTATAAAAGTTCTTCAATTTGTTTCTAAGAATGTGAAGCATTCTCATCAGTTGAAAAGGTTTACAACCTAAAATTTTGATACTCCAAACATCATGAACCAACTCTATAAAACCATCCCTGCTTGTAAGATAGTTGAAGAATTTGAAAGGAGATTTGCAAGCTATAGAGGGTATGAAGTTAAGATCTTCCATAGTGGAATGATCATAATAAAGAGGGTTCCAAAAAGGGCATATGAGTTAGGAAATTGACTCATCCATAAGTGGCTAACTAGCATCCTATCCAGCTTCTTCCTAATGAGGTTATTTCCTAGTTGTTCATTACTTTAGGTATAGAAACATCTAGCTGATTTTAGGTCAGTCACTTCTAACTTGGTAATAGCATACTCAAGTTCTCTATCAAGATTTGAAGTATTTATCATGTCTACTTATGCTTTTAAAGGGTGAAGGATATAAAAAAAATATCCTGCAATCAACCAAGGCAAGTTTATAAAAGATTGAATATAGAATAGCTCCTCCCATAGCTTAGCTCTCTAAATTTGAAGTTGGATGCATAAATGATTTGTAATCTTAATCTCATTCCCTGTATGAATGAGTTTTCACCTAAGATTAATAAATTCATCTAAAGTTTTAATCACAAAGACTTGAATTTTCTAAATATTATAAGCAAACAAGATTCTACCATTGTAATGGTAGTCATGGTTTCATCCATACTTCCAGTTTCCCCCAGTATTTTCATAGCATTGTAACGTTTATGAGCTTTTATTCTTATTTCAATTAGACCAAGCAAAATTGGTTTCTTTTCCATCAAAATGATCCTTTACAACTTGACCTTTATAAGGATTTATTAAAGCCTCTAAAATTCCAAAAAATCATAACTATTTAGAAAAAAAAGAGGGTGTTTCACCAACCCCTTTTGGGTTTCCTTCTTTTCCTCCCTAATCTTCTATTAGATGCCAAATTTAATTTTCTAGTCAACCTTTATATTTCATCAGGGAAGCTATGAAGAGATTCTTCCTTTTCATGTTCATTTTTAGTATATTTGCACTAGTTTTTCCCTTGTCACTAGTTGGAGCAGGGTCATGATGTTCAAGCTAAGCTTCACTTTCTACTACAAAAGCATTCTAGTCTTCAGACATTATGCCAATGGAATTGGTTTCTATGTTTGGAGTTTCTAGTTCTTCCACTGTCCCCATTAACTCGTTGTTATCCCTTTTAGAGAAATTTCCACTAATAAGCTTCCAAACTTGTTGTCCCATCTGAGGTTTCCAGTTTGAGCAAAACATACTTTTTAAAGCTTAGCATTGACTGAGTCGAAAGCCACAGATTTTTCCACTGCACTAACAAAAAAGCTTAAGGTATCTATAAACCAGTACTCAAGAGGAATGTTATGGAAATTGATCCATATGAGGATGGATTCAACATTATTTTTGTCAAATTCTAGATCTGGTACCCATTTTTGAATGAACATAGGTTGTCCACCCACACGCCAAGGCCCTGTTTCCAATATCTTATGCATACTATCATCATCTATAAACTTTAAAAAAAAAACCCTCTTCAGTGAATAGAATTCTATCTAAACCCTTGTTACCCCATCTAGATTGAGCCCAAATATACATGAAAAGAAAAGCTAGCCTTTTGTTTAGGAAGAAACCTACCAAGGTATTGCTTTATTAGCTCCTTATTGGAGAATCTTGAGAGGAGGAGATACTACATCATTAACCAAGGTAGAAGAGAAATGTTTAGGATTTGATAGGGAGGTCTCAGAGGAAACTACAATTGCTCCAATATTTCCCAGCACCACTCGAGTTTTCAATTTTTTCTTGCACAAATCCCCTACAATGTTGAAATCAAGAGATTTTTGAAAATTATGAAAATGGTTTTACAATGCTTATAAGGGAGTGGAGCCTCCCTCGACAGTTTCCATGGAACATCCTGGAGTAGAAAGTTACTTGAAAACTTTTTGGAGCCTGCAAAAAGTTCAATTGCAAAAGGAAAGTTACTGTTTTAGGAAGGAGAGTTCCTATCCATGCAAAAGAGTAACATCTGCTAAAATTTAGAGTATATATGTGTTGATCAACAGACATGTTATTTTTCACTTGATAATAATGCAAACTTGTATACTTACACTTAAAATCTCATAATCAACAATGACGTGAATAGTTTTGCACTCAACAAGGAAACATGTATATACATTTTTCTTAAAATAATAGGAAATAAAATAAACTTGTAGTCTTACACTCGAAAAAGATTTATACTTGCTATTTGGCACTCGAAAAAGATACTAACATACAGTTTTGCACTTAACAAAGATGTAAAAATACAGTTTCGTGCTCAATATGATGTACAATCATAAACAAGCCTTTGAGTCTCAAGGAGGTCTCTAATCCTCACATAGGTCTCTTTAAAAAGACCTTCTAACATTAAAAAGGCCCAAGTTTTAATTAGGTCTTTGATTCTCCGAAAGGCCAACCTCTAGGCTTCAATTAGGCCTCTAAGCTTTAAGTAAGCCTTAAAGTCTCAAACACACTCTTGAATCTAAGGTAATCCTTTAGGCCTTATAAAGATCTTTTATCCTTAAATAGGCCTTTGCTCTCATGTATACCTCAGCCTCAAGAGGGCCTCCAAGTCTCATATTGGACTATAAGTCTCATATAGGTCTCTTGACATTAACCTAGCCATCAAACTTTGTATAAGCCTCTAAACCTAACAAATACCTTGTAACCTCAAGAAACTCTCAATTTCATATAAGCTTTCAAGTCTCAAACAAGCCTTCAAATTTCAAGCAAACCTCTAAAATAATATGGAAACAATTTTAAGCCTCAAGTAAGCTAGCATATAAGTCTTAAGTAAGCAACACAACCTATTATTAACCTCAAGTAGGCCTTTGATATTAAAGTAGGTCTATGATATATCATATATATTTTCAATACTCATGTATCCTTTCAAGCTTTATATAAGCCTTCAAGTCTAATATGGGCTTCTTGGCTTCAAATATGCCTCCATGATTCATGCAGGCCTTCGTCTTAGGAAAATATTTAAAACAATGACAAGCCTATGAGCCTTATATAGGTCTTAATGTCTGTAATCTTCAGGTAGGCCTTTGAAACTTGAGCAAACCTTATGCAAGCCTCCTAACGTTAAGGCTATCTGTTCTCAAGCGAGGCTACAAACCTTATATAGACCTTCTAGCCTCAAGCCAGTCTTTAAATCTCAAGTAGACTCTCAAGCCTCACATAGTCCTGTTGTCCTTAAGTAGTTTGTTTTAGTTATAGGTTAAGGTGATAGTTCATATTGGATACTTTAGGAGCATCATATGCATATTGGAATTACAAAAAGCTTTAGGGTTAAAAGGTACAAGTTGATGAACTCCTATCTATCACTAATAACACATAAGAGTTAGGGGGATAAATGATACATACTCAAACCAAACTTTAGTAGGCCTACTTATGGAACATTGAGTCTATCAAGAAGGTCTAATGTGCAGAGCTTATATCATCTCACCTCTCCTATATAAGGAGAGCTTGTACTCTTTTTCAAGCTTGCACTAACTTTATTATTAGAGTATTTATGTCAATGTAACATCCCGTTATCTATGTTAAGGCTAGAATAGTGTATATAAGAAATTACTGAGAAATTAAAAAGGGCATTTCATGCTTATGCATAATATGACATACACAAACACGTGAATATTGACTTTTGCATATTAAAATGACCCTACATTAATTCATTGATATTGTCCGAGTATAATTAGTTTATAAATGTGAATTGTGGATTTTATTGGTCATGAAAATTAAATTGGAGTATATTAAAATTTGGAGTATTTTTGGACTAGGAAAAGTGTAGAAGTAAGAGAAAAATGGAAGTATGACATGTGGACTAATTATAATAAGACATATGGACTGATTAATGGGTGACAAATGGCTTACATGCATTGGTGACATGTGGCAATGTAATATGAATGCACCTGGTCAGGTTTTTAGTATGGAAAAATTTTTGCAACTCTTTTGTTGTTCTTCACCAAAATCACCCAACACCAAAAACTCTCTCTTTGTTCATCCATCACCGAAACATCTAGCGTTCATGTTTGTATATTTGGCTTTTGATTCTTACATCAAAGTAAGCACTTCAGTCCATATATTGTTTTGTTTATGTTTATTCATGTTTTCCTCCATCCACCAAAACTTCTTTGGCCACTCTCAATTGCTGGAAGCTTAGCTCAATCAAGTAATTACAACTTTAAGCTTTATGATATCGTGAATGACTTTTGATGATGCTTAAATTGGACTAAAATGCTTGTGATAATTGGAGTTAAATGGAAGTATGTAGAAAATGAAAAAAATGCAGTAAACTTGATGAAATATGCATGCATGATGTCAGTTTTTTATGTTTGATATTAATCGTAGATTATTGATTTGTTTGTGTTGAGTTGAACTGAGATGGAAGTAGAAAAGACGATTTATGCATCAGATGTGTTAGTTGTAAAAGGTAGGAGTTTGAAATATGGAACAAAATGAAAGGAAGAAGAAAATCTGCAATTTCGGAAGAGAAAAGGAGTTGCACGATCATGCAAGGGATTTGGAAAAGCAAGATTGTGACTTCAGTGATGCTTTTTATGGGTCACGATCGTGACATCACACAGCCGCCTAGAATCAGCAAGATCATGACTTTGAAGGCTTACTGAAAGGAGACAGATGTGAACATCGTTCATTCTTTTTGTTATAACTTCTTCTCCTGACCTCCAAATGACTTGGTTTTTTAACCAACAAACTCATAACACATTGTTCTTTCTCTCTACCAAGATTTATGTCTATCTGAATCCATTCAGAAAAGATTGATTGATGAATTTAGGATGAAAATGATGAGGAGTGTTGGAATTTCATAAATGGAATGATTTCACTAAACATGCTTCGTTATTTTGGCCATATTTTGATATGTAGAGAGCCAAATGAGATTATTTCTAATTTAGAGTAAACCGGATACATATGGCTACAAATTTTCTGAAGAAATAGAATTTTAATTTTGTCTATGAAAATTCCCAAAATCTGGCTTGAAGTTGAGTGCAGAGTACTGTTGTAGTTTAAGAATAGACTGAAGTATTTTGAGTATAACTTTCAGTACATAGAACCAAATTGTATGATCTTGGTGCCATTAGAAACTTAAGATATAGGGGATCAACTTTCTAGAAGAAATTGTTGACAAAATTACTCCATTTTGCCTCTTAGAATGATCATGCAAAGTGGACCCGAAAGTATCTTTTTTTTTAAAAATATTGAATAATCAATTGGGTTATGAGATTAGTTTTAAATTGTTTTATTGTGATCCAAATCCTTAGTACAAATTAACTTATGTGAGTTTTGCTATATGAATGATATTGTGACAAGAATAATGATAAGATACCCGGGATTGTCATTGAACATGCATTGTACATATTTCATATACATAGATGTGCATAAATAAATACTTACACAATTGTGCAAAATTGTGATATATGTAAATATGTTTTGCATGATATAGAGGAGCATTCAAAGCGCCATCATCCAAACATTGTCGGGACGTCAAGGCAATAGCTTTCTAAAGTGATTTGTGAGTAACCTAGATGGTCTCACTTATAATAGATCTAGAAGGGGGGGTTGAATAGATCGTTAGGCTTTTTGTAATTTTCTACAAGAAAGACAGAAGTTAAATCACACAAAAACAATATAATCAAATCTAAATGAAAAGAGTAGGGAAGAAGAGCAAACACTGTTTT
>JANZLD010000007.1:19625199-19642445 GCA_026413575.1 Erythroxylum carthagenense | reverse complement strand
AATGTTGGGATCGGGTCCGACGGTTCGGGTCGCTCGTTGGGGCGCAGCCCGAGGGGTCGCCTCGGGATTCGGGTTACAGGGCTCGGGCCCAACAATTTGCATGCTGTGAAAGAAATAATAGACTTCACAAGCAAATCGAAGAAGAAAAGCATAAGCTGGAGAATAAAATCCTTAACTAGATCCAAGCTGTCATCATTCCCAAATGAGATGATCTTCATTTATCTCCCTATATGAAAACCAAATGGAACCTATGATTAGCTGTAGATTGAGCAGGTCCTTATGTTTGTAAGTTATTCTTCTTGCAATTATAGTAAAAATCGATGTTGTCTGAGGAAGATTAGAGCTCTCAGTTCTTTATGATAATCATTGTAATCTTGTCATAGTTTTTGCTATAGTTTAATATATCTTTATTCATTTTCATAAATGAAGTAGGTTTTCATTAGTTAAAAAGAGAGAAGATCCCTTAGGAAAGACCTTATGGTCATCATTAAGGAGAAAAGAGACTTAATTTAATCCTCAAAATGTAAAAAGAACATCCAGAGATTAATAATCCTTCAAACAACTTTTCTTTTATGATTTTTGCTACTCTATTTGCTTATGATTGCTACCTCAAGGATGATGCATAGCTAAATCTCTAATCTAGGGTGTCGATGAATTAAATATAGTATTGGTAACGTGATTAAGTTTTCATGTTATTGATTATTGATAAATATTCATTTAATACCTATAAATTAATTTGAAACAATTAAAATACCATACGGTTAAGAAAAAAGTCAAAGGTGATATTAGTTTATAGAAGCATTAATCTCTAGTTAGCATTATCAAAAGAGGTGATTGTTAGTGATGTCATGTAATTAAACTTTGTGAATCTTACTAAACGCTTTTTATCTTTATTGCCATAATAGTAAGAGTAAAATTAATTTAGGTATGCTTTTTTATTGATTAAAAGAAAATAAAAGAGACTTAAAAGATACCCATAATTAGTTACTAACACTCCATATGAGTTATGGATAAGAAAAACCTAATATGAAACATCTAAGACTATAGGATATGCTACCTACATTTATAACCTCTCTCATAAATAAGGAAACTAGGTCCAAAACGAAAGAAAATTATATTTATTAGATACTCTCATCATCATCACCCCCAAAACCGAAGTCCCGCAACAAAGCAGGATCTAGGGAGGTCTGATAGTACGCAACCTTACCGCTACATAGTTGAAAAACTGTTTCTAGTAGACCCACATACAAATGTGACAATAAAAGAGTGATGCATGTACAAGTGTAGTTAAGTAAAGCTGGCACTCTAACTAGTTTTGTAAATAAAATTACCAAAACAATACATAAATAAATAAACAATTTGATATAGCCAAAAGGATATACCTAATAGTGACTAGATCTGTTAGTACTTGATACGTTACAAAGACCGACTCTTCTTGTCACTAGATAAGCTAGGGGTCTTTGTTTAGAGGCCCTAAGGGTACGATAATCCTACAGTTTTAGACAGTCTTGTGGGATGTTTCCCCAACACACTTGCCCTGAAAACCCAAGTTATAGGCCCAAAATCTTGTCCAAGACTTACAACTAGCTCAGGCTGAAAAGGACATCCGGGTTGGACTTCCTACTTAGTAAGTACGTGGCGCAAGTGTAGAATAAACATCTCCTAAATACTTACTCAACTGATGTGGGTGAGCTTTAAAGGGTATCCTTTACTCCTATTCAGTCCTGCCAGACTTTTCTATTACTAGCCACTGCTTCAGTAAGGGCCAAATCTGACATATCTTTCTTGACCACTTCTCTCCAGTTCTTGTAAGGCCTCCCTTTTCTTCTCTTGTAGCCAGTAATGGTTATATTCTCACAGTGCCGAACTAGAGCGCCTAAGGGCCTCCTGCGTATATGCCCAAACCACTTCAACCTGGTCTCCCTTAACTTGTCGGCAATGCTACCACTTATAGACTGTCTCTCACCACCCTATTCCGAGCCCTATCTCTTTTGGTAAATCCACACATCCACCTAAGCATACACATTTCTGCTACCAACAACTATCTTGTATGTCTATGTTTGGTAGGTCAACATTCTACCCCATATAACATAGTTGGCCAAATCACCATTTTATAGAACTTCCCTTTGAGTTTTAAAAGAATTTTTTTATAACATAAAACACCTTATGCTCTTCGCCATTTAGCCCACCCAGATCTAATACAATGTACTATATCGGCATCGATATTTTCATCTTTCTGAATGATGGACCCGAGGTATTTAAAACTTGATTTTTGTGGTATAACATCAGTACCAATTGCTACCGCCTCCTCCTGTACCATCTAGCTTCCCGAAAAGTTACGTTATAAATACTCTGTCTTGGACCTGCTCATCCTAAAATCTTTTGATTCTAACGCTTCTCTCCAACATTCTAACTTGGAATTGACTCCCTCCTTGGTCTCAGCTACAGGAAAATATCATCAACAAATAACATATACCATGATATATCTCCTTGAATATGCTTGGTAAGTTCATCTAACACTAATGTGAACAAAAAAGGGCTTAAGGCCGAGCCTTAATATATTCCTACACCAATAAAAAACGCTTCTGTGTCACCTTTTGTTGTCCTTCCTCTAGTCAATGCTCCTTTATACATATCCCTACTTACTTTGATATAAGCCTTAGGAATGCCCTTTGCGTCCAAATACCTCTATATGAGTTCTTAAGGAACCCTATCATACACCTTCTCTAAATTAATAAAAACTATATGCAAATCCTATTTACACTCCCTGTAGCATTCCATTAGTCTCTGGACTAGATGTATTACTTCTGTCGTGGACCTACCAGGCATAAATCCAAATTGGTTGTCCGATATAGAAGCAGCTCTCCGAATTCTCTTTTAAATCACCTTCTCCTACAACTTCATGGTGTGATTTAGTAATTTGATGCGTCTATAGTTGTGAAATTGTTGGATGTCCCCTTTGACCTTATATACGGGGATTAAACTACTCATTCTCCATTCATCCGACATTTTGGCTAACTCGAGGATCACATTAAAAAGCTAAACTAACCTGTTGGGCACCGTTGCTGGAACCTAACCTTTGCGAATATCATAATACTTAAGCGTATGATCTTGTAGGGTTCTTTCCATGAACCCTTATTAGGCATCATCCCACAAAGGTAGCGTGCCCATGACAAGCAAACATCAAAGACAAACTTATTACTCTAATGTTAGATCCTAATTCTGAAAGCGAAGTCTAACTCTTACGGAAATATCATAAGACTCTCATATATATACTTCATCACACTCTTTAATAGATTACAAACAACTAATTTTCATCATTCACATTTCAATACCCTCGAAACAAAGGGTTTTACAAAGCTATAAAGGCCTTTCAAGCCACATTACAACATGATCCGAAATCTTAAAATACAAAAGTTACATGAACTACAAATTCTTGAAAAGTGACTGAAGCCTTGTGTTTCCCAAAACTAACTCACAATACAACATAAGCAAATTGGGAGTGATGCCTTGACTCTCTTTCACTCCATCTCTTGCTCATAACCTGGAGGTGGGGACAGGAAGGGGGTGAGCTTGAAATCTCGTGGGTAACAGTTGATAATAAAAGGATAAGCAAAAACTCTTTTCAGAAACTCATTGCCATTTTACATTTTCGAAACCAAAGTAATTTCATATGCAAAATATCATCAAACACTTTTTCCTCAAAATTCTCAATTCATCAAACAATTTATGAACAATTTTAAATCATGTATGCATCAAACTTGCCAACAAATCATAAGCACATAAGCACATCAGAATGGATTGGGTGGATCCAAAACAGAACGTACTACACATTTTCCCTAAGGGCGTATGTAGTCGTGAACATAACATCCTACGTAATCCCACGTAATGGTCTTGTGTAGCCGTGAACTTATGGGAGTCCATACAGGAGCTCCATGCTACTAGCGGACAGGCGGGAGAAGCCTTAAACTTGGGTCAACATGCACGTGATATTTCTTGAGGGATCACCACAAACCTACATAACACATATATCATGACTTGTAAACTTGTGTTGCCTAAAATGACACTTCTTGAAAACTTGAGTTTCATGAGCATACAATATTTCATATGCATTTTCAAAACTTAATTTTATAAACTTGTTATTATTTTCAGAAATCACTTGAAAAATTCTTTATAAACCATTACACAGTTTTTGTAGCAAACATATAGCAGATTTCACAAATCACGCAAAAGCAAAAGATGCAACACTTATGATGCAATTGAAATCAGTGAACTTCTTTGCTTAAAAAAACAGTAGTGGCTTGTTTACTCTATTATAAACATGAACCCACCTTGATTTCCTTGCTTATAGACTTGCTCAGAATGTCTCTTCTCTTTATAAACAACTTGAGGTCTCTAGGCTCTTTCCTGGTGTATCTTTAATGTGTGCTTCGTGTAACTGAAATAAGTCTCTTCGATCCCTTTAGTTCTTCACCAAATGAAGAGATCCTTAGCTTAAATGGAAGCTCTTCTCTTCCTCTACCTTTTTCTCTTCTTGAACAACCTCAAAATCTCTCTTATAGGCTAAGGAAATTGAAACCCTAACTTGTTTTCTCTTATTTCTCTCATTCCCTTCTGCTCTTTGTATTTCTCTCTCTTTTTCATGAAATTCTCTCTTTCTCTTTCTTTCTCCTTTTGTTATTCTCTTCTGCTTCCCCTTCCATTCACGTTTTTCTTCTTTATTTATAAGCAAGACAACACTTCTTCTTCCAATTATACCCTTAATGATTGAGAATTGTCCCATTTGCTCTTTCATTTATGCCTTATGTCTTTTATACTTAAGTGTCTTGCCAAAAGCACCCTTGAATATTCTGACATAACTCTTTCTTCTAGAAAAGCGTTCTTCCTTGTCTTAAGTTCCCAAGGACACCAAAATCAATCCATCTAGTTCAGTGATTCGAAAGATACACTTCAACATTTTTGGACTGCTCTTGTCCAAATCAATACAATTATACACAACTTCTATTTGAAATCTAAACATCTTATAAACTGAATTAGATTTCAACTTCTTCATACCATTTGTAGCTCCATGTCTCTAGTTTATCTTGAAATAAGAATCATCTTATTCGGAGCTCTATTGATCCAAAAATCATCAAAATACTGAAACATGTCCAGTAAAATATCTGATTCCTACTCTTCCAATTGATACCCTTACTTTGGTTCAATCCATATTTTTCAAATCAATAGCAAAAGCTATGACCTTAAATGGAGACACAAAAAAAGAAAAGTGTTAGAAATCTAAGGGTTCAAGAATCACTTCATTTGGAGGTCGGACAAACAAGTTATGGCTGAACGAAGCAAACAAAATTTGGCCCTCACTCATATTGAACTTGTCTCGGGAAAAATAGCATAACTCTCACTAGAGATGTTGGATTAAGATCATCTTAGGATGATTTCAAAGATAACTTTGAAATCTACAACTTTGAAGAAGACCTTGAGGTCAGATTTTATCATCTGAAGGGTCAAAATGGATCAGAAGATAGGATTAGACAAAGCCAAAGGAAAAAGCAGACGAATGGAAAAAGATAGAAAAAGTGAAAAAAATTGCTATAACTTTCGCTACAGATATCGCATTAAGATGTTCTTTATATGGTTAGAAAGAGAACTTCAAGATCTACAACTTTTGTGAAGACCTTAAAGATAGATTCTATTGTTAGAAAGGTCAAAAATGGAACAGAAAATAGCTATAGAAGAAGTAAAACACAGAAAATAGCAAAACGCAGACGAAGCAAAAGACAGAAAAAGCGAAAGGCAGAAGATAGCAAAACATAGAAGAAACGAAAAGCAAAGGGAGCAAAACACAGAAGAAGAAACATCAGCAAAACACAGAAGAAGACGCGTCAGCAAAACACAGAAAAAGCGAAAGACAGAAGAAGTAAAAGACAGAAGACGCGAAAGGCAAAAGAAGCAAAACACAGAAGAAGTGAAAGGCAAAAGAACTAAAAGACAGAAGAAGCAAAAGACAGAAGAAGCGAAAGGAAGAAGAAGCAAAAAACAGAAGAAGCAAGACAAAAGAACGCAGAAGAAGCGAAAAGCAAAAGAAATAAAAGACAGAAGAAGCGAAAAGCAGAAGAAATAAAAGACAGAAGAAGCAAAAGACAAAAGAAGCAAATTACAGAAGAAGCGAAAAGCAAAAGAAGCAAAAGATAGAAGAAGTAAAACACATAAGAAATGAAAAGCAGAAGAAGCAAAACACAGACGAAGCAAAACACAGAAGAAGATAACGTTATCACAGAGGAAACACAAAAGGAGATGACATCATCACAGAAGAAGCAAAAGGCAAAAGAAGCAAAACACAGACGAAGCAAAACATAGAAGGAGATGACGTCATCATAGAAGAAACACAGAAGGAGATGACATCATCACAGAAGAAGTAAAAGGCAGAAGAACCAAAACACAGACGAAGCAAAACACAAAAGAAAATGATGTCATCACAAAAGAAACACAGAAGAAGATGACGTCATTATAGAAGAAGCAAAGCATAGAAAATACAAAACATAGAAGAAACAAAAAGACAGAATATCTACAACTTACTAGTAGACACACTTGCCTAAATTCAGCCTAGATTAATCCAATTTTTCCCCCGAATTCAGAATATGTACTTTACATTCATCTAATGCACTACACCAAAATCTCAACTTCATGACAAATTTTGAGATTGTTAAAGACAGAATTTATATTCGATGTCTTATAAGAAATGTAGCCATATGTTTCTAGTTTAATTCAAATCAAGAATTATCTCTTTTGGATAACTAGAGAAGAAGTTGTGGCTAAAGGACTGAAGCATCATCTTGTGAACATTTTTCAGATCAACCACCTATTTTGTTTCACAATCTTTCCTTAACACAAATCATACTAAGATCACCTTTTCTACTTCATTTACTCCTCATTCTCAACTCCATTTCAATTCAATATCATACAAAGAAAATTTATAGTCCATGACTAATCATGAACACCACTGATAGAACATACACCTATATACATATTCTTCATCAACTTACTATACAAATTTAAATTCATTTTTGCTTTCATTCTATTTATGACTTTCACCTTAGTTCTTCCCATTTCAAAATCTCTTATCCACTGAAAGCACCAAGGAAAATTATGAATCTATCCACACTTCTCATTCTCTACCTTACTTTTATCTATCATTTCTTAGTTCAAGAATTTTCGTTCATTTGCTCTTTACTCATGAATACTTGCCAAAATTTCTCCTTCAAATGGTTCTAACTTCTATGAAACATTCGAGGTCTAACATAACCACTCAATACCAACAACTCCTATTCACTTTCACATCTCTATAGGGATCTCATCAGGGCCTACAACCCTTCTGCTCCCCATCTCCCTTAGAGCCTTTGTAATTTCTCCCCTTGTAATCCTTCCATATGAGTACCCGTTAAGGAAATGCCCCGACATACGAACCTAACTCTATATTGACCACTATGTCTTCATTATAGAAGCCATAAGAGCATCTCTATCATCTCTTCTTGATGGCTTGTACCTCTGTGAGTACCTGACTTGCTTCGTCACGTATACAACAGACTTGGTTGAAATCCTTCATCTCACGTGCCCTATCTCGTGCTAGCTTGAAAATTTTTTTTGTTCCCTTGAATGAATCCAACTCCCTGTACATTGTCTCGTATATTTTTCCTTTAGCCACTGAAATAATTTTCTTTGCCTTCTATTTTGCCAGTCTATACCTTACTCTATTGGTTTCCCGCTCCACTTCTTGCTAAAAGATCTTTAAAAGCTCTCTTTTTCTCCTTTACTATCCCCAGGACCTCATCCGACCACCACTAAGATTCCATCCACCCACCCCCTTCCTCTTCGACACACCTAGGAGTTTTGATGTAGTTTCTCTCACTATAGGGGCTACTCCTACCCACATCCAATTTGCATCCCCACTATGTGAAAGATATAGTTTCACGAGGAGAATTACACATGAAGTATATATCTACATGAGATATGATGAAAAATTCAATGACAAACTTGATTTCTCAATATGCATACTTTAGGCATGTGAAGTAATTAGGATTATATAGATATTAAAATGTAATTGATTAACGCTTCTCCATGTATGCTCATTCAATGTATTGTCATGTATAAATATAGAAATGAGTTAACAATGTGTATTAATGAATAAGCAGTATGTAGTATTTAATTTCGAAACATATATATGACATTTTTTGTATCCGATAAAAGATTGACCTTCTCACATGGACAATTAAATTTAGGATTTATGATGACTATAGATGAGGCAGGTATTAAGTTTATTATCAAGATGATAATTCAGAGCTAGATTAAGAAACTTAAACTACAAATGTTAACTTAGATAGTAAGTCAAAAAAATGGTTTGAGGTGATCATATGGTCACCATATTTATCTTAAGTTGCTAGTTGAGAGTTTAAAAAATAAATTTAAAAGAAGACAAGTGAACTCAAGTTAAACATTAAGTATGTTTGAATAAACATTTGTACGACATTACATTTATAAAAGACGTATGCTCTAAATGAATATGAGTTAATACCATAATACATGACTTTTACCATAGGCTCAAAAATGACCATAAAAAGAAATAAATGTAAGTTATAAGATCTTAATTTACATTGTGTGAGACCCTAAATGTTACACGAGCCTTATAATATACTCTTAAGACTCTTGTCTAATTCTTAAGAATTAAATTTAAGGTTTGTTACTTTAGATATGTTTGATATGATCTTATAGGATAATTAGAGGATAGTAAATTAAATTCAATTCAAGAGAATTTAGAATCGAATGAGGTCATTCTAATTAGTAACTTTTTGGAAATTTTAATTAGTAATTTGCTTAAGAAAAATTATATATTCAAAGGTGTCAGGAGGATTGAATACATTTATGATTCGATAAAATAAATGAGATCAAAAGATATTTAAATATAAAATATGCCTTCTAGTATAGCATAACAAATATACTCAAGGATTGATTCATTAATCTATATGTCATATATTCCTAACAAATATATGACTATAAACTCTCGTCATATGCTAATTGCACGAGATATTAGACAAGTATGAGAATATGTAGAAATCTTATTAACTAAACTCATCATAGTTGAGTAGGAGATAATTATGAAAGGACACACTTGATGAATTTGGCATATGACCTTTCGAAAGAATAGTTGATAATCTTGGCATTATCTATAATTATGGAATAATAATCATTTAAACAAACCGATGATTATCATTTAAGCGAAACACAAATAAACAAAAGGGATAATTTATGTGAGAAAGAAATGTTTCTTATAAACGTCCTTTAGTCGGTGGATATACAATCAAATTTAAGTAACTAATTTTATTGATTAATAATGCATATGATTTAAAAGATTTTGAGTTTATTTATAAGTTTGATTTAACCGATAAAAACAATTAGAATAAAAAGTAATAATCAGAGCATCATTATTGTCACAAAAGTCCACATCCCATAATAATAGAAATCTTTTCTAGTAAAAAGGTTAAAAATAAAGAGGAATAAGTGGGAAAAGGTATTAATTATATTCAGTATATACATCTGATATATATATAAGTATAGTTGCAGAAAAGTAGGATCTAATTACAACACAAAGATAACATCAATTTGAATAACAGAAATGGTAACTAATTGGATAAGGATTTGACAATATCTTCCTTAATACACCCCCGCAAGATAGTGATGCCATCTAGCACTGCTACTTTGGCTCAATTCTATTGAAAAGGATGCTTGGAGACAACTTTAGTGAGAAGGTCGAGTAGTTGACCATTAGAGGAAATATGAGCAATACACAAATTTTCTTGTGCCACCAATTGTCGAACAAGTTGCACATCTATTTCAATGCACTTCATTTTAGAGTGATGGACAAGATTAGAGCAAGTATAAGTGGTATCAATATTATCACAATATAAAGCAGTTGTAGAGGTAGGAATCCGCAACTCTTGAAGTAGAGATTGGACCTATTGTGTCTTAAAGGTAGCAGTTGCAAAGAATCGATATTATGCCTCAGTAGAAGATCGTGCTACTGATCGTTGTTTCTTGGAACTCCATGACACTAAATTAGGTCCAATGAATACAACATAGCCACTTGTTGATGTCCTATCATCTTTATTACCACCCAATCGGCATTAGAAAAAAATATGTAGAGAAAAATCTGTGTGGCCGTAGCAAAAGTTCGTAAGATAATGTACCTTTTAAATATCAAAGTAGATGTTTCATAACAACCCAATGAGCATCATTTGGACAATGCATAAATTGAGAGAGCTTATTAATCGAAAAGACTATATTAGGTTGTGTAAAAGATAGATATTAAAGAGCCCCTATAACTTTCCAATAAGCAAAGACATTAACTGGCTAGTTGATGGCTGATTTTTGAAGACACACTGAGGTACTTAAAGGAGTACAGACAACTTTGACAGCATCCATATTTTCACTCTCAAGAATCTTACAAATGTAATGTTATTGGGTAAGAAAAAGACCGTCTTGACAATTTATTGCTTCAACACCCAAAAAGAAATGAAGTGGAGCTGCATCTTTAAGAGAAAATTTGTGCGATAGTTTAGTAATAAAAGAATTAAAGAGTCTAAAATTATTACCCGTGACTAAAATGTCATCCACATATACCAACATAAAGAATATGGTATCACCTTTATGATATAGAAAGAGAGAATGATCACTCTAAGATTGCCGAAAACCAAATGATGTGACAAAAGAACTGAGTGCAAGATACCATGCCTGGGGAGCCTGCTTAAGACCACCATATAATGTGTAACATCCCGTTTTCCCCATGTTAAGGGTTAAAACCCTAGAATACTAAATATGAGAGATAATATTGGGAAACTAGAACGTGCATTTCATGCTCATGCATCATTTAGCATACATACACGTCAATTTAATAGTTGCATACATTACAATGATTGTATATGCACTCGTTTGATATTTATCAGGTATTGTTGATCTTAACTTATTTATAAATGTGATTATATTATGAATTATGGATATTATATGCCCCTTGAAAATTAATTTGGTGAGTAAAATTATTGATCTAAAATTTTTGGTGAAATTCAGAAATTTTTGGACTAGAATACCAAGTGGCAAGACAATTGAAAATGGTAATAGAAATATTAATAAGTGGCATAGAAAATTGGGTGACAAATGGTTTAGAGATTTGGAGACAAATGGACTAGATGTTAATAGACATTAGTTAGCTTAAGAAAATGACTTATTAATTAGGTTATTTAAGTGGTAAGTGTCCTGACACTCACTAAGCTTTTGTTTACCTTGCTTTTAAACCCATCCTACGATATTTAAATTTTGAAAGACCAGCTTTATTTTTGTCTTTCACTTTTGTCATATGCTCTCTTCTTCATCTTTTTCATTTTCTTCACTCACGACCATCTTACTCTCACCCTCATCACGTTGAGTTCTTGCTATCCTTCACTTTGTTTCTTAAAGATCCTTATTATCTCTTCATCTTGTAACTAAATACCTAACCTATTCCTCCTTGAAAGATTGATGGTCGTGTAAAGCTTGAAAAGCTAGGGTTTAAGTGATTTTAAAGAAGCTTGGAGTTTTATCAAGTAAGTTATATATTAATCTTCATAGGTTGTTTAAATAAAAGCATATGTGATAATAGTTTAAAGGTGAAATGATCATGATAGTGGAGTTAAATATATGTTGTAACATGGATGAGGAAATAAGTAGGTGTATGTCATATTTTTGCATATAGGATGAATGCAGGAAAATGATGAATGAATGTATATGTTATGTTCTATTTTTGAGAGTATGAAAACCATGGATTATAAGTTGTTATATGGATAAAATGGATTGGGATTTAAGGTATAATGAAGGTGAAATTTATGCTTAAGAAAGGTGTTTGAAAAATGTTCTTGAAATGAGAAGAAATAAGATTTGTGTATAATAGAAAATGATAAAGATTATGTTCTGTATAATTGATAAACAATGGTTCATGGATGGTTTCATGGATGTTACTGAGTTTAAAAAAATTGAGGTGAGAATGAAGGGGAAATGATGTAGAGTTGTTGAACTATGCATAAGATGGTTTGAATGTAACATATAGGAGTTAAAAATCTGGAAAAGTGAAAGAAGAATTGCTGGAATATATTAGGTATTGTGTTTTCATGGAACATGCATATGTATTTTAGCCATATCTTGATCTGTAAATATCCAAATGAGATTATTTTAATTTTAGATTGAATTAGAGACAGATGACTACAATTTTTATGAAGGAATCGAATTTGAATTTTATTTTTAAGGGTTTCAAAATTTGGCTTGAAATGTGTTGTTGCATTGTGAGAATAGTCTGTAGTATTTTAAGTATAACTTGTAGAATACTAAACCAAACTACATAAAATTGATGTCGTTAGAAATTTAAGACATATAGGAACATTTGTTTAGAAGAATGTATTGTCTAAATACCTTTTTTTTTGGTCAAAATGGCCTTGTAAAATTGACCCAAAAATCTATTTTGAGAAAAGTTGGAATTGGAAGAACAAAGCTGAGATTTTTTAAATGGAAGCATCCCATAATCGTGGGAATAGGTTAAACATCAAATATGCTTCTTTTATGTGTGGTTTGGGACAACAAATGGTTAGGTACTTTCATATGATGCATTTAGGCTTGAATGAAGCTTGAATTAAACATAGAACGATGCTTGAATAAAGGATTAAATATGTAAAGTGTTCAGATCTAAAATTTTAGAAATTTTATAAGAATAAAAGTGATCCTATGAAAGATAATGTGATCCAAAGTAGGTGAATGATATGTATTAAGTAAAAGTGAATGATAAATTAGGTATTTTGTAATCTTTTAATGCTTGAATGTTAATTGAAAGATGAACTTAAAATAATATTGTACAAATGAAGTGTAAATTTATGTTTAATTTAGACATATATGAGTTATGAAGTATGAATGATCATAAGATGTGAATTAAGAAAATATAACCGAAATTGTCATTGAGCATGCATTATACATATCACACACACACACACACACACACACACACACATATATATGTGTGTGTGTGTGTGTGTGTGTGTGTGTGTGTGTGTGTGTGTGTGTGTGTGTGTGTAATTAGGTATTCATGAAAATATGCATATTAGTAATGTGCAAATGTGTATGTATTTCATGATATAGAAGAGTAATTAAAGCAACAATATTCAAACATTGCTGGAACGTCGAGGCAATAACTATTTGGAGCATACTCTGAGTAACTTAGACAGTGTCACATTGATTTATTGTTTTATTTAAATTCTGAATTGAATTATTATGTGATATGAATGTGTTGATTTCGGATATTGAATGTCTGAGGCATTTGATGTATGAATAATCTATTAGAAGTGCTCATTGTATATGAATTTGACAGAATATATGATACTCAACTTAATTGTTGAATGTCACACCAAGATCCGATGTGAATGTGAATATGAATGCAAAAAAAAATTGAGCACTAGTAAATGAATGAATACATATGATTCATTTCACTATATGAGTACATGATAACATAAAGGTAGTTGTAATAGGAGTTGCCAGTGAAAAAGAGCTTAAAGCTCAAAATGTGATAAGAGCCTCTAGCTTACTATGTATAATGAGCCATGTATCCCAACGAATAAGGGATAGTTATTAATGAGTCAAGTATCCATAATAGATATGGGATAATAGAAAAGGTCCTCAATCACAACAAATTAATAAATAAAAGTGAGTCCCGTGAATATTGCACATATAATTTATTATGCATTATATGAATGATTGAATTAAATTGTATAAACCATTATGAATGTAAAAGGTGAATAAGTGAACCAAGTGTTATATGGTACTTTTTGATAATTGGTGAAAGATGTGCATTATATGATGACATAAATTGTTTGTAAACTTGAAACATGAATTGTATGTGCTATGTATTATGAATGAGCCATCGATGATAGGTAGCTCACTGAGTTCGCAAAACTCATCAAAATTGCAACATTGACTATGCAGGTGCAAGAGAGTGAGCTTAGCTTCTAAGACAACTTAGAAGAGATTTGGTACTACTTTTGGATAGAAAAAATGGCTCAAAGGTAGGTCAGCTGAGCCTGAAGGATTTAGATAGAATTTTGTATAGTTCCTCATTCATATAACATGTAACATATTTTGTAATATAGTTGTAGACTCTGATAGTTCTTTGATATTGTATATAAGGATGAAGTATGTAATGCTCTAATGTATAATTGATTTTATGAAATGAAAATGAGAAATTGAGCTTTTAAATGTTGTGATATTTATGTTTTAATGACGATGCCATGAGAAGTGAATGTGATTGCTCTAGGGCATTGCTTCTACCGGGTATGTGCTCAAATGTCTGAAGGACATATGAGCACAAATGTCTGCTAGGAGTGGGGTGCTACATAATGCTTTGTGTAATTTGCAAACATAAGAAGGTACTGAAGGATCAACAAAGCCACAAGGTTGGCTCATATAAACCTCTTCAATGAGAGGACCATGTAAAAATGCATTGTTAACATCTAACTAGAAGATGGTCCATCTTTTTGAAATGGCTATGCTTAAAATGGCGCGGATGGTAATAGGTTTAATCACAGGATTGAAAGTATCTTTAAAATCAGCTCTTTCCCTCTAATGAAATCCTTTAGCAACCAACCTTGCTTTGTAGCAGTGAACAATGCCATCTGGATTTCGTTTGACCTTGAAAATCCACTTATTACCAATGACATTAAAGTGAGGTGCTAAAGGTACAAGGTCCCATGTGCCATTTTGAATAAGAGCAATATATTCAGCAGCCATAGCTTCATGCCATTTTGGATCTTTCATAGCTTGACAAATAGTTCGTGGTTCAACTTATCGTGTCAATGGGTGTTTCATGGTTAAGTTAATTTGTTTTAGTTTGAAAATGTTGTTTTGGGATCTGATGGTCATGGTGTGAGTTCGTTGTGGTGGACTAGGAGATTGAGATATGTTGGTCGGGGTAACAGATGATGGATGTAGTGATGGATGGGTGCCAATAGACTGGCTGGTTGGAGTAGTAGAATCACATTAGTTCGTGGTTAGAGCTTGAACAGGAACCACATAATGTGAAGTGGCAAGAGGTGGACTTGGTATAGAATACCAATTAGATAAGAAATTAGACGTATGAGAAGAGTTATAATTTGAAAACATACCTGTCTAATAAGGAAAATATCCTCTTCAAATGTCACATAGCGTGAAGTAAATAACTTGTTAGATATAGGATCAAAACAAACGTAGGCACTTTGGTGTAGAGAATACCCAAGAAAAACACAAGGTTTTGAACGAGATTCAAGTTTAGTTTTGTTATAAGGTCAGAGCCAAAGATAACAAATGCACCCAAATATTTTAAGACTCAAACAATTTGGGACAACTTGAAATAATTTAGCATTTGGGTACTGAAAGTGGAGAAGAGGCGTGGGTAATCGATTTATAAGGTAAGTGGCAATTTTCAGAGCATATGTCCAAAACGAAACAAGTAGAGAGGCTTGATGAAGTAGTTGAGAGTGGTTTCAATTAGATGTCTATGTCTATGTTCAACAAACCCATTATGTTGTGGAGTGTATGGTGGAGTTTGAAGATGAGTAATGCCATGATTTTGAAAGAGCTGCTTTAATTTTTTGGTAATCACAGCCTCCATCATAATAAATTGTAACAATGGATTGTTTGAAAATATTTTCGACAAGTTGTTTAAATTTAGGAAAGACAGAGAATAAATCAAATTTCTCTTTCAAGGGATATAACCAAATATATTTTGAATAATGATCAACAAAAATAGCATAATAAGAAAAGCCATCAATAGAAGTAATAGGAGCAAGTCCACATAAATCTATGTAAAGAAGCTCAAGTGGGTGAGAACTAGACAGACTAGATTTATTGAAACGCTATCTATGAGACTTATAACACAAACATGAGTTACAATGTAGATGACTGCTAGATGATGACTACAACAAAAGTTGAAATTGAATGAAGATATGACTCTGAATTTTTCTAGAAGGATGACTAATGCATCGATTGTTGTAAGAAGATTTGATGTAATGAATACAAAAATTATATTGATTTAATTCTAATTGCCATCAGATTAAATGACCTTGATTATAATTGGTTTTGATTTGGTATTTAGTACATCCACATAATTACTTGGAATCTGTTTGAATAGTAAATTCACTATGTAATAGATCAATATGCCATTTTCTCAAAATCTTGAGACAGGCTAATATTTCCTTTTCATGTATTTGATACTTCATTTCTGCATGATTAAAAGTCTCGTTTATATACTTGCAAAGTAAATACTTCTTTTGATTGGGTGGTCGTGCCAAAAGGCATCCTGCCCATGTATCTATACTGGCATCAATTTGTACCAGGAGTGTATCCTTAGGAAGATAATTAGATAAAATAGGTAAATCCTTGCAGAGTTCTTTTAAATGTCTTACTGTTGATATATCTTCAGTTGTCTAAGTCCATTGAGATTTTGTGCTGCATTTTAGTTGTAATTTTTTTCTTTTCTTAGCAAGATTTTTAAAGAAACCTTGGTTTGATATATAATTAAGTATACCTAAAAATTGTTGAACATGGGTTCTATTTTTCAATATATCGGGGAATTATTGAATTTTGTTTAAAATGTTTGGTTGTAACTTTAGAAAACTAGTATGAAATTCTATTCCTAAATATTCAATATTTTGTTGAGCCAATTTTACTTTCTTTTTACTTAAGATTAATCCTTTTTCTTAACAACGGTAAAGAACTAGTTTTTACCTTTGTTAAATGATGTTCTTTATCTGTATTAGAGAAAAATATAATATCATCAATATCAACCAGAGTAAATTCTTCTAATCCTTCAAAATTATTATCCATAAATCCTTGATAAATGCTAGGTGCTTGTTTAAGTCCAAATGGTAATACATTCCATTGAAAATGTTTTTGAGGTGGACAAGTGAAAGCAGTGAGTGGTTTAGTATTTTCATGTAATTGTAATTGCCAATATCCTGATTTGGCATCTAAGGTGGTAAACCAATTATGTCATTTTAATTTATTAATGCTATTGTAACACCCCACTCCCGCAAGACCCGAACCCGACATCGATGGTGATATCCGAGTCCGTGCCCCGCTAGGGTGACGTGCTACATCACTCAGTCCAAAAACTCAGTATAAATTTTTTTTAACGTATACACACACACATACACATT
>JANZLD010000007.1:19587311-19602685 GCA_026413575.1 Erythroxylum carthagenense | reverse complement strand
ACCCTCATCGTAGGTTATGTATTGGAATGACCTACGGGTATTCCGGTGCGTACTCTACGGTAAGGGGGCGCTACAATTTTGGAGGGAGTGTGAAATAAGACTTGGCGGAAGATGACAAGTCGCTAGAGAAGGAAGACAATTTTCATGGTAATTAACTATTAATGAAATACAATGAAAATTTAACACTTCAAATTGGAAGAATAGGCACATAAAATGGGAATAGGTGATCTGCTCAAAACAAAGACTATGATCACTTGCTTCATTATTTTACGCCTATCTTGTTTCACAAGTACCCATCCATTCAATAAATGAGATCCACATAAATTAAATGGGTGGATGCTTATAAAATATGATAGGCATAAAGTAACAGGAACAAATAATCTAAACCGTTAATTATAAAATAAGATAGGCATAAAATTAGGGATGGCAAAACCGACCTGGTTTGAATGGGCTATAGGTGGGCCACAGGGGCCGGCCGGCCTAGCTCGTGCCTTGACTACTTCTTCAAAAATGACATCATTTTTTACTTTTAATATATATATATATGACAGGCCGAATTTGGCCCAGCTCGCCCTGGCCAAGAGTTGGGGGTCGGGTCAAGCAAGTCTATGAGTAACCCGGGCCTGGCCCATTGGCATCCCTATGTAAAATAGTAAGAATAAGTGATATGAGTCTTTTTCACATCACCTGCTTCTGTTACTTTGCGCCTACTCTATTTTATGTATATCTATTTATCATCCTTTTGTCATTCATTCCAAGCTTCAATAGCTTCAATTAGCCTAAGCTCTCAACATGACTTCTGAAAACGCTCTCATCTCCACTGAACAAGAAGGTCACGCTACAAAGAAAGTACACATTCGAGAACGAGATGAGGACCCTCCTCCTCCCGCCCCTGTTATACCAAACAATCAACCCAGCTATAGTGCGGTTCTTACTGCACAATCTAATAAAGACACTGGATCGAGGGAACTACATTGGCCTGAAGAGGATCCTATAGAGATAGCCAAGGGAGAAATTAATCTGGTTTAAGGAGACTTCGGTATGAGTCTCGAGTTGTCCAACTCCTTCAGAGGCAAACTTGACCAACAATAGGCAAAAGGTATTGTGATTAAACTGCTAGGCTAGAAATTGGGTTTTCACCTACTTAAAACCCGATTGCTTACAATGTGGAAACCTAAGGGTCCTTTTAAAATCGTAGATATCAAAAATGACTTTTACCTGATCAACTTCGTGGAGGAAGATGACTATATCCGGATGCTCACCCAGGGGCCATGGGTGATCTCAGGTCACGCCCTCTCTATTCAGTCATGGCACCCCGACTTTAGGCCATCCACTAGCAAGATTTCACACGTGGTTGCTTGGGTGTGCTTCCTTGAACTCTCGGTTGCCAAATATCACCCATCCATCCTCACCACCTTAGGAAATTTAGTCGGGAGAATGATAAAAATAGATAACAATACTCAGAAATTGCAAAGGGGAAAGCTCGAGAGAGTTGACATTGAAATTGACCTAAGCTCCCCCCTCCATTTAGTAATCGAGTTAGATGGTGAGCTCATCAAAGTTGCCTACGAAGGATTGCCCCAACTTTGCTTCACCTGTGGAAGGGTCGGACACAGTGTTGCGACTTGTCCCATCAAACCAATGATGCATCAAAGAACAGAGGATACCACTGGAAATCAAGGACCGACCATTCCCATTGAAGATCAAGGCGCATCGTCCACGGCGACCTTAGGAAAGAGGCATATGGGCCATGGACACAAGTGCAGTGTCGCACTCATCGACCGACAACCTCCCCAACGGTCCAAAGAAAAGACAACAAATCTAGCTCTAATCAAATGGGATTGAGGGGCTCAAGGTTTACGGTTCTGATAGACAAAGAGTCGTTGGAGTTTCTATCAACGCATCCTCGGTTTGAGGAGGAGCACCCACCTCGTGATCACAACTCCACGCAGCGCCCTACCCACATACAGGCGGCTCCCAACAGACTAAGGAAGACTAGCGAGTCTAGAAACAAAAGGTTGTCGGATCAGGGCCCGAATGGGCCATCTAGCATGAGTTTGGGGGTGGCCCAGCCCACACCTACCCCCACCCACCCCCACAACCCAAATGCCCCACTCCAACCCAACTTCCAAACAATCGTTTTAACCCAAACGACAGCAACGCCTACCTAATCCAATGTTTCCCACGTAGCCATAGATCTCCCTTCACACGCCAATATTATTATAAATGATCAATCCCTTAATATGCCCATAAATCAGGAGATGGCCAGTGGGGACATGGAAGAGGATCCAATTGACGCCACTCATAATACCGCTTTGACATCCTCAATCCAAAAATACATGCTACCCCCTCGAAACCACCTGACTCTGAACAAGTTTCGACAACCACACCTAAACCTACTCTCAATTTCGATACTCAGATGGCTGGGATTACACAGACCCATACGACAACCTAGTGTCGGGTGCGGACTAATATCTTAGATAACACTCATGTTTAACGATTCTTGTTTTCCTTTTATATTATTTGATCTCGATATTCTTATGGAACTGCTAAGGGGCTGGAGGTAGGACCTTCAAGCCCATCATCAATAACTACATTTGAATTCATAAACCTCTCCTTATTATGTTGGTTGAACCTTAAATAAGCGGTATACGAGTGTTGAAGGTCAGTCGAAGTTTGGGCTTTGCACACTCGTTCCAAGTAGAAACAAAATGATACTAAGGTGGCATCTGGTTATTATGAAAAGCTGAAATCGTAGTTCGAATTCTGCTCACTCACCGACAATTTGTGCATACGAATATTCAATGGGACCAAAGATCTTTTGACTTCACGACCATTTACACAAACCCTACGTATTCTTCACAACACTCTTTATAGACGTATCTGTGTAAAATTGCTAGGGTTACCTCCCAACCATGGCTTGTGAGTGGGGACTTCAATGCCAAGCTAGAAAGCAATGATACGCGTGGAGGGTCTCGACTCCAACCTATTGTCAATTCACAGTTTCAAGACTATGTGCAAAATTGTTAACTTCAGGACCTTGGATTTTCCAGGCCCAAATTCACCAGCGAAGGGGACAAATTCTCACCAAATTAGACCGAGTTTTTGGATCTAATTCTTGGGCAGTCGGCCTTCCAAACCACAATTGTAACTCACTTACCCTTCTTGAGATCAGACTATTGATCTCATTTAGTTAGCCTTAAAAATTGCACATCTTCTTTGCTGACTCCTAGGCCCTTTGATTCCAATCCGCTTGGTTAACTCATGAATGTTTTGGCCAAGTTGTAGCTAATAATTGGAACCCTACTACTTCAGACTTTAGCGGAGCGATCATAAATTTTTCAGAAAGTCTTCAGCACTGGAACTCTACTACTTTCGGCAACATCTTCCACAGAAAAAATGTCTGATGGCAAGACTCCAAGGCATCCAAAAAATGCTTGAAGACAAAGACTCAACTTCTCTCCGTGATTTGGAGGATTATCTTAGGTCTGAATTGGAACAAGTCCTTTCCCAAGAAGAACTCTATTAGCATCAACGTTCTCGAAGTCAATGGCTAGGTCAGGGTGACAGGAATACAAAATACTATCATGCTATCACATCGACCAGACGACAGCACACAAAGATAAATTCTTTAAAAGATGAAAATGGAATCATGATATCGGATACCACGGGTATCAGAAGCATTGCTAAGAATTTCCTCGCGAGTCTCTATACGGCCGAATCACAGCCTCTTATAGACCGTCTAATCACGGGTTTCTTGTCTCCCCTATCCCACCAAGCTATTTCCGATCTGGAATGCCCACTCCGCCCCGATGAAATTAAGACGACCTTCTTTAACATGGCTCCTAATAAGGCTTCAGGATTTGATGGCTTCACTGCTTTATTCTACCAATCCTAATGGGACATTGTCAGACCCTCTCTGATCTCCTTTCTATAGAAGATTTTTTGACATGAAGTCTGGGAATCTGAACTAAATCACACGATTACGGTTCTTATCCCAAAGATTCTATCTCCCACGTCGATTACTCAATTCAAACCAATCGCGTTATGTTCGATGATCTATAAAGCTCTTATCAAGACCATTGTCAACCGGCTTAAACCTTACCTTGACAACCTAGGAGCTCCTTCCCAATGCAGTTTGTTCCAGGAGGCTTGATTATTGACAATATTATCATTGCTCAAGAAGTCATCCATACAATGAAAAGAAAAACTGGATGGAAAGGGATAATAGCTATTAAGATAGATCTGGAAAAAGCTTATGACAGGCTGTCTTGGGACTTCATAAAGGATACTTTAACTGACATTGAGATACCTGACTCTCTGATCAACCTTATTCTAAAGTGCATTTCTTCGGTCTCTATCCAAGTGAACTGGAATGGCGAACTAAGTGATGAATTCAGTCCCACGAGAGGTATCTGATAGGGAAACCCCATCTCGCCTTACCTCTTTGTCTTGTGTATGGAATGTCTAGGACGCTCAATTGCCCACTCAGTGACATAAAATTAAGCAAGCATGGACCTCCTGTTTCTAACCTATTCTTTGTTGAAGATCTCATTCTTTTCTCAGAAACCTTAGTGGATCAACTACAAGTTATTCAAGAAATGCTTAATATTTTTTGTGTGACTTCTGGACGACGCGTCAGCCAAGAGAAATCTCGTTGCTTTTCCTCAAAGAACATCCCTTCTTTGGCGTCACACCTGTTAAGCAGCGAATTGGCATTTAAACAGACGACTGATCTTGGAAAATATCTTGGAGTGCCGCTTTTGCACGAAAGAGTCAATAGACGAACCTATGAACACATTTTTTGATAAGGTTCAACAACGTCTATCCGGATGGTCAATGAATCTGTTATCTTTTGTAGGATGAATCACCCTGACTCAATCAGTTATAGCGCCCCTCCCCAGTTACACAAGGCAGACAGTTCGCTTGCCCCGAAAACTTTGTGATGAGTTGTAGAAGTTAATGCGACAGTTCCTGTAGGGCTCGTCTAATGGACAAAAGAGGATTCACCTAGTGAACTGGGAGAATGCTTGTAAACTGAAAGAGATGGGGGGCCTCGATATTCAGAAAATTTGAGAAACTAATGATGCTTTCTTAGTGAAGTTAGGATGGTCGCTGATCTCCAAGTTGAATGCGCTATGGGTAAAAATTCTCTTAGCGAAGTATAACTTTGATGTCAACAATCTACCCTCCTCTTTTGAAGCAACTGGCAGATCAATGATTTGGAGGAATATTAAAGCTACGTGACACATTGTCCTACAAGGCATGAAATGGATGATCTGTGATGGTGCTAGGATTCGATTCTGGCTCGACCATTAGGTGGAGGGCGTGGGACCCCTTATAACCCATGCAACAACCCCAATTCCCCAAGCCTCTATCAATCTCCAAGTTCAACACTTTGTGGACACTGATGATAATTAGCATTGGGAAGCGTTTCAATCTTTACTCCCGAATTCAATTTGTAGGGCTATAGCGGGGACATTTCTCCTTCAACCCTACCTAGGACAGGATAAGCTAACCTGGGGATTTTCAGACACTGGACATTTCACTATCGCATCTACGTATTCCAAGCTCATGGAGCATGACGACGAGTCGACTAATGAAATCTGGAACGTACTTTGGTAATGGAAGGGTCTGCAACGCATTCGCTCCTTCCTTTAGCTCCTCGCACACGATTGACATCTCTCGAACCAACAACGAGTCTGCAGAAAACTCAATACAAACGAAGCTTGCTATCACTGTCGTCTCGAAGAATTCTTATTGCACGTTGTGCGCAACTGCATCAAAGCCCGAAACGTGTGGGGCAACTTCCCTCCATAAATAGTTTCAACTGACTTTCTCACTATGCCGACTCGAGAGTGGCTCATTAGAAATCTTCAACACCACCAACTAGTGCAAGGATACGATTGGTCAATTCTTTTTGGTACTACTTGTTGGTTTCTTTAGATGTGATGAAACATAGCTCTTTTTGATGACTGGTTCGACTGGCCATCCTCACCGATCTACAATATTTTGAGCTATACCCACTAGATCTACGAGTCATCCGTCTGGCACAGTAGAACAGAAATTGGTCGTCGGCCTCGACAAGAACATATGATCGGATGGCGCAAACCTCCTTCTGGGTGGATTAAATTAAATACTGATGGAGCATGTAAGCGTTCCTCGTGCTCAGCCACAACAGGGCCCTCATATGTGATAATACCAGAGCTTGGCTTGGAGGCTTCAGCCAGAATTTGGGTTGGTGCTTCTTTGTATTTGCGAAACTCTAAGGCGTATACTCTAGGTTCACACTCGCTTGAAATATGAGTTATCGTCGGATCGAACTAAAAGTAGACTCCACAGCGGTGCTGAATCTCCTGTCTTCCTCAGCTACCCAATCAAGCGCTCTCAATCCTCTAATCGTGGCCATCATTAAATTGTTTACTTGGAATTGGACTGTTGTACATCGACATATCTATCGAGAGAGCAACAGATGTACAGACTGACTCGCGAATTTTGTAGAACATTTCAACTTTAGAATCACTGTATTTGATACTACACCCTTTAGATGTCATTCTATCATCTTAGAGAATATGTTAGTCTCTGTTTTTTTAGACAAATCAGGTAATTGTGTCGTCTTTTCTTCCTTTTAATAAAAAATATCTATTCATCTAATAAGTGAGATCTATAAAAATTAAAAGGAACAATTCATTTACCTAAAAAATTTTGGTAAAAGTCAACTCAGAATAAAATAAACTAACATACACATATAAGATGCAAAAATGTGATAAATAAATGTAGCATCTTTCGTTTCTAGGGATCTAGGCATTTATGCAGATCTCTATTGTTATTTTCTCTCAATTTTTGGCTTCCTTAGTTTAGATCTTTGACTTATTACACAGCTGCAACGTATAGTTCCAGTGAAGCAGAGATCAGATCACCGCTTTTATCAATTTGTTTCTTAATTTTACCAGCAAATCATCTCTATTTATTTGTTTTCATCGACTTCTTCTCAATCCAAAGGGAGATAATTTGAGAGAGAATCGGTTGGTGCCATGGGGTTTGGCTCAAACCATAGGGCTCTCTTCGCTGTTGCCTCATTGTTTTTGATTCTTTCATACGTTTCTGCTCAGGTCTCTCTTTTCCTCATGATTCTTCATTTTAAAATTATCTGCATGAACGTGTTTCTGTGTTTATCGATCGACTTTAACAATTTTTCGTATGTGCTGTGTTTTCATTGTTGCATATTCTGGCGTTATTAGGAATCTCTGTTGGAAAATGAGAACAAAGAATCTAATGCAGGGGCTACGGTCCTCGGCCGTCGTGGGATGGTGAGCATTCTCTTTCGTTTTGGATATGTATTGTACTTTTGCATTTTATTCTTTTTCTAGCATTTTTAGTTTGAACTTAGATTTGTCTTTTTGCAGTTTTTAGACCTATAAGGATATCTGCGATGCACGCTTGTAATGATATCTGGTGTTTTATACAGATTACTACCAATGACCTTGACATCAATTCTGTCGGGATCGGTCTTAATTTAGACTCTGGCCTTGGAATTTTTGATGCCTTATTTGCAAGCTTGTCAATGATCATTGTCAGTGAGGTTTGTGAACTAAGCTTTTATGCTTTATTGTGCTCTTTTATTTCATCATTTTTTTAAAGTCAACTGAAAATGAGATTAAAGTTTGTTTCCACCATTTTCATCTTTCCACATATAATTGTTGGACAAAGAAAAACTACATTTTCCTGTTCCTTCCATTCATTGAGTTCACATACTTCATTCAACACACATCGTGTGTTTTTAACTAGCTCTAATATCCATTTATAAATTTGGTGAGTTAATACTTTTGGGTTTAGTTAGATAAAGAAGTTTCATTTCCTGCCTTTTACTTTTGAGTGCAGACATGAATTCTGTTATTTGATTGCTAGATTGGAGATGAGACATTCATAATAGCTGCTCTAATGGCAATGCGCCATCCTAAGTCAATAGTGTTATCTGGTGCACTTGCTGCTTTGATTGTCATGACGGTATTTTTTTAATTCCTTTTCTTTTGCTTTAAGATTCATTGATATTCCTCTGTGGCCATTTGCAATTTGCTTCTTCTCAAGGGTTTGAAGCATAGTGCTATCACATGTCTCAATTAGGTACTTTCTACTGGACTAGGTAGGATTGTGCCAAATTTGATATCAAGAAAACATACAAATAGTGCGGCCACAGGTAGGCAACTTGTAACCGATATACCATTGTTACATATTATTTATTGGCTGCTACGCTGTTTTTTATTTAAGTATCTTCAATTCCTATTAATCTAACCTGAATCTCAATCATATTGTTTTTGTGTTCATGTTGCTATGGTGACTATAAACCCCATACTCTTTTTTTGAATATACCACACAATGTTGCTTGGCTTATGGCTATGTTAACACCCAAAGATATCCGCTGTGAGGTATTTTGTGAGTAGAAAGGTTTTGGGACTTCTGTAAATAAAGAAAGCTATATTTGTGCATTTTGTGTACAAAAGAAGCATGTTTGCACTTGCTTTTTCAAGTTCCTCTCTTTCTTGTCCAAATTTCATCTTCTCCCCCCCTTGTCTTTCATTTTTCTCACTTTCCATATTCGCACCTCGCTTCTCTCTCTAATCTCTCCTCTTGTCTCCTCCTTCCTCACCTTCTTCCTATTAATCCCTTTTCCGCGCTTTGACTAACTCTTACATTTTCTCTGTATACTATTCTCACAATTGTTTCTTTCTCCCTCCAGTTTCTGTTTTACCAAACAATCCTTTCTTTATTTTTCCGTATTTGTCCTTCCTTCTGGTCCCATCACTTCGAGACCATAATTTTGTTACATAAACCAAGAACTATATAGGGATAATTTCTTTGTAACAACCTATGGAAGGCCTATGCATAGGATGGGACCCAATTATTCAAAAGCCTTAATGCACTCTAAGACTTGGCATGAATTAGGTGCAACAATTATGTTTGGTCTTCACATCCAAATCTCTCTCATTGTCGAAGATTTCTGTCAATGTGCACCAACACATATCAACTCTCGCTTGCTTTAGAGATTTCGTCAACCTTGCATATATGCCTTACCTAATCATAGGACTTTGCCTTGTTTCCTAGTTGACGTGCCATCTTCATACCAACTCATATGCTAAGCATTGGCCAAGGCTTGTTAACACTTACACGATTTCTCCAATTGAACTTATGCGTCTAAATATTATTGGATATCGTAGAATTGACATGAGTGGATTTTATTTTTTCATTCCAAGGGTGGAGGCATCTTTGTTGACCTGCTCATTCTATGCTAAATTTGATAAAATTATCACAAACACCTTTCCTGTCAGCTATATTTAGGTTCCTGTTTAATTTGCTCTATAAAACAAAGTATTTCAACCTTAGAAAAGTGTGATAATTTCTGAGGAACAAAGCTATCATGTTGACTACTTAACATTGGGCTTTTGGCCTAAAGAATCCATGCCAGCATAACTCAGTAAGGAGATGTATTCAAGATAAGGAGCTACTACTTTCGAGTGATCTACATGGTAGCTTGTTTCCAAAAAAATTGCCACATGTTTTCTAATGTCAAAACTACATCGTTTGTTAGATGGTAACTTAAAGGCAACTGAAGGGAACGGGGTTTATTACACTTTTAGTCAAATGTTAGGGGTTCATATGATAGTTCTCAAAGTATAAGAGAATAAATAAAGAAGTAGAAAACCACAGAGTCCACATGTAATTAACCCATTGAAGAAATGAAACCTGTATTTCCATATATTTGGTGGTGGTGTAACTTCCTCCTAGAACTAAAACCTTCATATTATTGGAGTGTCTTATATATCTATTAATAGTGAACTTTACAATCAAAGTCCCTAGTTTTCAGTTTTAATGAAAGTGTTATATTTTGTTAGAATCTGAAGATTATTCTTGAACTAGATTGAATATTTCAATTTTTTGTGTTAGATTACACAATCAATTCAAATGCAAAAGATATTGTGCAACATATGATTTGCACATCCTGCTGGCATGAGGCTTGGATTTTAACTTGTTCTTCATTGTCATTTATGTCCAGCAATAATGAAGCATTCTGTTCATATGAACTCTGAAATTTAGAGTTAAAACTCTCTTGTATGTTCGGGTCCTATAAAAAGTTTCTACTAGAAGTAATACATATGCACATCATTCATCAAATTGAGAATGTAAATATTTGCAATGGCCTTCTTTTGTTATAAATTTTGTGACCATGAATTGATCCAGAGCTGGAAGCAGAAGTTCTTAGAGTTTCAACATTAGGCTATTGAGAAGAAAGATAAAGTAACATAAGTGAATAAGAATTTATAACAAAAATTGCTAGAGACTCATTTTTAGGCTAATTGGGAAGGACAGATAAACTAGCACAAGTGAAGAAGAACTACTATCACCAAGCAAGTTGTTTAGGACTTTCCTTGTCACAACACGAAAATGGATCATGCTTGAAACTGAGAAATTTTCCTTGCAATACAATGTGGACTTCTCTTCCTAGAAGATGGGCCTTAGTCCAACTGCAAGTTTGACTTATTGTTACTTGAAGATTACAATTTCAATTGAAGATAGGTGCGTTCAGTCAAGTGGGACCCAGGATATGTATACTTGACATATCTTAAGCCTTTGTATTACTGACTCCTATGCTATCTTTTTCCATGTAATAGATGTTCAACTTAGGCGGTCTTGAAACATGGGTGGCTAGTATACCAATCACTTGATTACTTCATTAAGAATGATATACTAGCATGTTTTGAAGATTACATTGCTCCAGTATTTATGCTTGATATTTTCAATTCTTCCTTTAGCTATAGTTGTTCGTGATTACAGCTTTAGTGGTAGCTGTGAAAGATAATCTCATGGATCTCACCATGATAAACATTTTGCTGTTGAAGATTTGACAGAAGTAGGAATTTGTGACCTACCTTTTGAAAGCTTATCAAATGACATTCTGGATTGAAATTTCACCGCAAAAGACAAATAAATGGATTTGCAATGCATTTTCATGTTATTATTCTTTTCTTTTTTCAAATTGTTGAAGCTTATATACCGAAAGTTAGGCATATCAGTAGGCTTTCTTTTATCAGTTATATTGGCTGTAAGTATTAATGATTTGTTTGATAGGAAAACCATTGTCAATGATGTGAACTTGGTATCTGATTTAGGAAATTTCCTCAGAAATTTTAGGCAGTTTGATGCTTGGTTCCTTAAGTTATCAATATAAGGGAGAACATGCACGATGTTACCATAATGATTTCAAAGAACATGCACGATATTACTGTAATGAGTTCAATCCCAAATAGGCCTATTCTCTATCATATCAAAGAAACTAAATGGGAATATTCAAAACAATCTTCTCGTATAATTATCTTGGAACTCTTCAAATTTATGCATAAAGTATAATGATTTATTTTAAAATTTGTCAAGCATAATGATTTTATATGTATTCAGTAGCTCTTTCACGTACTTACAAACATTTTTCCTTTCTGATTGAAAGATAGTACATTTGTTGATGCATTCAATATCTTTTATCTACTCTCATTTTGCGTGCTTGTTTGATCAGTGTAATACTATGTTCCATGGCTATTCTTTTAGATTATGTGTTGGATCTGGAACCTTTCCTATCATCCTTCTACCCAAAGATGAATTTGTTTCCATTATAGGCATGCCAGGAATATATAGATTGTCACTCAACTTTTTTGTTTGATGTGGCAAATTAAAGTGCCAATTCTCTTGTTAGCTACCCTTAACTTTTTAATTCTTGCATTTGCAGTTCTTTATGCCTTTTTTGGGCTTCGGCTGCTTTACATTGCTTGGAGATCAGATTCAAAATCATCACAGAAGAAAGAAATAGAAGAAGTACGTTCTCTGTTTCTTTAGGATCACTTATTTCTAGTTACATGATAGCTGTTGTATTACCAAATTTTCACATGTGCTTTCCATTAAGAGAAATTGTGAAAAACAACAGTGGTGTTGGTATTTCACTACGAAGTGGTTGAAATAGTTGTGATCTTAAAGTTTTACATGAGTAACACAAAGTTTGATGCGTAGTAATTTTAATGTGTGGAAACTTTGGGCTAATTGCATGCATTTTTGGTGATATTAAGTTGAGAACAATAGTCTTTAGGATATCTATGTTAAATGAATATGATATTATTAGTCAAAGAGCTATCACTTTAGCCATCAAGTTTATGCTCTGGATCTATTTTTCCCCTTCTGACCATCAGCAGTCTTTGAACTGTTATTTTTCTGAAATACTTTGGAGTGTCTTAGACATATACTAAGGCCTCTAGTTTTGATTGAAATAAGTGTTTGAAAGGTTTCTTTTGATAGCATTATGTGGTTCAAATTTATGTTCCTAGTCTTCCTCTGATTATGCCTCTAATCACCATGGCTTTCTCATCATCATTTACCTTGTTCAGGTAGAAGAAAAACTAGAGAGTGGACAGGGGAAAACAGCTTATCGCCGCTTCTTTTCAAGATTTTGTACACCAATCTTTTTGGAGGTATGTTGATTCATCCGCATTAATACTGTCACTTCAGTTGCTTGATAGAGTTGAATCTTTGCTCTTCAATTTGTTCTGACGTAAGTTAAATGCTTATTTTTATTAGTATTTGTTAACAGTTAACTCACCTTATCTTGTTTAGTGTTTTATGTATTTCTCTGATGAAGCAAACTTTCTAAAGCAATTTCCTGTTAATTTTCAGTCCTTTATCTTGACCTTTCTAGCTGAGTGGGGTGATCGTAGCCAGATTGCAACAATTGCTGTAAGTTGATTTTGTTTTCTTTAGTTCACTCTGTCTTTGTTTCCAGTATACATGCGCTCCAAAAGCAGATCTGTTCCCTTGCTGTGCCTTGAATAATTAGGATCTCAAAGTTTTAGTTAATTGTTTCACTAACTGTATACTATATTCGCAAGGGTTCTAGTGAATGAAAGTTGGTTCTTGGTTAGTCTTATCAGCTGAAATTTCAAAAGACTTGGATCACCCAAATGATTAAAAGAAGAAACCAAGTTCTGGATACTGGACATGTTGCCGATGCTTAACCCTCGTGCAGAACTTTGTGCTCAACTCAAAGCTAAAAGTGGATATAAACATCTTTACGTATTCCTCAACAAAAAACTACATATTAGTTCCAGATGCGAGATGAGAATTTGTCTAAAGAGTTGTTATATGGTGACTATTAGCATTATGATATACATTGCCTCATTCATTGATATTGCAGTATCCAAAGAAGCTATTTTGATGATATCAAATGCTCTATATTTGTCCTACAGAGTCCACAATTTACATATAACTATAATAATTTGTGTGCTTCAGCTGGCAACACATAAAAATGCTGTTGGGGTTGCTGTGGGGGCTATAATAGGACACTCTCTCTGTACAAGCCTAGCAGTGGTAGGAGGAAGCATGCTAGCATCTAAGATCTCTCAAAGGACGGTTGCTACTATTGGAGGCTTGCTTTTCCTTGGCTTTTCCTTGTCGTCCTATTTCTATCCTCCTCTATAACCATCTCATATTGTATTAGGCTTAGCCTAATTCTTTTTACAGTGTTGTTTGCAGTTGCAGCTTGTCTTTGCATTTAACCTGATTTCTTTTGCAGCGGTTTATACAAATTGGATGCCGCAGAAAGATTTCTTGCAAATGTATAATACGTTGCCTCCTACTAAGTGTTCCATACTTTTAAGTGAATGTTAAAAAGATAAATTTTAGCGATATAATGGTCTCTTTCATTTTCCAGGGTGAGTAATCTGACTTTGGATTTTTAAAAAAAGTGAATTAGGTTGACCACGAAAAATGGAATGCTCATTTCAGGATTATCGGAGGATTTCTGTTGGTTAATTCCCTCCATGAAAAGAAAATCACTCCATTTTATAGTTTCATCAAAAACACTGAAAGGATTACTTCAGAAAATGGATCTCAAGACTGTAGAGATTCAGAATCCTCTATGGAAGCGCATTAATCTCAACGGGTTTAGTCAGTGAGTTTACTCATCAATTTTAGTGGTTACAATTTTGTTGCAGAGGAAAAGGGAAATAATTCCTTTGAGAGTTGCTGCACATGTAATTAGCTTAAAGAAAGTGGGTCGATTGAGTTTAGGGATGGGTTCAGTATATGAGAATTTATAATACTAATATACAAAGTCTTACTCTTTTTACCATATCAGATAAACTACTCAGCTCATGTTTGATGAATAAATTTAAATTGTTGCACTTCTACAAATAAGATCAAGAGTCAAGATTGAGCTATCATCAACGAGAAATGGTTGAACAAGGTAAGATCAAGTGGAGAACAAGCCAAATTACAAAAGGTAGTATGAATCACAAGATTATGGATGAGCAAGAGAAAAATTGGGTCAAGATCAACGTAACTTTTCTTCTAAACCTTTATTTTATTCGTTTCAATTTCACTAGGGGTTCAAAGTTGCATGATCATTCATTTTTAGGTTTTAACAAATAAAATTTTTAATTTCAAGAAACAAATCTGGTTAAGGTTTAAAGAAAAAGCCTTTTGAATGTTTTTCTTTCACATTGAGGAACTTTTTTTAGTGTATTTGAATCCAATTTTGTTAAAGGAATGAGTTTGTACCTCTGAAAACTTGGATGTATGTTACCGTGAAAAATGATGCATTTGTAAGCACAAAGATGCCAAAGAGCAAGCCGATATGTGATTTTTGACATAATAACTGAATTTGATACTATGCTTTTAGTTAACTTGCAACGGACTACTTACATAATTTGGTTACTTTGCATATTCATGTCAGTGATAATAAATGAATTTGGCAAAACTCTGAACAATAAATTTTAGAGTTTGGGGGTTGAATTGAAAGGCCTCAAGTATACATGAATGAGGTCATTGCTGAAATCTTGAAAATGATTATGTGCTGATTGCAGATTTTGGGTCTTAATGACGCCCTCCATACTGCCTTTTCAAAGGCATCAAATGACACTTGCCCACAAAATATTAACTCTAGAGCAAGTTGTTAAAACCATGAATTCGTATGATCTGAAACAATGCTAATCATTAACGTGTCTGATATTTTAATAGTTTACAAGGTTTTAAATTGTGGACTGCTGGTTATGCTGCATTGCAGGGGATTATGGCGATTACGGATGATACTAGTGCAATTGCAGAAAATCGTGGTAATGGTCGCAATTCGAAAAAATGATAGTTTAGTACGTAATAGAATGTGAACTTGGTCTTGGATAAAAGCCATTAGTCAAACCATGAAATATCATTTGAGGTGTTAAGATAGGCGTCAGATCCTCAGGTCTACTTTTTATGGACCAATTCTGTGCCACTGTATCTGACTCATCCATTTATGTGAGACCCACATAAATGGATGAGTCAGATGCAGTGGCACAGAATTGGCC
>JANZLD010000007.1:19364092-19380144 GCA_026413575.1 Erythroxylum carthagenense | reverse complement strand
ACTCCCATGCACACGTAAAGACCTAAACCTAGTTGTTGCTCCATATATAAGGTATAATTCTACCGTAACAAAGGTACACAACTCACAACCTAGCTCTCATTGCTTTTCGGCAACCCTGCCTTCGCCAGAAACCTATCTTAAGCGTCGGAGGGGCTAATCGGGAAACAACTCCCGACGTGCTTTTTTTGTTTTGCAGGAATCTTCAAGCTCGGAATAGATCAACTTCATGGATCCAAACGGTAACGTTCAGTCTCGCCAGAATCCGGCAGAACCACAGTCTAATGAACTTTAGATTAAATTAATTAATGAAATCATGATTACGGGAGAAATCTTAAGGGGTATTCAAATTTCAAGTACTATTGTTTCATTGTTTGGTTCTTAGTTCAATTTCCATTCTAGTTTATCTATTATGTTGATTGATTTTAGTTTATTATTTTAATTTTGATTTTGATCAACCACTATTTCCAATATTTTTCAATTAAATTATAGAAAAAGGGTTATTATTAGTACTTATAACCCTTGTGGGATCGACTTATACTCATTAGTACTACCTATAGCTTCATTGTGCACTTGGAGTTAACACATTAATCATCACCAAGTTTTTTATGCCATTAACAGGGATTAGGATATTAGGAAAACTTAGCTTTTATTAATGTGGCCATTAATTTATTTTTGCATTTATTCTATTTTTTAATTTTAATTTTAAATCATTAATCTTTCTTTATCCTATTGTTATTTAAAGAGCTTGGTTTGTTTATAACCGAAAACAATCCATTACACTTGTTGAGAGAGATCTATTATTTTTAAATAAAAATTTAGTTAAAAATTTATGTCAATAGTGAAAATATATAATAATTATTTTCAAATAAAGTAATAAAGGTTCCAAATCTACTAATGCAAGAAAGAGATAATGAATTGAAATAAAAAAAGGAAAAAATAATAATAATTAAAATATAGAAGAGCAAAAAATAATGGAACAAAAGAGAAGTAGTTAACAGAAAAATATAAAGAAATAACCTGGAAATAGTAAAAGAAAGCCTTCCGAAATTCTGGTATTTGGCAAGAGCCCAGGCTCACTCTCCTCGGCGCGCGTCACAGCACTCGCTCCCTTGATCTGCCACGTTTTGAACTTTACGTTTCGTATCAATATCAAGCATTGACGGAAGCAAAAGAATCAATAAAGTTTGACTCAAACTAAAAAATCCCCGACGCGTGTCAAACGGGCAATAGTGAGTAGCATGGAAACCCGGGGAAAAGGGAGCGCGTGTGGAGGGAAGAGTGGTCGGTTTTGGTGAGAAAACAAGCGGAGGATAGAAAGAGATGAGAAGGTGTGTGTCTTAGCATTGGTTGGTTCATTTTTATTCTCCACAGTTTTAGTTTCTTTTTTTTTTTGTTTGTGTGGAGAAGACGAAACACAAACTTTCTCTCTCTAACTGAAAATTAAAAATTTCCTTTCAAGTTTCTCTCTCTAACATTTATATGCACAGGCGGACACATATTTCACGCTCTTCCTCTCATTTTATCTCGAGTTTTTCATTTGTTATTTATTATTTTGTTTAATTTTAGTTCTCAATGAGAAGATAGAGAGGTGCTGTTTAATTGTAACTTCTTTTTGCGGAGAAAAGCTAAAGAAAAACTCAAAAAAAACAGAGTAAGTGATGGTGGTGGACGGAGGAATGTGGATTCCGTCGGAGAGTGTTGGCGTTGCGCATAGATGATGGAAAGGGGGAGGATCGCAGCGGCTCTTTTCTTATTATGGAATTTGACGCCGGAATTCCGATGTCTCGTGCTGCAGCTCCACCTTCTTCTGTCACCGAGCCTCCTGACGGTCCTCTTTCTTCCTTACTTATATGCATATAATCTATTACTTCTACATGTTGTATTGATGATTGTTACGTATAAAGTTGAATATTGTTTTGTATTGTTATTTTTATTTGCTATTCTTGTTTTGTATTTGAAGTTCGATTGGTCTTTACGAATGTGTTGAGAATCTTCCTCTGTTGCTCACGAATTCTATACTTTAGTAATTTCTTTTGTTTGATTCAAAAGATTTAATCAGGCCTACATTAAGGATTGCTTTTTTTTTTTTAATACTCTCCTCTATCCATTCCTTTTATATATATATATATAGTTTTTATGACTATAGCAGATATCTAAATGAGGAAATGAAAAAGATGATTTTCAAAAGAATGTGATTTCACATGTTTTTGAGTTGTCTCATTCTGTGTGCAAGCAGTTTGCTGTTTTTGAATGGAGAGTTGTATTAATTTCTGAAACATCCTTAAGTAATTCATGCTAACCGTGTCTTAAATGATTCTTTCCTTTTACTTTGCCAGTTATGGATTGTAAGCTTCACAACATTTGCAATTTTTAGTGTTTGATTTCCTTTTTTTTTTGTATCTCTTTTATAATTGGTTGTGATGCTTTTGCTTCTGGTTTGCCTCTCTCTCTCTCTCTCTCAATATCTCTCCTTCTAATGCTTTTTACTGTTACTCATTTTAATATTTCAGCAAACGAGTGTATATAGCATTTTATCATGACATTGATTTGTATTAGGATCAAATTCTGATAAAGTTCAAACTTTAGTGAGAAATAAAATATATAAAGTTCTAGTAATTTAGAAAATTTAGGATTTATTATCTCACTAAGAATTAAATTAAAAGTTCTCCTGTTCTATTACAACTTTGAAAGTATTGCTGCAAAAATTCGATAGACAAATGTCCTGAGTCAATTAGGAAGTTCTTATCAGATGGATGCTGTCTTCAATGAAGTGTAATGGAGTCTTGCCTTAAATGTCAGAAAAAGGTACTCTACTTTGCATTTATATGAATAAAATAGTATCTACGTTAAGAACTCAATAGCCATTCCCCATCGCATTCATTTCTGTCCTTTTGTTGTTATTATAGTTGTTGAGTTAGAATAGCCCTCTTTACCTAGAGGTACTTAATGGTCTTAGGAAGTTCTACCTGTTTTGAAAGGTGTTCCAAATTCAGATGAGCTGCTAGAGTCTCTTAAGGAGTGTTCTAGATTCTCTTTGCCATACCATAATGGATACTTATAGCTTTTCTTTCCCGGATTCCTTGTTTACTCAGGACCAGGAGGCAACCCTTGGTAATAGACAATATCCTTTTATGCATCCTATTCCAATGGTTTCTTTCACGTAGGGTTTGTCCTAATTTGCATGTCTATGTCTTAGAGTTTTATGCAAAGTAGTTCGATGATGGTTCACGTCTGAGAATAAACTGTCAATTTCTCTCTTTTGCAGTGACCTTAGGTTTTATATATAGCAAATCTTAGGGTGGCTTAGAGAATGATTGAAACCAAATTACTGGATATCAAAGCTGCATGACCATGCTTTGATTCATATTTTACTCAATAATTTTCTTTTTTTTTTAATTCTATATTGTTTAGTTCTTGCTAAAGTGTTTGGAAGATATTGTATTCTCCGCTTGTGTTCTTCACATAATTTGAAGTAGTAACTCTTTTGAAAAAAATATTTGAATTTCTTTTTCCCCCTTGTCTTTAATGATCAAAATTATAAATTAGTTTTTTTGTGAATTTTCTGCAATTGGGAGAATTGCAGTGAATTTCTAATTGCAATTGAAGTGTTGATATATGTTATTATGTCTCTTGATTATGTAATTATTGCATTTTTGGGGCATTTATTGTTTTCTTGATGGTACATTAAATGTTTGTTAGTTTTGGTATCGTTGTTTTGCTAGAAATATGTTCAAAAGTTGTCTCCTTCTTCCTTATTTTTCCTCCTTTCTCATTAAAGACCAACTTTAGTTATATTCTTGCTATTTGACTCTTTCCATCTGTTGGATGATTATTTACTGAATTTAGTGCTTCAATTTGGATACATTTTGGTATGCCGAAAGAAAGGAAAATATAAAATCAAAATCTAACTTCATTATCGTTAAATCTTGCTATCCTGGGAAGACATCATACTAATGAAGAACCATGTTGTTACTGGTAATTTTCTAGTACTGACAGGTCCATTACATGAACCTGCTTTATGTTTCTTTCTGCTCTTCATCCCGTATCTTTTAAAGCCTGCTAACAGAAACCATTTTGCTTTAATAATTTGTTTCCTTCTGGAAATTCGTTTTACAAAATGGAGTTCAATACTTAGTTTGATTTTCTACCTCAAATCTCAACTATATTTAGTGGAAAATAAGGAAAAAAATCTTATTTTTTGGGTTTATGGGTTCTTTGACCTTTGTCTTAAGTTTCTTGATGGTCAAATTCATAATTCACTACTGAAAAGAGAAGAAACAAAATAATTTCATTATCTTCTTTTGTCATTAGTTAGATGTCGATTACTTCTTGTAAGTTTAATGTATGATGATTGAGATTATGAAGTTCAGTTGAGTTGTTGGAACCATTAAAGAAAGGCAACTTTGTTTTATGAAAAGGATATTCTCCTCCTTCACCACCTCCTCTCTTCTATTACAAAATTGTGATATGATATGTACTTCCTCTCTTTTGAAGAACTTAATCAGGATAGGAGAAAAGAAAATTTGGATATTTTCTGCTGTTAAGCTTATAACTTAATTTGTCACCATCCAATACTTTTACACTAGTTTCAACTCTTTGGGATTTCACTCGTATAAGTTTTGGAATGATACCTTTTCATGTAAGGTTAAAATTCATATTTCAGTGTCCAATACTTATAGTTTCTATCTAAGATGTGTGAACCCACTTATGCAACATTTCAGATGCAATGTGGCAAGTGAACTTGAGATCAAGTGAAGGAATGGAGGCTGGCCCCTTTCCTGAGCGTCCTGGAGAGCAAGATTGTGCTTATTATATTAGGACAGGACTTTGTAAATTTGGAGCTACATGTCGTTATAATCACCCCCCCAACAGGAAAATGGTATGAACTGCAGAAAGTACTTGAAACATTGCTCATAGCATAGAAGGTTATACCCTGCCAGAATTGTTTTAGTTATGCCTCTCAGTATTCCATTTATTTTCATTTGCATTTATGAAGGAAATGGAAGTAAGAAAAGGAATCTTTTGTAGTTTGCTTCTCGAACTTTTCATTCTCATTTTTGCTCCCCTTCATTTCTATCTCTCTCTGTGATGCGCATATACAATGAGAATATCAACCATCGAATGAACTGCTCTCATGCATACACCCACACACGTACACTTGGAAATGTGCCATGGAAAAAACATGCAATGTACATGATATTAGACGTTGGGTTGCTCCAAGATGTAGATATACTTGGTTGGAAGTTCCTTCAAACCTTAGCACATTTTACATTTTACTTGTCTCCATAAGATTAAAACAACATGAGTTGACATTTTCAACTCTACAAATTGGAGTCATAGGCTATTGCTGCTGCAAGGATGAAGGGGGAATTTCCAGAACGAATAGGACAAGCTGAATGCCAGGTATGGATAAATTAATTGCTTTTGTTGAGGCTGTTCTAAAACTGGTTTTATTTGAGCAGCTGTATTTCTCTTGTTTATTTCATATAGTGTCCATTGCTTGTGATTACACTTTGTGTAGAAATATTAGAAAACACTCGAAAGAAGGAAAATTGAAGAATATTGAAGGAGTCAATTGTTGCCTAAATATATTGGCTTGGCCTTGTAAGATTATAAATTTTGTTTCTTCTTGTGAGTTGTAGAAGGGGAAATGCTTTTCTTTTAGAAGTTATAGTGCATCTTCTCAGCATGTGTAAGCAAAAAGTACTATCCCTTGGTTAATTTTTGGATAGTCAAGATGGACTACAAGAGTCTACTAATTTTTAAAATGAGATTGGATTGAACAGAAGGAATGGCCACCTATTTTCCATAGCTTGATGTATGTGTGTAGTTCCAAGCATTAGTCCATTTCCCCCATACTGCTTATGCCCTACTGATCTAATCTTTATGCTTCAAGAATCAGGTGTGCAACATTTTTAAGATTTGGCTTTTATCATAAGAATTTTCATTTCTGTATATTTCTTGAATTTCATTGTCCTGGGAAGTATCTTACGTGCTTAAAGTTTGCCATTTTTTTGTTTTAATGTTCTTTGAATTGGGGTAGTATAGGCCAGCAATATCTTATGAAATTACGAGAAACAATATTTAGTAAGTACCTGACTTCACCCATTAACCCTTTTTCTAGATAATAGAAAACAGAGTTTCTTCTAGAATTCCCATGATCCACTAAAAGTTGTCTGCCAATTATGAGAATTCATGAAAATTTACATTTTTATCATTCTACTCTTTGTTTTCCCTTTTTCCTTTAGTCTAGATGGTGATGTAGTCTTTCTAGTAAGAATACTTGATTCTGTGTCAGTTTATACTGTAGGAATGAAAATGTTTTGCTTCTGACTATTGTTGCTTCAATAGTAACCACTTTGGTTGTCAAATCAAATTAACAAATTTGGTTTACTGGTGATCATTGGTTTTTATAATGGATTTGTTGGATTGAAAATGAACCATGATCATGGGCTTAGCCATGAAAAAAGAAAACAAGTTTATGAAAATAAAGAATAAATACAAAAGATGATAATTTTATTTCTATGATTTTATGTAGACTGCAATTTGAAACTTTCTGTCTTCTTCATAATAAGTGAGGGTATTTGATATGACTTTTTTTCTTGTCTGATCATTAACTGATCATTGTTATTTGTAATCATAGTTTGGATCCAAACTGAAGGATTAGACTAGATGATTTTGGTTTAAAGTGCTTGAGATTCTAACTCACGGTGCTAGCCTTTATATTTTACAATTCCTTTGTCATACAAAGAGATAAATAGGTTGGGATAAGAATTGAAGGTTTAAAGTAGCAGTTGATTTTGGTTTGAAGTGCATAAAGTTCTAGTTCATAGTTAAGATTCACTCTTTTGAAATTATTTTTGCGATACGAAGAGATACACTTCCCTTCTCTCCTTGTCCTTTTGTATATTTCACGTCTCAAAAAGCTGTAATAAGTATTTTTGGTGCTCAACAGTACTACCTGAAGACGGGTACTTGCAAATTTGGAGCCACATGCAAGTTTCATCATCCTAGAGACAAGGCTGGGATTGTTGGAAGAGTTTCCTTAAATATCCTTGGCTACCCACTTCGACCGGTATTTAATATCACATTTATTTAAAACTATCAATTAGGATGAGAGTGTTAGCTGGGTGTAATACTCTGTGTTAATTGTGTTTGGGTCTCTGCTTAGTTGCAGCTTCTCCATTCAACCATTTACATCTCTATGTTGTTGGTGCCGTTGTGGAAGTTATTATCGAGGGTGCTTTGTGTTATATTTATTCTGGTTACTATTTGCCTCTTCTGTTTATTTGGTTGTAATCAAGTTTCTTGCCTTTGTGGCTATTTTTATCTTTTCCAAGTGAAGTCGGATGATTTTAGTAGATCATTTATTTGTTTCTTCTGGTTTTGAAACTTGTTTATAGATTAGATTTGACCTTTTCCTATCCACAATTGTACCATTTTTCTCTTCAATTCTGCCCAAGGTAATATAACTAATAGTGGATGCTTCATTTCAAATCATTTCACACCCTCATCCTTATTCTTTGACGATTGATTCAACAATGTGTGATGGGGTCTATAGCTTTGGTATTGTAGAAAATGTCAGATTTTGGCCTTTATGAATTCTCAATTTTAGCATAGTTGTTTTCATATTTTTTGAAATAATCCGCCAAAACTAAGAGATGCAGCAATCTATAATTTGGCCGCAATATGGAATGGTTAATTAACTAATGAAATTTGATGTTTATAATTTTCAAGTCATAATTATTTTAGTTTAGGTCAATGTCTGTACGAGTTTGAAAGCAATGTTTTTCACAATTGTTAAGTTGTGAGGTTTATTTCTCTCTTTGCTTTTGTAGAATGAGGTAGAATGTGCTTATTATTTAAGAACTGGACAATGCAAATTTGGGAGTACTTGTAAATTCCACCACCCTCAACCAACAAATGTGATGGTTCCTATACGTGGTTCCTCTGTGTATCCTACTGTTCACTCACCACCAACAACAAGTCAGCAATCCTATCCTGGAGGACTTACAAACTGGTCAAGACCATCATTTATTACCAGCCCACGCTGGCAAGCCCCTTCAAGTTATGCACCTGTGATTCTACCTCATGGAGTTGTATCTGTACCAGGATGGAATACATACGGTGTAAGCTTCTATATTTGTTAGAGAATGCCTCGAGCCATATGAGCTTATAGGTCTCTGTGTTGTGAGAGTTGACTTGGTTTCCCAGAAGTACTTCTGTCTGTGCGTATTTTAAGTACTACCAGAGCAATAGCAAGATGAAGTCTCTACAAGAAAGAAGTTAGCATTAATTTATGGCCACTTTTTGTGACCCTTCTGCTAGTTTGAACATACTGATATGTTGTGGTTATGTGCTTACTAAAATGGTCTTTCAAACATGTTAATTATTTGATTATTTTGCGGAGAGCTTACATGATTTTAGTCCACATTTAGGATTGGCAGGAGCTAACTGCTTATAGTGTTGCATTCACTTATTTGACAAAACTGTGGGTTCCTTAGAAATGGACAACTGTTTTTGCATTACTAAAAATTAGTATATTTGCTGTTCTTATCTCAGAAGATTTAAGTAAATTTCCTTATCTATGGAGCTAAGGTAGCACTCTGCACTATAGTTTGAACTTGAAGTTGAAGCTACTCTAGTTTTTTGAAATTGGTTGGTAACACAGCTGCTAACTTTTGGGGCAATTGTTATTGTCAAGGTGATCCATTCTTGATGTATGATGTGGAAGCTTTAATAGAAAATTGTAAAGATCTAATGTATCTTGAAGTTGCAATTTTTATGCCAAATCAATTGTTGGAACATGGAGGACTTTCTTAGTTTGCATGACCGAATGTTCACCTCAATTGTCTTGTCCACAAGGAATCAGCGCAGTTACAATTTTAAAGTGTAATATACACATTCTAGGATTTACCTAGCTGATGATTTAGAATTCATTGAACTTGTAGTGAAGTGAAGTGATCAAGCGGGGAAGTTTTGTAGAACCATAACAATACAGCATCAAAACCCTTGAAGGTTGGGGAGTTTAAACATCAAAACCATAAAAATACCATTTTCCTGTGCTTTTCTTTTTGGGTCCGGTCATAATAATCCTTTTCCCTCTCCCCTTATGCCAGCAATGATCAAACCTTGGTGGCAGAGGTTGTCAGCTGTCACTGAGCTAAATTCTCACTGGTTTACACATTGCAGTTAGTAATTAGTTATGTCTGCCTTACATCCAATCCTCGCTGTATGTGATGGAGCATTAACACCTTTGTGCAAGTAGACACGCTGAAATTATATTTAGAGCATTTTTAAGCTTGTCTTCAATCTATGTTTGGGATTATCAAGAGCATTTTTAAGCTTGTCTTCAGTTTGGGATTATCTTCTAGCACATTTTTTTCAGCTTGTGTTCAATCTATGAGTGGGGTTATCATCTAGCACCTACTTTTATATCCGTGGAAAAGTTGTTTTCTAGTTCTGAAGTTGGATAGTTTATTGTCATGGTTTTGTCTTGCATAAGATGCTTTTATACAGTATGGTTTTGCTGTTTAGAATTTTTGAATATTACAAAGTTTGGCATGTTCATGGGCCATTTTTCCAGGGTCAGCTGGAGTCGGTTTCATCTCCAGAGAGTCAGCAGCAAACAGGAAGCAATCAAAATTTTGGAACTTCTCGCCATATTGATTCTACAAATGCTGGAAATCAAGGAACATATTCTCCATTCCATTCTGGGTCTATGCCTATGGGCTTTTATGCGTTGCAAAGAGATAATGTATTTCCTGAGAGACCTGGACAACTGGAATGTAAGTTTTACATGAAGACGGGAGATTGTAAATTTGGTGCAGTTTGTAGGTTTCATCACCCTAGAGAGAGATTAATTCCTGCACCAGACTGTGCCTTGAGTCCCATTGGCCTCCCTTTACGTCCTGTAAGTTTATAAGATCAAACAGTTCTATCTGACTATGCCGTTTGCTTGTTACATCTGTAGGTTTTATATAACTGTCTTTAATGTTCTTTTCTGGTCATTTTGGCTTCTTTCCGGTGGTAATTGAATTTCAATTTCATGCAATTAATATCGACCTTTTTTATGGACTTCCTCAATTAAAATCATTCAACCATTAATATTATTACCTGTGAAGGACATCTCATGTAATTCGTACCTTGTTGTAGATGAAGTCTTGGAATATCTTAGCTGAGGTGTCTAATAAATATAATTGAAGTAATCAATTTTCCTTACTGCACCATGTTCTTCAATATAATGATCTCTACGTGTCAATTAGGAGTTGCACATATGCTCCTTTTGCTATTTCTATTTAGAAAAGATTCATATTCCCACATTAGTCTCTTGTACTCACCTTTTTGGCTTCATTATGACTTTCTTTTAGGATAAATGACTTTAATTTCCTTCATTTGGATTTGATATTATGGACTGCTGTTGGAGTTGAAAGTGTTCTCCTTTTGATTCTATGAAGCTGTAATACATTTCAACATGAAATCTTGCTCCATATGTACTTGGAAGGAATATAGTAGTAATGCATTCTCTGGTATTAAGTGTTATGTAATCACCATACCTTTTGATGGTTGTCAAATGATAGAGCATTAAGGATTTTTTAGGCCTGTGTTTACCATTTCAATGTTTGTGGCACCCAGGTAGGTTATTGCCTCAAGACTCCATTCATCTTCTAGATTATCTTTTATGTGATACTGATCTGGGAAAAAGAAATTAAAGAAACCAGAGAAGTCAAACTACTTAACTCCATGGCTGGGTTTGGATGGTAGAATTTGGATGTTTTTTCTACCATTACCACATAACCCAAACTCAAGCACATACTCAGGAGAAGAGAACAATAAGCAGACCCATTCCATTCAACATAGCACAAAATATTCATGTGCATTGCACGAACGCTTTCTCGTAATCACTTGACTGAGATGCTGAAATTCGTGAGTTAATAAGTGTTGTAATTTAATTAATTAGATTATCAACTAGTCAATTTAATTATGAAGTAAAAGGATCAAAATTATAGTTCAGAAGAACAATGTCAAGATCCAAGAGCTGAGAACCAAAAAATATATTTGGGACTTTGATGCTTGTTATAGTTTTAAGTGACATGTGGGTTAAACTATGAACTCAATATTGGTCTTAATTGATTTTTTTGTTTCCCTACTTTGGATGTTGGAAAGTTGTGATGTTTCTTATCTCGTTTTTTCTTCATGTTTTTTCTCATCATCTTCAACTTCTTAAGTGTAATTCTCTGTAAAATGATGGTACTTGCCACAGTAAGGTTGTAGAATTGTTTTTCTCATCTTCTTCAACTTCTTAAGTGTAATTCCCTGTTAACTTCGGTAATATGATGGTGCTTGTCACAATAAGGGTGTAGAATTCTTACTTTTTTTAATCTTCCTTCGTTGTGAGAATAGTACTTGAATTGCCTTTACAGGATGGGTTTTTCACATACATTATCTCATGAAATCAGTCGTAAATGCATTAAGGCAGGGATATCGTGTCTGGAAAATTTGAGAAAATGTATACGGAAACCCTTTAACTTTCGGGAAATAGAAGTTTGAATTTCTGTTTAATTGTTTCTAAATTTTTCACCACGTAGCAGTAGAAATATTTCATCGTCTTACCTGTAGCCGAATCAAGAAGAAGTTAGAGTTTAATATTTTGTTATCTATGCCATGTGAAAACGAACAAAAGATGTGCTGTCTTAATGGAATTTGTTTTCTTTCAGGGTGCACTGCATGCATTATTATGGTTGTAACCCCAGGACTTAATACCGGAAACGGCTATACCCTAAGTTCTTATCAAGAAATATAGTTGTGTTAATCTAACTGCTTTTTTTGTTTACTCATTGAGCTGCACGTCCACCCCGACATTTTTCATTAAATGCACTTGCGCTTTCTGTACTGTACTGATGTGAGTTGCCATAGTCATAAGTGAATTGGTGGATCTCACATCTAACTTGCAACAGGGAGAACCTTTATGCATCTTCTACTCTCGTTATGGTATCTGCAAATTTGGATCAAGTTGCAAGTTTGATCATCCTATGGGAATTTTTGCTTACAATCTGACGACATCTTCTTCAATTGATGCCCCACTTCGATATTTCCTGGCTTCTTCTTCAGGATCTGCTCCATTGAATTTTTCAACAGAAGGGCTTGTTGAAACAGGGTCAACAAAACCCAGGAGACACTCAGTCTCAGAGCCTAGACAAATGTCTTCTGGTGACGATAGTGTTGACACTGAGGGATAGATGAAACCATATAAAAACTGTCAGATACCTTTACAATCTCTGGATGATAAACAAGTCTTATCTGTATATACATTTCCCATCGTTGGAGATGTACAGAGTTCATGCGAAGTTGATGATGGAATTCAGTTGAGAGATTTGACTGCTCTGAATTTTATGTTGCTGCATTGTATAAAAAGATCTCCCCAGTGTTGTCACATTTGGCAAAACCAAAATGTCAAGAGTCTTTCTTTCTTTCCAAGCTAATGCTTCTGATTTTGTGTTATTCTCCTGTTTACGGTGTAAAGATCTTCGTTTGCTAGTTTCGAGGCTCCAGTCTGACTTCCAGAATCTTCACTTTTTTCCCCAACAAATCACCATGCATGAGGACATTTGTCAGAGTTCGTATAAGCATTATAGGATATTCCTTCTCATTCTTCGATCTGTGTTACTTGCATTACATGCTTCTGCTTTTTAAGATAGGTCTTTCTTACTCAATTTTGCAGTTTGAACAGCCTGTTCGACGGTAGCACCGCAGTGTAAAGCAGAATGTTGTCGATTGAACCTAAGTAGACAGAATGTTCCAGGTTCCCACCTACCTATTCTTAGGTTATGCCCCATATGGTAATAAGCTAGTAGCTGCTGATGAGGCCTCGAGATGTGCTTTACTGCACCAGAATTTGACTCAGCGGCTATTATGCTTTTAACTTTGAAGAGAGACTTTAGAAATGGCAGAGTAGCAGTACTGGAACGGTAGAACGGTCTCCATTTTTATAACTGACAGAGCATGATCAATGATTTTTTTGACGCTTAAGCTTTTTTCCGGAATTTAGATAAGAGTAATGTCCAACTTAAAAAGTTGTGCTTTATGATTATGTTTGTATGCGAGAGGATATATGTTTATGAATGTGACTTACGCTTCACCTGCTATTGAAGACGAGTCGTTCTGCTATTGATATTTTATATGGGGATGGGACGAGTGTTGCACGATGACATTGTACAAAGAGGAAGCTAATATTGGTATTGCCCACTTTTCTGACATGGATTACGTTACAAGTGGATTGCTTGGTTTTTCTGTCAGAAGAAGATGGTAATACGGAAGAAAGCATGGATGGAGGTCTTAAACCCTGCTTCCTTCTTACTAGGCCTTCTTACAACCTCTGTTTTGAAAACCAGGCAGATCCGATCGGTAACTGGTTGGCTATCCGGTCTGGTTTACCTTTTAAAATCAATTCTTAATTGAACCAGTGATAATCGGTCAATTGACCGATTGAACCGGTCCGATAACTGGTTGAATAAAATTTTTATTTTTTATTTTTTAGTATATTTTTGTATTTTTTAATATTATTAATATTATATATAATTAAATATAATTATTGCATAATTATGACGTTACACCGGTTCGACCGGAAGTTGAACCGATTGAACTAGTCAAACTGCTGATCAATAATGCCTCCGATTTGATGATCGGTCTGGATTTCAAAACATTGCCTAAAACTATAAGATTCCATATAGCAAAGGAAAATAAAGTTATAATAATAGCAAAGGAAAATAAAGGTCTTTTTTAGTGGCGGGGAAGATCGAGGATGTCAAATTGAAGCCTCGATAACTTGAGGGGTAAAAAATAAACAGGATGGTTCATCACTTGGAGAGGCAGCATGTATCTTCAAGCATGGCAGAATGAGAGGAGTCTTGATAGCGAGATAAAATAAAAGAGAACTTCACTAACAAGTTCCTATCATGTCGGATTAGTCACACCGTCCAGCCTCTCTACCATCTCCACCTAGGGATAATGGTTTAAGATGACATCAATGATGGCTAGCTAATTTGCGTTTACTCTTCTTGTCCTATATTTTTTTTCTGTGTAGGTTACAATGTACAATGTACAATTTAGGTATATTAATTTACATTGTTTTTATATTTTTATTTTGTTTCATTTTGTTTTTTGTATCCTTTAAATTTTATGGTTTCTTTGTTGGTATTTGTGTAAGGTATCATGAAATTATAAATATCTTATCATATTGATATTGAATATTAGACAACAGAAGGTTCACAGAACTTTACTTTCATCTTTACCTTTGTATTTTGCTTATCGTTGTTCTATTGAAGACAAATGTAAAATTTAAGTGAAGGGCAGGATTACTTCTATTTTATTTTGAGCCTATTTCGTAAGTAAATTTATCTAATTATAATTAGTTTAATAAGTTACGATTCCAAAAAATTAAACAATGAAAGAAAGGTGTGTAAAAGGAATTATTAGAAATTAAAGTGCATTGGGAGTCAACAACGTTAAATCAATATTCTAAACATTGCCGAATAATTTAGTTTTAAATTAATTTAATAGTCTTTAGATTGATTCTTGACTTTGATAATGAAACCTTTTATATGACTTTAACTTAAATTAGGTGAAAGTTGATCTTAATAAGCAGTATAGTATTCCATGCGAAAAGATATGAATAAAGTGAGCATAAAGAAATTCACTATACTAAATTTAACTCAAGTAAAAAGATCAAAGTTTAAGTATCGGGATATTTGATATCCATAAAACAGACATAAATTCTTTTAGTATTTTGCTTTGTTTTTATAAATTACCTTGATTTATTTAATTCATGCTATGTTTTTTTTAAGGTTATTGAGAAGATATTTGCTTACGATGAGATTTTTAAGAATTATAAATACAAACAAAACATTAAAAAATCACATTTGTTTTGGTTAAAAATGGCCTATCACACGGTCATGTGTTAGTGATGTATGCTTGATTGTTTATATAATCACTCCTTAATACTTAGCGAATAATATTATAAAATGTTTAAGATAGTCATTTTAATTTGTATTTAATTTTTAAGTATAAGTTGGAAGCATAAGGGCTAAAATGAATTAAAAGTACTTTCTTTGAGCCACCTCGTAATATCCAAACTCATTTTTCTTTGTGAAATAAGGAGGAGATGGATTAGAGTGAAGATGAGACAAGAAAATGTAAAAAATAAAAATTCGCATGATTTACAAAATCATAAAAATTCGCATGATGAGCCGAATAGCTCCGATTGTCACACGGTAATTGCAGTTTTTGAGCTGCAATTACCGTGTTTCTCAAGGCTTTTTCACCATGTTTATCGATGAAGAAGCTATAAAGAGGATTTGAAACTGTCACGCGGACACTGTCTAGCAAAGGACTAAACGGAAGTCTTCTGCCACTCTTTCTTTATCGCTTAAGAAACATCAACGGATGAGGGAAATCATCATTTATCTCATTTCCCATATAAAGGCAAACGTAAAAGGTCACTAAAAACTCTACAAGAAACCGTACTTTATATACTTATTGCAGAAACGGCTGAAGGTCTCTTACGACAAACACCATACTATTAAAAAAACACCATACCCACCTTTAACTTCCAATACAGGTACATTTTCAATTCCCAATCTCAAGTCTCTTATCCAAGTAGTTCAACAAATTCAATCTTCTAGCCACTCAACTCCCCCCATTTTTGTCCTTAGGCCTAATTTCTATACCTTGAACAATAAGTCCAGCTTTCCAGTAAAGATCTTCAATTTCTAATACACTCATTTCAATTTCACCTTCTTCACCTTCCTTGTTATAGAATTCACCCAATTCAATCTCAAACCACCCATCTTTCCTCTCTCTTCTGTAAGGACCATCCAAATAAACAGATCGCGTGGGACTTTCAGCTCCAGCAAGTCCCATTGAAACCTCTAAAGGTTGATCGTCAAATCCATAGGTTTCAGTAGTTAATTGAAACACCAGGTAGGCTGAATAAAATGTTGCTGGGGATAGCAAAGAAGCACTAATTTTGCCACGAATTTCCAGCCAACATACTT
>JANZLD010000007.1:19353799-19363992 GCA_026413575.1 Erythroxylum carthagenense | reverse complement strand
GGAAAAATATCAATAAGAGAGGAGAGAATTTACCAACTTAGCGTCGTCGATGAGAATAGGGTTGTCACAGAGGCTGAAATACAGGTCCTTCAAAAAAGAGAAGCGTGCGAACATAGAGGGATCAGTGGATCTAGCAATTATTGATCGATAATCCGGCGGTAGATATTTCTGCCAAACAGCATCGGATTTTGCCGCCGACCTGAACAGAGATGATATAACCGACAATCGGCAAGTATCCCGAGGACTCGTCAACGAGAGAACGTTCTCTATGCAATCTTCTGGCAGCGCCGACAAATCCAACCCTCGGTTTCCCATTTCTAAGAGTATGATATGTGGAGATAAGGGTTAATAACGATCTGGTTAGTCTCACGTTGAATTTGGTGATCGTGCGTGAGATAACTTGGTGGAGGCTTAGTGCCTTTTCTCATTTCAGGAATTAACGTCGTCCTTTGCGTAAGACATGATGAAGTTATATTTATGAGCAAAGCATTGCACACGTTTTTGATTTGATGATAAAGTGAATATCATCTTCTTTGAAGTGAGTATCGGCTATTAATTGAAGTATGGTAGAGAGTTTCAGCTAGGTTAAAATTATAGAGGAGTTTTTCTTTTATTTCAAGTAATTCGTTGTTTAATTTTCAGTTGATTAAATATTTGGACTATTTTTATTTATTACTATTTTGAGTGAAAGTAGTTAGAAAATTCTCTAACAAGATTAATACGAGTCAGTCGTATTATCGGGTGTGAAAATCTTTAACGAATAGTGAAGTTGAGAGATAGTTACAAAAATTGAGTAGTGTTATTCTAGGTTGATCCGTGTAAATCTATTGAACTACTGTAGAAGTTATTAATCTAGGTGAGAGTCCGCAGATATAGGCAGATTGTGCCGAACAGTATTACCAAATATTTGGTGTTCTTATTATTTTGTTTTTGTTTAGTTTTATTTTGTTCGTGCTAAAGAAGTTTACGAAAAGTCTGCAAAATAATTAACCTCTAATTTTTCGTAAACTTTTATTTTGGAATAACTCCATAAAATTTTATATATTTGCATATAGCAAAGGAAAATAAAGGTCTTCTCTTTTAGTGGCGGGGGAGATCGATGACATCAATGATGGCTAGCTAATATGCGTTTACTCTTCTTTTGTCCTATATTTTTTCTTTGTAGGTTACAATGTACAATGTACAATTTAGGTATATTAATTTACATTGTTTTTATATTTTTATTTTGTTTCATTTTGTTTTTAGTATCCTTAACATTTTATAGTTTCTTTTTTGGTATTTGAGTAAGGTATCATGAAATTATAAATATCTTATTATATTGATATTGAATATTAGACAACAGAAGGTTCACAGCACTTTACCTTCATCTTTACTTTTCCTTCCATTATATGCATTTTTGTTGTACCTTCTACCTTTGTATTTTGCTTATCATTGTTCTATTGAAGACAATGTAAAATTTAAGTGAAGCGCAGGATTACTTCGATTTTATTTTTGAACCTATTTCTTAAGTAAATTTATCTAATTATAATTAGTTTAATAAGTTACGATTCCAAAAAGTTAAACAATGAAAGAAAGGTGTGTAAAAAGAATTATTAGAAAGTAAATTGCATTGTTAGTCAACAACATTAAATCAATAATCTAAACATTGATGAATAATTTAGTTTTAAATTAATTTAATAGTCTTTAGATTGATTCTTGACTTTGATAATGAAACCTTTTATATGACTTTAACATAAGCTGGTGAAAGTTGATCTTAATAAGTATTAGAGTAATCCATGCGAAGAAATATGAATAAAGTGAGCTTAAAGGAATTCACTATACTAAATTTAACCTAAGTAAAAAGTGTTGGGATATTTGATATACATAAAACATACATGAATTCTTTTAGTATTTTGCTTTGGTTTTATAAATTACCTTGATTTACTTAATTTATACTATGTTTTTTTAGGTTATTGAGAAGATATTTCCTTACGATGAGATTTTAAAGAATTATAAATATAAGAAAACATTAAAAATCACATTTTTTGGTTAAAAATGACCTGGCATATGGTCATGTGTTAGTGATGTGTGCTTGATTGTTTATATATTCACTTCTTAATACTTAGCGATTAATATTATAAAATGCTTAAGATACTCATTTTGATTCACATTTGATTTTTAGGTACAAAAATGAATTAAAAGCACTTTTCTTTAGCCATCCTCATAATGTCCAAACTCATTTTTCTTTGTGGAATAAGAAGAAGATGGATTAGAGTGAAAATGGAACAAGAAAATACAAAAAATAAAAATTCGCATGATTTGCAAAATCATAATTTTGAAAGAAACTTTTTTTTGGTGATGCATAGTTGGATGCACAGTCGTGCATCAAATTGTGCCTCTCGCTAGAAACCTAGTTTTTCATATAAATAGATGTGTGAGTAGCCAAAAAAGACGTGAATCATTTTTGGAATTCTAAAGGAGGTAGAACACACACTTCTTTGAGATCCGTGGAGGGTTGGTCTTTTTCCTTCCAGTTCGTAGGTGAAATTAAAGCTGAAGATCACATTTGAACATCTCTTCATTGTGTATTGTTGATCTTCTCTCTATTGAGATGGTTTAAGTTATTATTTGGCATATTATTTTAGGTATCAAGTATGAATGATTAATATTCTTATTTGCAATAGATTGTTTATGTATGAACATATTGCCAGAATATGGAATACAATACATAATAGTTATTTTCCGACTCATTTGTCGTAACCTAATGGTGTTGAATCAGTAGAAATAATATAAAATCGGTTAAATGACTCAAGCTTGTGTAGTTGTTGCCTAAAATAGTAGGTTTTCCTAGCCCGTACAATGGTTGTCTTATTAAATCTAAAGAGTTTATTCTAGGTTGTTTAATAACTATGTTTAGTTAAAGAGCTTATTTTAATTAAACAAGATTTAAGGAAAAAATTGGGGTTAATAGAGTTTATTGTTAAGCCATGATTTATAGTTTATAAGAGAGGTGTGAAACAACATGACAATGAAGTATGTTTATTTGTATAAAGGTTGAGATTAAGCTGAGAACTAGATTATAAAGCATTCATCAATTTTATCAATCTTCAATTGTGTGATTTGACTTGCTTTTGTTATTTCCAATTTCACTTTATTTTCTTAACTGCTTCTAACCAAAACTCCCTTATTTCCTAAACACTAATTTCTTTATTACAAAAGCTACATGTATATTCCCTGTAAATACCATCCTTACTCACTGCTACTATAAATTTTAATGTGCACAGTTAAGTTTTATTTTCTGGTGCATTCAATATGGATCAAGAATTTTGGTGTCGTTGATGGGGAGTATGGGGCTTTAGTTTTTTCTTTTAATTTCAATTGGTGTTTTGCATATTGTTTATAATCATTTTTTAGTTATTTCTTTTTTTACACATTTTTTAGTGTTAGTGTATGGCAGTAACTAGATCTCCTTATAAAGAACTTCTACAATTTAAAATGGAGATTGAAAGGACATTGTGAAGGTTGCGAAGGGAAATGAGGAAAACTCTAGAAGTATAATAAGAGCTTGAAATTGAAGAAACAATGGCTAATCTGAGAACATTAAGGAGTTGGTTAATCCATACTTAACTCAAAAACTTTTATGCATTACTTTTCCTAATTTGCTTAGCATATCTATTGGACCTCGAACTTTTCTTGGAAGTTAAATCTATTAAATGAGAAATTGTTGGTGTTTATTCATGTGTAAATAAAAGAATAATTCTTGAATTTGAAATGAAGTAGAAAGGATAGTTAGGACAAGATGGGTTATATGTGAAATATAGGAAGTTATAAGTTGAAACATGTTTATTAAGTATGTTTCGGTATTTGAGCCATAACTTTTTCTTTAGTTATCCGAATGGGTTGATTCTTAATTTAGATTAAACTAGAGAAATAGGGCTACATATTATCTGATAAAATTGAGTTCTAATTTGATATGGAAGAATTTCAATTTTGTATTGAAGTTGAGCACAGAATATTATTTCAGTATAAGAATAGTTCAGAAATGTTTGGGATATAACTTTCGGATTTTCAAACTAAATTGAATGATTTTAGTGTCATTAAAAAATTAAGACAATGAGGAACACTTTTCTACAGGGAAGTATTATCAAATTCCTTCAATTTTTCCACGATCATAAGTCAAGAAGTTAGAGATAGAAGATGTTAGTTATAAAGACAAAGGAGGGTAAATATGGAAAGACAACTTAAATGAAGGGCAAAATGGGAAAGACAACTAAAATGTTGTCTTGAAATAAGAAGAGGAAGAGAGCAGGTGTCGTGAAAAGCAAAGAAGAAGAGGGAAAAACTGTAGAGAAAGAAGAGAAGAAGGAGAAAATCGTGGAAGAAGAGAGAAAAGGAAGAAAGAAGAAGAAAAGAAGAGGAAATCAAGCTTGTTGAGGTAAGTTCATCTTTTTCTTCTTGCTTTATTAGAGAAATGAGTTGTATTAAGGATGAAGGGATTAGAGAGAGAATGGGTGTTGTGTTTGAAGAAGATGGTTTGAGAGACCTATGTGATTTTTAGGGTTTCTAAGCTAGGTTTTGAGTTTTCTAGCTTAGATGGACTATAGGTAAGCTAGGTTTGAGTTTGATTTGTGTTGATTTCATTTTTTGTGATTTTGAAATTTTAGGGATTTTGTTGTGATTATGGAAATTGGGAGATTTCCATTTGAATTGGAATTAAATGAGAATTTTGGTTTGTTTTAGGAAATCAAGAGAAACCTTATCCAAGAGCAAGAGGAAAGGAACAATTGAGTTTGGATTCTCAAGTGAAAATGAGGTGAGTTTCATGTTTATAATTGAATAATGAGCCATTAAAGTTCTTCCCAAATCAAGAGAATAAAATGATTTCAATTACTTCATAATTGTGCATATACTGTTTTCAAATGATTTAAAGAATTTGCTTATATATGTGTATATGCTTCATGGATTGGATTTGAATTGTTATGAATATGCAAAAATGCATTGTGATATATGATCATGTTATGCCATTGAATTGTGTCATGACATTTTGATTTGAATGGAAAGAAAAAAGAACATGAAAAGTATGAAAGCATTTCGTTTTGATAAAATGATTTTGAGCATTGCTTATGTGTTTTGTTTGGGCGAGAGAAGAACTGTTTCGTAGTCACATGCATGTCGACATAAAGCCTTCTCCCAGCTGCTCGCTTGTAGCCTACGAGATCTGAAAAGTAGACTCGTTTCGTTCACGGAGTAAACTTCGATTTCTCTATTTTGCTCCACAAAACTCTCGAGCCATTTGTTGTGCATTGCATTTGTGAATTGTCAAGTTAATGCATACATGATTTGCATTATTGTGAATTGGTTAAGAACTATGCTTTTCTTGAATCTAATAAAAGTTTTCTATGACAAATGAATAATTTCAACAGTTTTGCTTGTTGTCGATTATAAACATGTTACCCATAAGCTTTAAGCTCATCCCTTTTCATTCCCATCTCCAGGTGATGAGAAAGAGATTGGGTGAAAGAAAGTCAAGGCATCGTTTGATTATGCATATGTTGTATCTTAAGTTAGATTGATGTAAAAATAAGACGTTAGACATATGTTGAGAATTATGAAATTTTGTATCTTTTGTTGCATTTCGAATTTTTGATATTGATGATGTAATATGGCTTGGAATGCCATTAAAATTTTGTAAACATTTATCTTATGATGTTAACGAAATATGAATTGTGCATGGATGATGTTATGTGAAACTAGGTATGTTTGAAATTATCAAATTGAGATGATGAATCTTGAGTATGAACTATGGTTATATATATAAGTGAGATATTATGGAAAGAAAGATAGGATGTTTGGTGAATGATGAGATATTATTGAATATGAGGAGTCAAATGAATTGAGGTTGAGAGTCGGATGAATCCCAATTGGAAGTTGAATTGTTATGGATGATATTGTAATAGAGGAAGTGATAAAATTTCAGGTTTTTCCTAAGGGTAAAATGTGTACTCTGACTTCCAAGGAAAAACTAAATAGATTTAGGTAGAACTAGCCAAAGTTGCCTTCACAAAATTGTAGCTTGTCTTCTTAACTTTCCAACGATATAAAGTATACAATTTTTGGATATCAGAGTTGAGAGATATGATTTCTGAGTTGGTGATGTTGCAAAGGACGTGTATCCCAAATAATTAGAGTGTATGGAGTGATATCGCACTAGAAAGAGTTGAATTTGGGAAGATTATGAGAAAAAGGGATGATAGAATGGGTTTAGGATCTTTTGGAGGGGCCTTGGGGGGTGAAATTTTTGTTTCATCCAAAGGTTACACAGCCTGCCCGTATAAAATCACACTGGGCATATGTTTCTGGCGCAGGAGCACATTTTCACCCAAAGGTTACACGGCCTGCCAGTGTAAAATCACACGGGCCGTACGTTTTGACCCTCCAAATGGCAGAATTTCGTTTTCAAGTCTTCACAAAAGTTGTAGATCTTGAAGTCTAAGTTCAAATGGTATAAGAACAAACACAATCAGACTTCTATAGCAAATGTTATGGCAATTGCGCCAAAGCATGTACAAAATGAGTAAGGACATGACCATGTTGGATTCGTTTGGCCATAACTTCTTTGTCCGACCTCCGAATTAAGTGATTCTTAAAGAGATAGATTCCTAACAAGTTTTTATACCTTACCTAAAACATTGAGAGTTTTTGGTGTTGAATTTAAACAGCTTTATGGACAGAAATTGAGGGGTTGGTTGGGAGAGCATGATTGGGCCATGAACATACTTTGGTTTCTTAAGCATATCTTGAGCTATAGAGCTTCGATTGAGATAGTTCTTACTCTAAAATAAACTAGAGACATGGAGATGAAATTTTTTTGAAGAATTCGAATGTGATTATTATGATTCCGCTATGTGAGTTCGCTCTTTATGGCTTGAGATGTTATGAGAATGAGAGTGAACTGATGATGGCTCATGAGGGTTAAATGAAATAACTCTACAGGTTAATACGCTCACATTTTATTAATGGTTTTCGGATGTTGGGTTCGGAAAACGGCGGCCCAATAGTTGTGGTATTAAAGCAAGAAAATTGATGATGGTTAAGGATACTTCATTGGAGTATGCTCACGTCATATGGTTCCATTTAAGAGTTGGGTTCCAGAAACGGAACTCAACAATGTCAATTTTAAACTTAAGATTGGGCTAGTTCATTTGTTGCCTAACTTTCTTGGTTTTGCAAGTGAGGAAGTTCAAAAGCATCTTAAGGAGCTTGATGAGGTCTGTCTTAGTATGAAACCTTCAGCGGTGACAAAAGAGAATATCATGTTGATAGCATTTCCATTTCTATTAATAGATGCGGAAAAAGACTAGCTATTTGATTTACCTACCGAGAGTATGAATAAATGGATCGAGATGAAGAGTTTATTTTTGGATAAAATACTTTCCAGCATTGAAGACAGCTAGCATAAGAAAAGAGATCTGTGGGATAAAGCAATATAATAAAGAGTACCTTTATGAGTATTGGCAATGCTTCAGGAAGTTATGTGCTTGTTGTCCTCACCATAACATTTCAGAGCAACTCCTCATCCAATACTGCTATAAGGGATGGTTACCTATGAAAAGCAGTTTGGTTAGTGTAGCAAGTGGTGGGGCATTATGTGAGAAGACTCCCATGAAGGCCAAGACTTTAATTGAGCACATGATTGCTAATACGACTCCCATGAAGGCCAAGACTTTAATTGAACACATGACTGCTAATACTCAAAAATTTGTCACTCGCAATGATGTTTGTCATCTAAATGAGGTAAATACTTCATCCATTGAACATCATTTAGATAAGCTAACTTCTTTTGATAGATAAATTGCAATTGGATAGGCATAGGTAAAAGGCATGTAGAATATGTGTAAATACAAGTCATTTGATTGATGGGTGCCTAACCTTACAGGAGGGAAGTATGGAATATGTCAATGCCACAGGAGGGAATTTTCCTAACCAGTACAACTTGTATTCCCAAACTTATAATCGAGGTTGGAGGGATCATCCTATCCTAAGTTATGGAGGAAATAAGTAACAAAATTACTTCCAGAATAGGCCACAAGCCTCTTTTTCTAACTCAGGTAACTTTTTAGAAAATATAGTTAAATATATTACAACTAATACTTTGCAATTCCAACAGAAGGTGCAACAACTTCAACAAGAGGCAAAGTCTAGCATCCACAACCTAGAGAATCAAATGAGCCAGATGGTAGCGACTATCAACCATCTTGAAGCCCAAAGAGAAGGGAAACTACTACCACAACCAAAGAAAATTATGAAGAACATTAACGCAGTTACCTTGAGGAATGGCAGGAAGCTTAAGGATCCTAAAAGGAATACATAAAGTATGGCCAGTGAAGAAGAAATCAAGAAGGAGCTTGAAGAAGAAAAGGATATGTTCTCTATATCCAAGGTAAATACTAAATTCCCAATTGTTGTAAAGGTTAATCCTCCACCTTTTCCTAGTAGGTTGCCAAATTCAAAGAAGAAGGATAAGGATAAGGAGATTTAGGGGGCCTTCTTGAAGGTTAAGGTGAATATCCCTCTATTATATGCGATCAAGCAAGTGTCAAGGAACGCGAAAGTCCTTAAGGAATTGTCTACGAATAAGAGGAAGCTGAGGTAATGAAATGATCAGATAAGTGAGACTGTTTCTGCAATATTTAAAAAGAAAATACCTCCTAAATGTAAGGATTTAGACTTGTTTACTGTTCCTTGTAAAATTGGTAACACTAAGATTAAACAAGTCATGTTAGATTTAGGAGCATCGATTAATGTTATGCCCTATTCCATGTATGCTTCTTTAAATTTAGGGCCGTTAAAATAAACTAGTTTATCATACAATTGGTTGATTGTACTAATGCTAACGTAGTTATGGTGACTGAGGATGTGCTGGTGTAGGTAAATGAACTAATATTTCCTGTTGATTTTTATATGATTGACATTAATGATGAAACATCTTATAGTCCAATACCTGTTTTACTAGGGAGATCATTTCTTAACACAATCCAAACTAATACAGAAGTTCACGAGGGAAGTTACTTATTTCAATTTTTTGTGTTAATAAACACTCCCATAATGACCATTCTGGTTTTACAATTAATGTGATTGACAATTTAGTACATAAGGATTGTAAGTGAAAGCATATAAATAAACAGGAAGTGGATTTAACAAAAGAAAAGACCAAAACTTTTAGTGTCTCATCGAAAAGTTTTATCTTTAGTCCAAAAGTGCTTTTTTACTGCGCTAAATATAAACTATTTTTGCATAAATGTTATCCTTATTGGGTTAATTCTTTTGTGATTACTAATGTCTATCCCTATGTTACAGTAGAGATTAAGAGTTTAAAAATAGGGAAGAAATTGCATGTAAGTGGTCATTGACTCAAGCTTTATCTTGAAGAAGGTCAAATGGAAAATATCAAAGTTGTGATCCTTAAATATCATAATTTTGTAATATGATGAGAAAAACATAGAGATGAGCCAATGACAATAAACAAAGGCACTACTTAGGAGGCAGCCTAAAGTAAGTTTTTTTTCCATCTACATTTCCACATTTTTTGTTTTGTTAAATGCTTATTTCTTACTTTTGATGTTACATTAAGGACAATGTAAGTTTTAAGTGTGAGGGCGGGGATCTTAGTTTTTATGCATATTTTTAATCTTGCTTATTGCTTATGTGTTTTTCTTAAGCATTTTTAAAATCAAACAAACAAACAAACAATTTCTTTTTTCTATTGCTTTTAGGACTATAGTCTCATAATTAGATAGTGAATTGACTAGAAAAATTCATGACAAATTAAGCATGTATTTCTACTCTTATGATTGGTGAATATAGATTATCTTTAGAAGAGTAGTGACCAGTGGAGAAACAAGTCAGTGAGATTTTGAGCATTTATATACTAATACATCCATATCAATCTCATTATCTTTTGTTTATATATGACCTTCATGACATGTACTTCATGACTTTGCTTTGATTTTCTATTTCATACCATACTTAGCGATGAGTATTATGAAATGCTTAAGATACTCATTTTAGTTCACATTTTGTTTTACATACAAGTTGGAAGCACAAGATCTAAAATGAGTTAAAAGCACATTCTTTAAATGTAGCGCCCCCTCATCGTAGGGTACACATCGGGACGCCCGAAGGTCATTCCGACACGTATCCCACGGTAAAGGTTC
>JANZLD010000007.1:19341411-19353699 GCA_026413575.1 Erythroxylum carthagenense | reverse complement strand
AGAAATCTCACCAATGGGAGGAAACGAAAATCGTCGTAGGAGGAAGAAGAGAGAACTCGAAATGCCTTGGTAATTTCTCCAAATTTCAAACATAATATTTATAGACCTAAGTCTCCCAAACCAGTCCAAATTTTAGTCTCCAATTTTCAATGGCTCAACATATTAATTTCCTATCAGTAAAATTCTAATTTTCCCATTGCCATTGAACAGTTCTTTCAGTACTATACAGTCAATCGATCAGTCGCCCAAATATTTCCGGTCCGGGTGTTTTCTCCCGAATTGCCCGAAAATTTCCTATAAGCCTCTATAAATTACCAGTCACTCGTAACCAATATTAAATCAGTCAATTCCACCCACTTACTCTAATTTATCAATTAACCCCCAATCTAGTCAGTCCAGTCAGTACTTACTCACAATCAAATACCGGAAATCATGAATGCATGCACCTATGGATAAATGCATATGCAATAAACCTGTTCCTCGATAATTAGAGGCCAGTAACATGCTCAGTCAGTGAATGCAGTGCAATCCTATCAGTCGGTCCCAATTTACCATAATACCCTTGCTAACAGTAACGGGATGTTACATTAAGACGTCCTCTTAATGTCCAAACTCATTTGTCTTTGTGGAACAAGAAAGAGATGGATCAGAGTGAAGAAGGGACAAGAACATATAAGAAATAAAGAATTCACTTGATTTGTAAGATGTACAATTGTGCATAATTTCGAAAGACAGAAACCTAGTTCTTCATATAAATAGAAGTGTGAATGGACAAAGAAGATGTGAATCATTTTTAGCTAAAGGAGGCAAAGCACACACTTCTTTGAAATTTGTAAAGGGCTAATCTTCTTCCTTTTAGTTCATAGGTGAAATTGAAGTCAAAGATCACATTTAAACATCTCTTCATAGTGTACTGTTGATCTTCTCTCTATAGAGATTGTTTATGTTATTCTTTGCATATTGTTTTGGGTATTCATATATAAATGATTAATATTCTCATTCTTAGTACATTGTTGATATCCATTGCTAGAATATGGAATACAATACATGATAGTTGTGTTTTCGATTCATTCATGGTAAACTAATGGTGTTGAATTATTAGGGATAACGTAACATGGGTTAAATGATCCGAGTTTATTTGGTTATTACCTAAATTAGTCTATTTTCTTAGCTCGTGTTGTCACTATCCTATTAAATATAGAGAGCTTATTCTAAGTTGTTCAGTAGCTAGATTTAGTTAAAGCGCTTATTTTAACAAGACCTAAGAGAAAATCGAGGTTAATATAATTTATTATTGACCTATGATTAATAGTTTTTAAAAAAGGTGTGAAATCAACAAGACAGTAAAATATGATTATTTGTGTATAGGCTAAGATTGAACTAAGTGTCGAATTCCAAATGCATTCATCAATTTTATCAATCTTCAATTGTTTGATTTGATTTGATAATTTCAATTTATGTTCTTAGTTACATCTAACCAAAACCCCCTATTTCCTAAACACTAATTCTTTTCATTAAAAAAGCTACATGTACATTCCTTGTGGATACGAACTATACTCAATGCCTCTATAAATTTTATTGTGCAAAGTTAGGTTTTATTTTCTAGGGCATTCAACACACATTAATTAGCCTATTTCCTTTTTTGATCACATAGAGATGAAGACGTAGTCTAGAACATGAGCAAAAGGGTGATTATATGGAAATCAAAATATCTAAAGCGCAATAGAATTTGAGACATGATCATGTTTTAACTCGTGTTGCCTAGAGAAAAGACACAAAGAAATAAATAGCCAACAATATAGACGAGTTAAAGCCTATGCCCTATTCTAAAATTTATAAAAAGACACACCACTTGGGATATGAGTATATTCCATACCATATCTGAGTTGGAAATAATGAATAAAAGTGAGTATAAATCATAATTTAGGAGATATTTTGTCATTTTCTTTTATTTTAAACCTAGAGAGTTAGCCATCAGAAGGTATAACAACTCTCTAAAAATCGACTTGTAAGTCATTTTCGATAGAGAAGAAGATTGCACATCGTACCAACAAACAAAAGCAAATTGGGATACTAAGATTTCATCTAAAACCCTTTTTAGCTTAATGTTTTTATTTTTTATCACTCCTGTTTATTGGTATAATCATAATTTGTGGCTAGTTTATTTATATCCTTAATTGATGAATCTTGTTATTGTCTATGATAAGGATTGATTCAATATTATTTATGAAGATATTTTTATTTATGTTGAAATAAGGGAAGTTACAATTCATCTTTGGATGATAAAAAATCATAAGTAATACTAGTGACTAGATTTTTTATGAAAGACATATAAAAGCAATAGTGGTCATGCACAAATCAAGATACATCTTATGAAGACATTTGAGAAAAGTTAAAGTTTAAGCCATTCAAGTGAAGAAAAAAATCAATAACAGGGAAGAAAAAGACATAAAAAAGTTATATAAAAAGTTTAATATATTTTGACCTCTCAACTTTGTCATTTCTCATATTTTAAAGGCATATTATGCATAAACATATAATCATTTTAACTTATTACACGATTTTTTTCAATCATTAAGAGAAACTAAGGTTTTAATCTCAAAGAAAACTCTTTTAATCCTTAAAAATATTTTTGGGAGAACATTCAGAGAATTGTTTAACTTAATTTTACATTAAGAAAATTAAGTTTGAGTTTTTGAAGATTTTAAAATCATGATTTTAGGTGTAACGATTGACTTATATAGGTTAGTGGTTAAAACTGTAGGTCAAAGTTTTAAAAACTTATATACCGATTATTTATAGGTATATTACTTGATGCATTGGTTGACCAATATGTTGCATTAGTTGAAAAATGTCTCAATGTCTAGTGAATCTATGCATTCAATGCACATTAGTTGACCAATATGCTACACTGCTCAGTTTTTATTTCTAATGGCTAGTTTAACCCTAAGATTCTGTATATACATGTTTTTCGTTGGTTTAGACATGAGAAAATATTTGAGTTTTGTTCAAGAGTTTTACAAAAAAATTTGAGCATTTGTTGTTACCTTTTAAAATAAGTGAGATTTTAAGGTTATTAAAGTGATTATGCAAGGTCTTTTAAGTTATAAATTCTTTTGTAAGTGTGGTTATTCTTAACCTTGAAGAAAGATTTTAAAAAGAGTTTCTATTTAATTTTGGAAAAATAATATTGTTTTAAGAAGGTTTCTCTTTGCCTTAATAAAAGAAGAGACTTTGTACAAATTCTAAGAAGTGTCTTGGAGAATGGACATAGGTAAACAGTTATTTATCGAACCACTATCATTTTTTTCCATTCTTCTTTCCTATAATATGTAAATTATTGTTTGATTATGTTACTAAATTTACATTAAGCTATTTTATTATATATTGATTCTTATTGAATTGATCCATTAGTTAGAAACTTTAAAATTTACCAATAACCAATTCATTCCCATCTTAGGTGCCATAAGGGACCAACAAGTGATATCAGAGGGTGTTTCTTAAGTTAGCATTTTAAACAAAATTATAGAGTAAATATTATAATGACACATTTAATTTCATCCCCAAACAACTAAAAGAGATAAAACATTAGTATATGTTCTTACTTTGATGGTAATGACTATCTCTTTATTGAAATATTAGGATCCAGATTTTCTTAATGAAAAAAAATGTTGATATGTAGAAAATAGTTTCACATTGACCTTTCACTCTCATAAAATTCATAGATGATAAAAGGGTTCCTAAACTTAAGAAATAATGGGATCCATAAGATAAGAGACTAATTTCTTAAAGTATTAAAGCCATTCATATATAATTATCGACAATAGGTAAAGATAAATTGAATAAGGTATCCATATATGGAACTACTAATAAAATTTGGTGTACGCTTGAAGTCACACCTGATTGTAATAATTAAGTTTATGAAAGAAATGACAAGAAGGAGAAGAGGGACAATAATAAAAAGAATGCTTTCAAAACATCAACTTAGGATGAATCAAGTGACATTGAAAGTAAACAATTAAACGAAGTAGCTTACATGTGCTTCATGGAAAAAGATGATGATAAGGTACTCTCCAACTCTAATTCTTATGACAATAATAGTGATTTGACATATGATGAACTAGTGAAAAATATAAATTATGATTATGTGATAAGTGTAAATTATATCATGATTTAGGGTATGTTTTGATATGTGTTTAGCCATTAATTCGATCATTTAGAATGTGCTTAGGTCAAAATTGTGATAGTTCGTTAATTATTTGTGTTTTAAGTGTTTTGTGGGTTAGTACAAGCTTTTGAGCTTAAATATTATAATTTTGAGATACTTTGATATGTTTGCTAGTGTTTCAAATTTTTCTAGTGTTTCAGGCTCAGTATTGAAGAATGAAGGAGTTTCGATAGACATTCGGGCCGAAACAATAGCCCATGATCATGACAGAAGGTAGGCCATGGTTGTGGCCTATGTCTGGCAGACACATAGACACTCATGAATTTCATATTTTGAGAGATTTTTGGGACCTTTCAGACTCTGGGAAAACCCTAAGGTTACCCAAAATATAAAGAAGTATAAAAAGAACATAAAGAGGAGAGAAAGGGAGCTTTTGCATCAGCCACTTTTGAGAAATCCTAGAGACAATTCATCAAAAGATCGAGAAAGAGAATAAGGAAGAGAAAAGAGGAGAAGAAGTTAACTCGACGTGCTTTCCGGATTAAGAATTTCCTGATGTCCCTACCTCCCATCATCCGTTCAGATGGTATAGCCTGTTTGTTTTTAGTTTTATTATTGTATAGAATTAGAATAACAGTTAATGATAGGATTTTTGAATGTTGAAGATGTTCTAAACTCACATTCGGAGTTTTATCTTTGAATTAATGAAATCTAGTTGTTTATGTTTTATTGGATTTATTGTGATTTAATTATGCAATTGCATAATTCGATAATAAACTAAGAGGGTGAATCGAATGAAAATAATTAAATTGGGCTAAAACAATTTAGGTGATTTAATACATAAGAACTAAATCAAATCTGTAAATTGTGCGAAGAGAGATCTTGCATAGATTTCCGATAGTTTATTAAACAACTTCAGAATTAATTAGAGTTTTGGATAGATTGTTAATTGAGAGTTGCTACTTCTGCAATTTGATTAGGGTTTGTGATTTAGGATTAATGGTTATAACTTGAGAGAGAGTAATCAATCTTAGGATCGTCCAGAGCCAATAATCTGGTAATTCATAATTAGTTAGGTTAGCGTTAAGGATAGGTAAAATTATCTTTCTCTTATTTCGTAATTTCCTTATGTTGATTCTTGAGTATGTGTTGCAACTGTTGAATAATTAATATTGTCGTGTTCGATTCTTAATTTGATTGATTGAATCGAATTCTCATTTTAGTTTTGTTATATTTTTAATTTCTGTTATTTATTTTAATCTTAGATTTTAGGATTAGATTATCCCAACACCTTAGGTATTATGCTAACAAACCATGTGCTTGTAGATTATCGAGGGTATTATTAAAACTTACACATATTAACACTCAATCAATATAAAAAGGACGATATTCAAGATCAATGAGGTTTAAAAGCATTTAAATGCGTGTATGGATGAAAACAAACATATGAAGAGTGAATTGCATAACATTAAAGTATCTAAGAATGTGATCATTAACAATTATCACGAATTAGATGAATTAAAACATGAAAATGAGACTTCTTCACTTACCCCTTCAACCTCCACATAAGTGAGGACCAAAAGGCTATGTCAATGGATTGCTCCAGGTCACACCATATCGGACATCATACAAAGCTCATCAGTTAGGACAACTTGTTCAAAACATACTAAACATAACTTCATTTTTGCTTTGGGAATTGTGTGTACACACTACAGAGAGAACATAATCACGAAAGGTTTGCAAATCAAAGTTCAACAAGATAATTTATTCAGTCAAATGTTATATGACATATTCGTGAGCTGCTGATTATTAAGAATCTTAACCAACAATGCACATCTAATATATTACTTTCTTTCAATATTTGAACACGTGTGGTTGCTCTATTATTTTTTGTCTTTTATGTTGTCTTCATTCCTTACATATCTACGTAAGGAGGGTAAAGGGTATATACCCCTTAACTTTTTATCTAACTTATATTATTCTCCATTATTTATCAATTAATATCATTGTCCTTTAAAAAAATTACGAGTGAATCAATTTACATGTGTTAAAGTGCACAACAAGAATTGATAACTTGATAGAGCTGTAATTATTCATATTCATGAATAATTAGAGAGAGATCTTAATTATGAAATTAGTTATCCTAACAATTGTTTCAAATCTAATTGAATACATTATGAGTAGTTTTATAAATTGATATATTACAATTTATAGCTCTATAATTATGAAATTCAATTATGGTTACTTGATTACATCTCAAGAGAGAGTAATAAAGAATTTAGGATATCTAAGATCAAATATATATATTGAATCAATAAGATAAAGGCAAAATAAAGTAAGGACATAATAATTCCTATGTCTTCAATCTTTAATCAACCTTAGCTCACTTGTTAATTGTTTACTTGTTATATTTTATTTTTAATTTCAACTATTTATTTTCAATCACATCAATTTTAGTACCTTAGACAAAGTTCTACTCAATTTATTAGGTGTTTAATAGTCCTTGTAGGAACAATATCTTTAATACTACGAGAGATGATCTATAACTTGTAGTATTGAGAGTTTTATATATTATAAAACTTGTCAACAAGAAGCTTCTCATTAAATCTAAAAATTATAAAATAAATGATTTGTCTAACATAAATACATAATAATGATAATTCACCTAAGATTTCATTTTTATTATTATTTACACTAATCAAATTAGTAATTATAACTATTTTATTTTAATTTGAAACTCATTTCTAATTATTATTGAACTAATCAAACTAAACTATAAATTTAATACGACTCGAAACTTATTTCTAGTTATTATAAACCAACCACAATAAACTTAATAATTTAAATTTAATTAAAAAATTATTTCCCTGAGTAAAATTGGCCCATTTCTAATAATCCAAAATCTAGCAATAAAAACAAGTGGCCCGTTCATATTGCCTACAGCAGGACACCTCTTGCCTCCAAGCACAACCTCCCACCGTGCAATCAAAGCAGCGCTGGCTACTTGGACCTGACGGCGGCGATTTGTTTCTTCTTTCCCAGGCGATGGTGACGATAAGGAGCGGCAAAAAATAGAGGGGAGACGCAGCAGTAGAACCTTCTCCTGCCCCAAGTTGCGTAGAGTGACTGCAAGTTACTTCACCGGCAGTCTCTCACCTGTTTAGGCTACCATTGTTTTGTTTTTCTAGCGATTCTTCAATGTTGGGTTTGCTAGCGTCTTTATTGTTTCAGTTCGTTCGATCTTCTGAAATCTGATTAGGTTTGTTTCATCTGATGCAATGGTCTGGAAGATTAGATTGTGATTGTCATTCGTGGAGTTTAATTTATTATACGGGTTTCGTTGATTTTTGACCTAAAGAACAAGAATTCCTTAGATTTTCTCAACCGAGACTCTCGTTCTCATCCCTTTTCTCTGGTTCTCAAAATTTCAACGGGTTTTGTTTTGTTTCACTGATTTGGTGAACAAAAAACAAAACATGAGATTTTAAAGTTTGATGGAAATATGATTCCGCTAGAAATTACTTATTTTCGTGCAAACAAACAAAATATCTTCACTTCAAATTCAACAAATGAAATGTCGTTTAGTTTGGACATTGTTATCACAATCTAAATGCTTTAGACAATTTCATAGCATTATTAGCTCCAATCAAGGAGCCTCATCCAACTTCAATCGTAACATACTCTTAACTTTATCATTATGTGTTAAAGAGTATACCTAAGGTTAGAAGGAGTGGTTCAGTACTCTCATTTTTTAATCAGAAATCTCAAATTTGAGTTTTAAAAATAGAAAAATCTGTTTGACCAATAACTTACTTTTTGAGTTAATTGGATGCAAATAATGATTAGTCTTAGAATGAATGATTTAAAGATATCTTTCTACAGTTAAATCTTCCTAAAACAGCTAAAAAAACAAAAAGGGTTACATGCTTAAATTATTAGGTCTGTCCAATTTTTATCATCACGTGTGGATGCAGGACTAACGACCTAGAAGTTGGGAAATGGGAATACGGCTGCGGAAATTGATCTAGCTGTCTACCACTTGTTTGTTGACTCGAGCACCGAATGTCTTGTCCCGATTTGTATAATTGTAATTGTTAAAAGAAAAACATTTAATGAGATGCCACACCACGGGACTAGAAGATAATATTCCTATCGCATAAGTTAAGTGGGTTATTTTATTTATTACTAATTAACTTTAAGAAGGAATTTTATTTAAACTTATATATAGTCTTTTTTTTTCATATAAATTTATAAGTTTATTGTAAATTCTAACATAGTATTAAAATCAGGTTACATTTATGTTAGTTGTTAATCTCTCGAATTGATAGATTATGTCACGTATTAAATTCAGACATAAGAGAGGTGTTTTGTCCTGTATTAAAAAAAGAGAGGAAAAATTAACATATAAATATAATGAGTTACTTTATTTATAACTAATTGATTTTAAAATAAAATTTTATTTAAATTTTTATGTAGTCTAAAACTTTCTTTGGGACGATCGCTTGAAATAAATAAGAAAGTCGTGTCGAGTGTCAGAGCCTATGAAGTAGACTCGCCAACCCCTAAATCATTTCTATACAGATGCAGAAGTGCAGTGAGCCAAAGTGTTCATAGTATATGCTACGCGTGAAACCCATTAAGGCTCTCTCCATAAAATCAAGAACCCAATTGCCACATTATCATCTCTCAGTTTGAATTCGTCTAAACAAGTCCAAATGGCAACTTCGCTCATTCCTGCTTATTGGGTGACTTTAGATCTCTTTTTGCTGCTTCTGCTTCTAGGAAATGTGATCAATTGCAGTGAAGCTAGTACAGGGATGGCCAATGTGAGTAGTGTTTCTTCCCACTTTGTAGATTCTTAGATCCATTGCTTTCTTCTCAGAAATTGTTTGTGGGTATTCAGTGGATTGAATGTTTCTGTACTTGAATTTCTTTTCTGGAGGCAAATGGATCTGCAACGGACGGTGAGATGGTTCCACTAATGGAGCCAGTGAAGGTCGTGGAGATGAAGTTAATGGCTAATGGGAGCAGGAGGAGATTGGGAAGCTTCCGAATATGTGCACTTTGTACTTGCTGTGGGGGTTCGAAAGGGCTTTGCATGCCATCCCCTTGTTGCTACGCAATCAATTGCAACATTCCTAACAGGCCCTTCGGTTTCTGTTCCTTCACTCCTAAAACCTGCAACTGCTTTGGATGCCATCTCTGATTCTTCACAAATTTGGTTTTGATTACTAGCTGTTGCTCATCTTGATTCTTTTGGGAGTCCGGAGTGGGAAGAAGAATACCAGTTCTTGATTTGTTTGTTTATAATTTTTCACCTTCTACATCGTATTCACTAAGTATTGTTTTTGTTTCCATCCTAGCTTTTTGCTGCTTCCAGTGGTAACTGTGCATAAATTTTCAAGGAAGCAGCGGTGCCTGAAGATATTAGAAAGGAGTAGATTAGCGTCTTATGGGTATTGGAAAACGTTGCTGTTTGTTTATGAAGCTACTGTTGTTTATCATAACATAATTAATTGTTTTAGACAATATATTAATGCTTTCGCTGGAGTAGCATGCTCATGAACTCATGACAAAGATTAAGATTCTTGTTATTTTAATCTATTATTTGTTTAATGTAAATTGCTTCATTTAGAGTGCTGTTTACACAATGCAATGCAGTCAGCATTTTGGACTTTACCTTTTAAAGTTATTTTATGCCATCATGGAACGCACTAACCCTTCAATCCTATGCAGCTTTGCTTCTTGTTGGTTCTAAGCAATGACCAAAAGCCATGCTTGTTGCTTGCAACTCAAATTAGAACATCAATTTGAATAATTGCTCTGGCATTGTTTCTTTTTGCTTTTTTGGTGTCAGATCAAGTTCGTGGATTGGTTTTCCCTTTTATTCCCTTGGATTATGATTATTAATTAAAATTAGGTATGGTCTTGTATGGGAATGGGAGAGTTCTAATTGTTGGTGGATGAGATCTGAAGATGATGAAATTAATGCATGCAGGTGTAGCCAACTCTAAAGGGGGAGAGAGTTGGTTGGGCATTGTAATTAAGTCTAGGTACTACTGGCAAGAGTTGTAAGGTGGGTATATCATAATTCTTGAGAGTGACCTCTAAATTTATATCATCTTGTTTTGGCAATTTTTGTGTTTTGCAGTTGTAGACCAAATCACTTATCCTTCCGTATTCACAGGCAATGAAGATAATAGTGTACGTCCACATTCACTCTAGTAAATAGACTTTTTTTTTTTTTAGTTGTCCACGATGTGTCCTAGGAGGGTCTCAATTATGAGAAGACACTTTTAAGTTATCCATTTTCAGACTAATTCCCGCTCGAGCCGGGTAGGTCTCTTGTGGGAGGCAAAGTTCTGACACCAAGTTTAAAATAGCTACATATATGAGGACGGTTCGAAAATATACTTTTTTTTAATACATGTTCAGTGTGTATGTCTTTTCATGAACTTGGGGTAGGAGAAATTCCCGATTCCTGCATATTTCGTTTTTGGCATTTGAAGACAAAAAGCTTTCAAGTTCAGTTTTTAATGTCTGTATATTTTGATCAATTGTGACCTTTTGTCCTGGACTCTCTCGTTGTGAATATTCCATGCAGCCGTGATTTACAAAATTAGATGTATGATGCCTTTCGTTCATACGATGAATTCAAAGAAACAAACACACAAATGAGAAACAACAGCATCCAATACAACACGATCAAATCATTTAAATTTCTTAGTGTTTGACAAATTGAAAGATCTTTCAACCATGAAAGCAAATCAATAAGGAAGCCACCTATCTTTCTTACTTCTGTCAGTTTTTCTTATCGCAGCAGGTTCCAACACCAAACATGTGGTATAGCTTAATGCAGCAAGCATTCATGTACAGGGTTTCTTCGCTTTTGTTGACGCCTGTGCTTCCACCCCTGAATGCTAACATGACAACTAGAAGAAATATCAACAACAGCTTTTGCGTTGAGAACCCCATTTTTTTTTCCTCTTTTCAGTCGTCTTCGATTACTGTTATCAACCTTTTAAACCAACATAAACAATCATTACTAACCAAATAATATAGAGATCTCTATCCATTGTTTGCGGTGTGAATGAATTTGCCATTTTCTGGTTCATGAATTTGCGGTACACAAGCCAATCTGCCAATTCTTAGCTTATGGAACATATCGAAGGCCTAAACTAATTTTAGATGATAGCAAGTTAGCAGACATGTGGTTAATTGCAAACTGTTTGAAATACCTATCAGTATTTTTTTATAATAATTATTTTTGGTTTATTAAAAATGATCTCGGTTCAAAATTCATATTTGAATGATGAGATTCAACATCTATATATTTCTAATTTGCAATATAATAGAGTAGTTATATTTTTAAGATTGGTTGTGTTGTTTTCTTATTTTACCCATTTCATTTGCTTGATCTAAATCAGGGTTTTCATGGTTTTTAAGGAAAGTTTTTTCCTTAATTTTCTTTTGCTTTAGTTGTTAGAGTTTAATTTAAACTTATCTATACTGCAAATATATGACCCGTATCATATAGTATAAAAAAGTATCGTTCTCACAAAGATTGTATTAGTTACCTAACAATTCTTGTAACACTTTGTTTAAGGTCAACAAATAGAATAATTAGAAAATAAACTAATATAAAGAAAATTGATAATTAAATAATTAAACAAGCATTAGTGAAATTGTTGATTAAGCAATAATAAAAACTTAAGAACTACTTATATCCTTGTTTTGTTTCACTTTACCTTCTTAGTTTAATAATAGCTGACCCTAGATGCCCAGTAGTGATCTTTACTTTTTCTTAAGATCTAACAAAGTAATCTCAATTTAAACATATATGAATTGAATCTTGACCTCTAGATCTATTTATACTCTTCTTAATTATCTTATTGGATTTGAAGCTTGAAGTGAATCACACGTTAATACAAAGCTTAAAAGATATATGAATGCACGAGAAGGGGGAGTTGAATTGTGTATTCCCCTTTTTGAAAACTCTTTCAAAAACGTTTGTTAGAAATAAAGTTCCTTTATAGAACTTCTGATAGATTCAAAACTTTGAAAACTTTTGATTATAGCTAAGTAACGATAAGAACTTGAATCTAAAAGAGATATAGAGA
>JANZLD010000007.1:19243576-19270308 GCA_026413575.1 Erythroxylum carthagenense | reverse complement strand
ATCAAATTAATGAAATATGCCTTTCTTTATTTATTCATAAAGTATGTACACAACTTTGTACAAAACGCGCTAAAGGCGATTGCCTTTAGGGCACTACTCTAACAGAAAATTCATGACATTATTAATGTTGTCGCTATTTATTTGAAAAGTGATATAAAAGCCTTAATTTCTATAAGCATATATATTTCATATTAGCATTGAATTATACGAATTGAAATGAATTTATTTTAAGAAGGTTTAAGTTGTTAAATATGATTTGAATAGAAAATCTAGCACTTACTAAGCTTATTTAGCTCGCACTCTATTTCTTGTTTTAAATGAAACCTCCTAGATGCACACTCTAGGGCTTCTGATAAGTGTGAATTGCACCATATTTTAAGGCTTACTTTAATATGTATTTAATTGTTAATTCAATCATTTAATATATGTTTAGGTTAGAATTGTGTTAGTTTGTTAATTAATTGTGTTTAAGTGTTTTTATGAGTTAGTACAAGTCTTTGAGCTTAATTATTACATCTTTGAGATACCTTGATATGTTTGTTAGTGTTTTAGGGTCAACATCAAAGACAGAGAATTTTTAGAGACACTTGGGCCAAAACAATGGCTCACGATTGTGGCACAACAAGCCACGATCTTGATAGAAGCCCAAGACATAGCCCACGATCGTGACTTACTTGCCACGATCGTGACAGAAGGCTCAGATGTGGCCCACACTCAAGTTTCGAGGGAGTTTTTGCACCTTTTGGACCCTATAAAAACCCTAGGGCTGCCCAAAACACAAAAGGTATATAAAGAATATGACAAAGAAGATGAGTGAACTTTTACATCAGCCACTATTGGAGAGAAACCCTAGGGAGAATTGTTGAGATATTGAGAAAGAGAAGAAGGAAAAGAGAGGTGAAGAAGAAGCCAACGTCAACATACTTCCTAGATTAGAAGTTTTCGACGTTGTTGCCTCCCGTCTCTGTTTAGAATCGTATTTCCTATTATTTTCCATTTTATTATTATATAGAATTGGAAATAGCAGTTTGATGATAGGATTGTGAATGTTAAGATGTTCTATACTCACCTTTGAGTTTTTTTAATCTTTGATTTAATAAAATCTGATTGTTTTATGATTATTGGAATTATTGTGATTGATTTTTATGATTGCATAATTCGAAAATAGATTGAGAGGGAGAATCAAATAAAAAATAATTAAATTGGGTTAACGAGAGTTAGGTGATTTGATAAGAATGAGAAATTAATCAATCGGTAATTGTGTGAAGAGAGATCTCGCATAGGTTCTTAATAATTTATTAGACAACTTCAGATCTAATTAAGGTTTTGGATATATTGCTAATTAAGAAATTGTAATATTCCATAATCTGATTAGGGTTTATAATTTAGCATTAATGGTTATAACTCGAGAGAGAGTAATCAACCATAGGATCATCTAGGACCAATAATCCAATAATTAATAATCAATTTGGTTAGCATTAAAGATAGGTAAAAATTCTCCTTTCTCTCAATTGATAGTTCCTTTAGGTTAATTCTTGAATGTGTGTTGCAATTGCTACTTTGTTAATGTTTTCATAATTGATTCTTGGAATTAAGTTGCGTTATTAAATTAAATTCTTGCCTTAGTTTTGTTACATTTTGAATTACTATGAATCATTTTGGCCTTAGATTTTAGGACTAGATTATCCAGATTTTAGGATTAGATTATCCTTCCTCGTGGAATAGACACATTAGGTACTACGCGAATGACTCGTACGCTTGTAGATTATCGAGGTTATTAATTAGAACTTACATACATCGAAAAATCGCGATCAAGATTTTAGCACTGTTTTTGGGGAGGCGATTAGTTTAGTTTTTTAGTCTAAGTTTTTTTTCACTATCTTTTGTTTTAAAATAGGACAAAATAGAGAAAGAAGTTTGGGGTGTAAAGTAGAGACATATTAAGACATCTAGAGTGAGAATGAGACATCTGAAGAGCTAGATGCTAAGAAGAAATGGAAAGAGCAATGATGGAAGATATATATTATAGGGAGCAAGGAACTTTTACGAATTACAATGAGGCATAGTATGGTTAGGGAAGTAACAGTCCTTATTGAAGCATGTGCACTCTGGGGTGCTAGAACAACCCCGATTTCTATTGGTCTAACAATGCAAGGACTTATTTAGGACGTCAAGACCTTTTAGGACTTCAGCAAGATGAGTCCAGTTCATGGGATTCGAAAGTAGACAAGATCCTATATACATGGAAGAGGGCTAAAAAAGACTAGAAGTGCAAATTGAGTAAGTAACGGAAAATCATGCCTCGTCTACTCACAACTTAGAGATTTGAGTGAGACAGCTTTCCTGTGAATTTTGTCAGAGAAGTGTGGAAGACTCTCTAAGTAATATGAAAATACATAAAAGAGAGTAATATGAGGGTATCGCACCTAATAATGGCGGAGACCTAGAGGGACCAATGGAAATCCAAAACCAAACCCCACCTTATTAAAAAACAAGAGACGACAAAAGCGTATGAAGAAAAGAATGCCAACCCTCCCTTTTATTCACCAGTTCTTGATATACTACATGTGAACATTGAAAAATATTTAGTAGATGTCCACAAAAGAACCTTATCCTTCATATTAGTGATGACCAAGTGACATTTAATATGAATGATGTATTAAAGAATCCAAAGGAGAGTAGCTTATTCAGGATAATTGATGTGTTTGAATCTTCTAAAGAAAAAAAGGATGAAGAACAGATGACAATAGATATCGAGTTTCAAGAAGCTATGAAAGTCTTTGTCAGAGGAGACGAAGGTGATTAAGGAAGAAAAAGAACAATTTACCTTTGTACAAGACAAACTGGTGGATTCAATGGAAGATTCAGGGATTTTTGTTATTTCCTGTTATGTTGACAGTTCACTCAAAAAAAGGACATTATTGAGCTTAATTTTTCCTTTTGATTCTTTTACAATTTGTAACTTACTTACAGGCTGCAAAACTGATATTGAACAAAAAAAGGAGAAAGCAAGCTGCTAATAATTGTTTTGAAATGAATAAGTATTGGATTAAAGGCAATAAATGCCTTAGAAAATGTAAAAGAAAAGCTAATATAAATAGTAAGGAAGTAACCAAGTGAGAAGCTTAATGATCGAATCTTATAGCTTAAAGAGAGCGATATTGTGTTTTATACACTTATGTGATGGTGTATAAATATGAAACTTATGTTTAAGTAGTTAATACATTGTATGTCCTTCCTATAGCTTAAAGCCTTACTTGATTTTTTGTACTTAATTTTGTATATGATTTTTGTGATTAGTGAGGAACCAATTGGCCAATCGTGTGTTGGGCACATCAAATTAAGCGACCCATGTACCCTTGACGCTAGTACATAAAAGTCGAGTCCCCGTATCGGCATCTTTTTATAAGACTTGTGGGTGATTCTACACCTAGAGTCTAGACACCGACAAGGTCATCACTTAGGGTTATGACGCTCTTGTCGACTGTAGTTCGGACTCACTACGGATGAAAGTCGAGCCAACACGGAGGATCGGTGAGTGTGCACACTAGTTTGATCAACTACTGGTATCGCACATGATTGTTTTGACTTATTCTAGGATTTGTTTTCTGACGAGATTTGATATATACATGTGATTTTTTTTCTACTTCTATGTACTGAAACTGGAACCTAAGTTCACCGGATGAGTGATTAATAGGTTAGGCCTATGTAGTTCCGAACTAGTATACATTGAGTCATAAGCTAAGCCTATGTGTTTCTATGTGATATATGTCACTTTATAGGTTCTATACCATCTTGGTCTGTATTGAGTTCCATTTGTGATATATGTTTTTCCTGCTCACTAAGTGCATAGTGTACTCACCCCCTCCGCTATCCAACTATGCAGGTTAATTCAGTGAGCTTAAAGCTCTGTATAGATTATGCGGTTTTTGAATTTTTCGGGATATTACCGCACGTGGGTAGTTTCTATTTTTTACTTTAGTTACACAGTGGCTCATAAACTGTTTTACTGTTTTTATTAGATTGGTTATGTTGATATGTTTTATGATTATATAAATTTCACTCTTGACTATTTTGTTGTTGTGAAAGACCTTATGTATGAACTTTTGATACTGTTGTTGAGATTGTTTTGAGTGGACTTTAAAGTCCTGAAGTTGTGGTAAATTTTTTGATGTGAATATAGAAGTGCGTTTAAAATTGTTTGCAGGTATTTGATTGAGTTTTGAGATGTTTAAATACAGCTGTTGTGTTGCCTAATTTTTTCAAAAAAAAAGGGAGATACATTCAGTTAGCCTTGCATAGTCAGATAAAGAATACCGTGAGTGTCCCTAGCTTAGGTATGCGGTGGTTGTCATAGGCCTTATGTGGTACTGGATCGTGACATATTTAGTATGCTAACTTTGTTTCCTTAACTTAATTTATTCCTTCATGAGTAACTTTTAGTGGATGCACATTTGTGAGTTGTTTAACATATAGATACTTTATTGAATTCATTTCTTTGCAATGTATAAAAAAATGTGGATAGATTTACTATTTAAGGAGATTAATATTTTTTCTTGTGGTTTCCATTCCTCATTCAACTTGGGAGCTTTTCTATCATCTATCATTTTAGTAGGAATGTACGGATCTCTTGAAACAATTTCCCAAAAATAAAAAAATTTAGCCATTAAGAAAATATTTATTTTTGTTTTTCTATAAAGGTAGTCATTTTTGTAAAAGAAAGAGACTCACCATCTTGGTTAAAAGATGATAAAGATGTTCCAAAGTATGTCATTATGACCTTTTCTATATGATTTTGGGTTAAATACTAGCCTATAGACCCACCCAAATACCATTTGTTATACCCTAATGACACACAAGAGGGGGTGAATTGGGTGAATTCAAGATATTAACTAAAGTATACTAACTTATAAAAAAATTCCTACAAATTATCACAAATGGAATAATGAAATAAAAGTAAATGAATTTAATTATGTTTGTAAATAAAAAAGTAAAGATTAAGGGAAGAGAAACACAAATTGATTTATAATGGTTCAACAAACAATCTTTGCCTATGTCTAGTCTCAAGACTCATCTTGGATTTCCACTATAATTCTTATTTTAAGGATAAGAATAACCATCATACAATCTCTTATTTTAACAAATGGGAATCTCCATTTCAATCTTTCGTCAAGGTAAAGAGTAATCTCAAACCACTTTATTACTTATAATACAATGATCACACACCCCACAAATATCTTATCACCCAAACTTGTTCACTTAGATACCTTGATAGTCAAAAAAATGTTCACATAATCTAAATGAGACAATGAATGCTCAAATGATTGAAAAATACCTAGAACTATGTGTATAGGACAATTGAAATCTTTTTTATGCTAAAACCAATAATAAAACACCTATTTATAGTGTTTTTGGATCAAAATAATTGTGAGATCCAAGATCGAGCTATTACAATGACTATATTCAACATACTAGTTGACCAATATATATTAAAAGTTCTAATTTCACCAATTATTGGAACAATTTTTGACTAGTAAAGGATACCGGTCGATCAATATGACATGTACGCCAACCAATATTACAATAAACTCTAGTTTAACAACTTTAGACTATATTGGTCAACAGTCCAAAAACATAATTTTAACTTTTTCAAATACTCAAACTTAATTTAATTAATGTCACTATTATTAACAGCATTCCCCAAAAAGTTTCCTAGACATTATTTAAAAAATCAATGATGTAAAGACTCATGTTGTGAAATGAAATGAAATGTTTATGCATGATGAGATTTTTATACTATCAAAGACAAGTAAGATGAGGTTACACTAAATATTACATGAAATAACCTCAATGTATCATGATATTCTCCTTGACTTGATCTTGATATCGAAGATTGCAAACATCATCTTTTCTATCACGATCCTTTGATAGAGTAAGATTTTATTTTTATATTCTTTATCACTAATAAAATTAAAATTGTTAGTAGTACTTAAGTTTTGTTATCGTCAAAACCTTGATTGGAACCTCCTTTGATTAAACAAGTAAGAAGAACTTTAAGAAGACTGAGAGACTAAATAAGAGTATAATTAAGCCTTAATTTGAGGATTGATCATGGTGAAGAGCTTGGGTAAGAAGTCTAGTTAAAAAGATTTACAAATAAACATTTTTCAAGATATTACCCAATGATTTACATGTTTTGGTTTCAATTTGGTAGCTTTTATGATCTTTAACATTATTTATTACGTTTATATATGATCTATATTTGCAACATAAAAAAACTTTGTCTATAGTCATCTCGAACAAAATATTAGGCCATACATCATTAAAATGGTGTACGTAAGAAAAAATTTATGTCTATGATCATCTTTGCCACATAATATGCAAAATCATTAGGTCACACTTCATTTGAATGATAAGAAGTCTGGGATGAATCATTTAAACAAAGAAAATAGGAATTTCGTAGGAACCTTAATGTTATTGAATATAAATGCATGCTAATTCCAATCTTAAAATGCATAGCAAGACAGAAATTAAAATTTTCTAACATATTATGGGCATCAAAACATAAACAAACAGGATTTTTATAGGAGTATGGACAACCTTAATGAAAACTAAGTTAAATACACTTCAATGCATAATAGGTTCCAGATGCACTACTAAAATAATTAAAATATTAACCATATTTGTAGGTTCAAAACTTATAATAATAGAGGTGCAGATATTTTATTCTTTAGTGAAGAGTTTAGTGAAGAGTTTAGGGAAAATAACAAAAATGTCAAATATAACATACCTTACATGCATCGTGCTAAAATTCCTCTATGCATGCACCAAATTACTAAACAGTTGAAGAACCTAACTGTTGACTTTGTTATTTTAGTTTGAACTACAGATTTTAGGTTTTTAAGGGAAGAGAGTCAAAAAAAATATATGCTATAGTTTTTTCGCCTTTCTAAAATTTAAAGTTAATGATACTTTACTTTTAACTTTAAAGTTAATGATATAATTGATAAAAACATATATTCGAAGTTGAGTACTCCAATCCTTACACTCTTAGTCTATTACAAAATAGGAAGCGTATTCTTGAAGATCCTCTCTTTCCATTAACTATAGCATCTTCTCCTGCTGTGATCGGCAATCATCTTCCCAAACTCTAATTTGGTAGGAATTATGTGAAAGGGAGAAAATGCGTTCTAAGGTTTCCAAATTTGCTTAACTCTTTGTCTGATGGTAGTATTAAGCTTTTGTGACTCTCGGCCTATACGCTGTCATTGTACTAGTTAAAATTCTTATGTTTGCCTTTAAATGATGTCGTGGATGTAATTGAGCTTTATCTTCTAAACGTTGCTGCTGTATGACCTACTAGCTATTCTTAATCTCATATGTAACTTCCTTTCTAATTTATTAATACAATTTTACTTATTAAAAAATATATAGTTCATACTTTGTAGCAATCTCACAATTAAAAAAGGTTAAGACTCTTGTCTCTCTTAATAAAAACAACATTTCTTCACCTTTACTTTAATTACCACTACATTTACCGATATCTGTTTGCATTAGGTTGTCAAACTTAATAAAATAGAGGTACCACATGTAATATCTTTTTTTGGTAAGCCCACGAAGTGTCCTAGGAGGGTCTCAACTCATGAGAAGGCGCCTTTAAGCCTTCAACTCCCAGACTAATCCCCACTCGCACCGGATCAGTCTATAAGGGGTAAAGTGCTGGCTAAACAGATTTTCTATTCTTAGGACTCGAACTCGAGACCTCTGGTTAAAGGATAAGAGTGTTGAACCATTCACACCAACCTATTTGGTTGTACCACATGTAATATCAAGTAACTCTTCTCATGATGTTCATTTTACCTTAATAAATTGCAATAAGAGAGCTAACAAATCACTTAAAATTCTAGGTTATTATCTTAACAAAATTAGCTATTGGATCTAAGACGAAAGTCATCACAATCGATTAATCTTGCTTAGCTTTCCATCTCAACATCTTCCTTTGATAACAAGAGGTAAAGGATTCCATCCTTCTTAAACCTTTTTGAAATTAATGTAACATTACTAAGAATTTTGTGTTGAATATATTTTTACTAAAAAAGTAAGAGAAGAACTAAGAAAAGAAGAATCTAGAAGAAAGAGAGGAGAGAGATAGAGAGAGAATAAGAGAATGGGAATAATAGAGATATTCAATTTATATATGTCTACCTTATGAAACGGCCACTCAAGTGTGTATACTCCATTTTGAGTTCAAATGTAACCATTATTAGGTTCCTACATAACAATTCTACCCAAAATTATTTGATTATACGTGACAATTCTTGGTACTTCAAAAAAACTTGTCCATAATGTTTGAAGGAAATTTTCTAGAATTGGGCTATTGAGTTCTATAAATGAGGTAAAAAGGAAACAAGCACCCCTTCCTCTTGTTAACTAAAATAAGCTTACTTGTATCATAAAACTCTAGCGAACCTGTCGCCACCCTCAAACCATCGACATCCATACTTCCAACAGCTCGCAACCCTTCAATCCATCGACACCCATACTCTCGAAAACTCCTTAACATCCCTCTGACCACCTTCATCTCCTCCTACATTAACCTTTTTTCTGATGAGAGTCTCCTCCCATTAACCGTTACCACCCACAACACCATCTTATTTCGATAACCTAACCTACCATCAAACTCAACCTTCGACACCCAACCTTCTTTCAACCCTTCGACAACCTCCAACACCTTCTTTTTGCTACAACTAGTTGGAAAGCTACCCTCATCTTACCTACAACCTTTTATCTTCGCACTTTGCTCCTCCGTCCAACAGGCTGTCCTCTTACCACCTTCCAGATAGGCTTGACTCACTCTTTATCAAACTAGTCACCCTACACCCATCAGACCTTCCTCAAACCTTACATACAGAAATGGACTTTGTCATTAATACCCAAACCATTCCTCAAGTTGATACAGAAACCCCAGTCATCAACATAGCTGACTTTCCATTGTTATGAGGCAATGTAGAAAGGAAACAATAGGGACTAGAGAAGGAGAAGACTACATGGAGATCTATTACAGAGGATTCTGGGAATTTAAGCAGACTGAGATATGTGGAGTCAGATGGGGACAAACTGATCCAAGCTCCGATTGAAGTCCTATAGCAAGGTGTTAAGAATTGGAGTACATCTCTTGTGGATTTCTTTCTAAGGAAGAGGTTAGCTTGTCTAGTTGTTAGCAAGTGGGCGAATGTTGCATAGAGGAACAAGGGATTAGTGAAAACTGTGGTAAATGAGGAAGAACTCTTTGTATTCAAGTTCAACATTAAAGAGAATGCACAAAAGGTGCTGGAAGCAGGCCTAAGGTATCAAATTCTTATTAAGAAGTGGCAACCTAGTGTTACATTAGACAGAAGAACTTCAATCAATTTCTTTATGGGTGAATAGTCACAAGGTTCCTTATTTTCAGTAAGATTGGAAAAACCTTAGGTTTAGATGAGAATACTGCCTTAATGAAGAGGATTGGGTTCACTAGAATTTGTGTTGATGTTGATATATCAAGGGGCTTTCGGATACCCTTATAATTAAGAAGCTAGATGAGATAGGAGAACTTGTAGAGGATTCAATAGGAGTAACTTACATGTGGAGACTAAAGATGGAAGAAGAGAAACAGGTTTGGAAAAGAAAAGAGGAGCAAAAGGGGAAGACGATGAATGAGGGATGCTTAAGTCAAGAAAAGGGTATCCTAGTAGAAAGAGAGGCATCAATTGAAGAGAAAAATATCCAAAGTATGAATCAAGAGGAGAATCAAGTGGTTGGGAATGGAAAACAGGAAAAACATCAGGAGGACAATACTATGCCAGGAGCACACACAAAGTGGGGATAATTAAGGGTCAAGTCAAGGGAAATTGGTATTGCACTCGGCAGGGCCTTATATGACCGAGAAGATAACACCGGCAATTGGGAATCAGAGAGTAGGACAGAAGGACGAGATAATTGGCACCCCAGTGATGGAAAAGGGAGAAAATTTTGATAATAAAAGTGATAAAATTTTATACTTAAGAATCATAGGATTTTGATATCATTTATTTTCAACTTAATGAAACATCACGTAAGTAACACAGAAATACTAGTATGGACGCAAGTCCTACAAATGCTCGCACTTTTCCTTGTAGTATACGAGCATAAATTACAAGATCTATCAGAAATGTCTAAAGATAGGACATGATGTGTCCAAATAATGAGCCTTCTCGTTAACTACAACTGCCACCGCCATGCTTGACATTGACAATGCGTTCCATTTGATAACATGATTCTAGTTCGATTCATCATTTCACAGGAGCATTACGAAAAAATGACTTAACAACATGGGTCGGGCACAAAATATACATTCTTCTTTCAGCTTCACAATATCAAATAACCAAAACTTGACAAATAACATGATTGACAATATCAAGTAACCATTTTGCATAATAGTCCTCGTATGTTTGCACCGACTGCACAAGTTAACTACGTTCTTGGACGTTGTGATTTAACAGGAACTTATTTCTAATTCAAATTAGACATATTGTTTTGCTAGATTATTTCTCCTGCTTCTCAGAGGAAGCCAACAACCTGCATCAGGTAAAGGTTGTCATGAAAAACATGGCAAAATAAAACTGCACGTTGAAATCAGACCTTTTCCATATTTGAGGAGGACATTGTATATTAAAACCATTTTAGCCGTCATGGCACGCAGACGAAGGAAATCATTCGTAACCTTGGTCCTCTAAGGAAGTCATGGCACACTTTTTAAATGGCATGATAGACATCTTTGTATATGCTGTTTTACTTGGACATGTCTGAATCTTCAACTTCAGAACTCATCACAAAACTGGGAAATGCCAAAGTTATATCCCTGAGGAAATGAAAGCGGGTCTTCAATGTGAGTTTTATCTGTCAAAATAATTCACTTGGATGCACATCAGGTTTGTTTAGTATCTGGTGCGTCTTTTAGATGTTGGCCATCCAAAAGATGGAAGATACATTCCTGAAATAGACTTAAACCTCATGTAACATGCAAAACTACAATCATCTAGTCATGATGCACATAAGTCTAAATGATCCTATTCCACTAGAATCAGGAACTTGGAAATTACTTTAAATACGGAAGAGTCATGTTCTTTATCAGAGAAGGATTCTTAATCACAAATTCTTTCCACTCTTCCATGTCAATTTTCCCATCACTCTTTTTATCTGCATCACTAAATGTCTGCCAAAAAAAAAAAAAGATTCCGGACAATAAAATCAGAATAAGGAGAGCTAGTTACAGAATAACATACATTGATAGCAAGACTAGTTATTACCTTACCAACAATTGTTTCAACAACATCCTCTGACAATATTAGATCCGATTCATGCAGAAGTGCCAGCACCATCTCCTTTAACTGCAGGTAATATAAACAAGTTGAAGTAGCAGAAGATGCAGTCAAATCATGTAGTTGCTTCTATCAGAAGACATTGTTCTCTTCTCAGCTCATTAATCATACATTGACAAAATTAAGAGAAGTGATGATTAGAATTTTTTTATATTATGTGGTGTCTCTTCCCAAAAATCCAGACAACAATATGAAACAGTTTAAAGGCAGACGATCATGAAATTGGTAGCTGGTTAATCATGTAAGGACTTTGTAGCATGTGAAAGATGTGAACAGTAAAGAGAAAAATTTTTGGCACTAACCTCCTCCCGTTCGATAAAACCAGTTTGCCTTAAATCATATAAACGAAATGCAACTGAAACAAGATACTCTCCAAGTTAGTGAAGTGCAGTGGACAGTAGAATGCACAAAAATGTGTTCCTAAATCCGCAATCAAAGCTTTGATCCTTAATAGTTTTACAGTGGGAAAGTAGCAGGACTCTTTCTATATGCACCAAACATGCAAGGATAATTAAAGAAACAGTATCTTACATGCAATCTTGTCTAGAACAGGTGCATTTGGATGAAAAATTCCCAAAGATCGCACAAATTCTCCAAACTCAATCACTCCATTACGCTTGACATCAAATAAATCAAAGATCTGCAAAATTACAATTGAAAGTGGAGAACATGTAAGCAATATTAGCCAATGTTACTAGCTAAGACTGTAATGTGGGTGCAGTGTATACTACTTCCAAAAATCCTAAACATAACTATCACAATTCCAGAGAAGAAAACAGTTATGACTCACTCTGTCAGCAAAAAGATTACTTTTGTTTCTGTTTCTGAAGAGTGCAAGCTGAAATTCTTCCTGCTCAGACAACAAAATGACATTTGATACATATTTAGTGAATGACCAAAATTTTCAGCAAACAGACAGCTCTGTGAACACTTGCAACACGCAAATCATTACACAAACCTTGTGAATAAGCCCATCGTCGATGATTGAACTGCTTAGTTTCTTAAAGAGTTCATATAAAGCCTCTACTTCACTGATACTAACTGTAATAACGAAGATACAAATGCAAAATATTTGTTAAGCATATAATTATAGATTTCCTAGACTATTAACACATTGGTTACCAAGAGACATAACTAAAATGAAACGAGATAATATTTAAGTGAAGCTTAATCTGAAATTTCAAACTACTTTTACAACTTTTGAGCATTGTAATATTAGTATGATGCCAAGCAGTATGCTTTTTGAATCCAGTTGCATAAAAGTTAGATCCCCAGATGCTATTGTGCATTCTAAAATTCTTGCTTGAAAAAATCTTGGAAACATTTAACAATAGCCTTAAGTAAAGGGAACTGAGATATCCTGACATTTAGCTAGAGACTAAGCATAACCAAACTACCATGAAATAGAAAGAATGAATTGGTCCGAATGGTTATAACGAACACTCACAAGGTGTTTCAGAGGCAAGAACAGTGGGATTTTCATATCCAGGTACTTTTTTAGTTCTCTTTGATGGAAAGCAACCCATGATACCAACTAACGTAGTTCATTCACAAGCTCTTTTGACAATCAGTGGCATCAATGGAACCAACTGTAAAATTCTACCTGCAAAATTAAAGGTCTTCTGGTCATCTTTTGGACAGCCAAAAGCAATCAAAATGCTAAGATCTGATACTATTGCTTGCCGCAAGTATTGCAACTGAAGTTTTAAAGAGGCCTATATTTTTTTCCTTTCGATGTAGGCCATTCAAAGCAAAAGTTTGTAAAGTATACATTAAAGTGAAACCATTAGAACGAAGCACCTTCGACAAGAAGATAATTGATCTGCACTGGAGACAAGCCCCTATCTTTTTAAGATGTATCAGTGCTTCTCTTATTACTGAAAATTAGTTTCTATATTCAGCCTCAAAAATCAATATATCTACTATCTACATTGGAACTGCTCCAACCATAACTCGTCATTCAGGATTTAAACAAGCTATAATTTGACATCAGCCAAACCAAAAGTGATAAACAATTGGTTCAAGATAATCTGAGATTCAGTAGAATGCAAGTCCAACCAACAGTTTTTTATATGCCAATATACTGTTTGAGGTGAACAAGTAAAATTTCAACTAGTTGTTCTCGTTGAAAAGGTAACAACTTAATTAGAAAAAGAAACAAAGACAATCATCCAATGTATGAACAATTATAGGGCAAAAGCATAAAAGTTAATTCTCTTTTTCTTTCTCAATCTACAATCAAGAATATCTTCCCAATCCATATGGGGCAAAAGCAGAAAAGTTAACTCTCATTCAGAAATCCAGAATATCTTCCCAATCAAACTAGCAGAACTCATGTCAAGTGTGGCTCAACAACAACTCTAATTTGAATTTAAAGGTGCCACGATCACAGGCTCGAAACAGCTAGTTAAACACTGATTAGTAGTATTTTTCCACAACCTTATTAAAACATTAACCTCTCCTCTCGTTTGTCGACATGGGATTCAACATCCACATCCCCTGTGAGATGTCACACTTATAATGGGATGAAGGGATTACATTTCACATGATTTGGTTATCTCGTGCAAGTTTCGTTAAAAGTGACCGATAATGTGATAAAGGGATTGTATTTCACATGATTTGGGTATCATTAAAAGTGACTGGTACCACTTTTAATGATATCAGTCAATTAATTATAATGGAATTAAGTAATACGTGAAAGATCGAGTTTAATAAAATGATAAAAGTGAATCAGTTGAATTAATTATGCAATCAAAAGATTAACAAGATAAACAAAGTGGAGCACACATACAACTTAAGTGAGTTTCAAGAGAATGAAGAACTTACTTGTAACACAAAAACAACAACAACAACAACAATAACATCCACTATAATTCATGAACTCAATGTAAATTTATTACGACCCTTCAATTGCTTATTTCAATAGTCCAAAGACTTAACATTACAAAATCATTCATGACTTACGACATTATACATAGATCTTTTCATAATCAAGAAAAAATTTGTTTTAAAACTTTAAAAAAATTCTTGAGCTTCAAATAAATTTTGGAAAACTTTTATAATAAATTTAAATTAATTTTTTTTCTTAAAAGTCATTTTTTTCAATCTATGAAAGAATAATAAAGTATGGAAAAAACAATGTTTGGATGACTTACTATTGTTTTGTCATGCTTTCTTGTAACCCGTTGGTGAATCAGAAGGCAGAACAAAATACACATGATAGGTGGTTTTTAATTAGATTACAGGTTCTTCTGGCGTTACCCACTAGTTGAAAATTAAGTTCTATTAGTTAAAGACAAACAAATACTTGTTGCAAAAGCAACGCCCCTCAAGGACACCACGATATTTGACGGATGTTATAAATCCCATATCACCAACAAAGCCTAGGTAATCAGATCTGACCCCGAAAAAGACGTATGGATTTTTAAAGGGATCCTCAAGCTGTAAAGCAATATATCAACAACTACATAAACAATTAAAATTTAGTAGGCTGGTTAACTAAAATAGAGCATCTTCTCACCGTCCAGCCCGTCATAGCTTAAATGGGTTTTTATTGAGAAAAATGTTGTCCATGTCAGGCTTCCTGAATACTTGCTCAAACATCAGAAACCAAGCAATAAGACCATAACAACCCAACTCAGTAGACAAAAAAGCAGAAGGGAACAGGTGTTGGTGAAAAGTATGACACTAAATACAAGTCTTCTAAACAAGAAATTTAAATATTTTTATATATTCTTGTTATTTCCAAACAACTCTATGACACAGTTGAACTAATCGCTTTCTGTACAGTGGCTGTTTCCTTAATTTTATCAGCACGCAGCATAAAGCAAAATCAATTGCGTTCAAATGGAATGTATGGCGAGATTGCTAGATGTGTATGTTTCAATATCTCGGTTAAAGTTTTAAAAGCATTAGACATAAGTCCTAAAGCTGAAAGTGATGTTTTTGAATATAAACGAAACATTCAAAAAGTGGGCACCGCAACTTGCTGAGGTTCACATCAAGAGACAATTGACTATACAACCCCCAAGTTGCTGAACAAAAAAAAAAAGCAAATTAAGCAACGCTGAGAAGAGAAAAGTTTCGTATACCAAGTTGCTGGAAGTAACAAGAGACTCTGAAGACAAAACCCAGAATTTGCTTTCCTGCCCAAAAAAATGCATAACTAAGTAAAAGATATATGATCCTATCTTTGATGATGTTAAAACAAGTGGGAATGAAAAGGGGAAAGGAACACGAAATATCAACACACGGCATTTCCACCCTTCTCAACTTTTAGCGAATGCGTAAAAGACGAGGAGAACTAAATAAGTCAAAAGAATGAGCTCAGAAAAGACGACGATGAAAAAGATTAAGATAAAAACACAATTTGCCAGTAATCTATAAGCATACACCGGTAAGATTCTTAAAAGAAAACTAGGGGAGTGATTAAGTATACAATAAAATTCCATAAATGAACTGAATGTACTCGGAAAAGAACATGGTAAAAAGATTCAAAGGATGAGGAAACAAAACACAATTTGGATAGGGAAAGCAGTATAGGAAAGGAAAGAAAACAAAAGTTTCAAAACAGAGCTTACCTGATGGAAAGTACTGCGCTTCTCTCTTTATCTTCTATCTAATCACTCTGACAGAGTACTAGCCGTCTTAGCTCTCTGCCGTGTTCGTCTCTACAAATCAAGGTCGTGCTGTGTATGCCTTTAAAAGACTCGACAAGTTGCTCTACTTGTGTATTGTTTAATTTTCTTTGTGTGTCGGCTGGCTCATCCGCTTTGGTCCCGGTAGACTCTTAAATACGAAAACGAAACAAAGTACGCTGATCGAAAGTCAAGAGCTTGCTTGTCATTCTCAACTCACGTGTCCACGTCCATCAGTAAAGCCCATGTCTTTTTCTCATGGGCACGGATCGTATGTCAAAATCGAAAAGATTATTCTGGGTGTGGGGTATGGTGGTCATAAGGAGGCAGACACTCCGATTATTATGATAAATAAAGCTAATGATAGGGTTTTTAATTTTAATTTTAATTTTTTGTTAAAAGGTACATTTTAATTTTTAAAATTATCATCAAATTTTAACTTTGATTTTTAATGTTTCATTGTACCATTTTTGCGATTTATTTTCTTGAACTATATCTGTGTATGAATGAAGGGGAAGATCAAATATTCATGTTGCTTGATATGGGGAGATTGTATGTGCTTAAATGATTACATTCTTGTTGGCTTTGTAATTTCAAACGTGTTGTAATCATAATAAAAGAGGTTAAAATCCATAATTTGATGATAACAAAGTAGTGGCACCACTAATGATTTGTTCTTTCAAGTCTTAAAAGAAAGCAACATGACATAATGTTAAGAAATAATTTATGAAGACCAAATACATTCAATTCAAGTATAATACTAAGATCAAGAAAGATCAAGACATAACAAGTCTACAAATTTTTTTGTAATCTTTATTGTATCTCTTACTTGGTCATTATAGTACTTTAGGAGCTCATGAATAAGCATATCATATTTTGAACTTAATGGTTAGATTTTTCTTTTATTAAGAGGAATCAATGTTTTGATTCAAAAAAACTCTCTTGATCTTTAAATATTCTATCAGAAAATTTTAAATTTTTTTGGCAAGTTTTAATCAAAGAAGTAGAGTTTGATCTTTGAAATAACTTAAATAGCTTTTAAAATGAGTTCTCACATATATTGGTTGACCAATTATTAGGTAAGATCACCTAATATATTGATTCTAGACAAATTGGTAAATTAATGTCTAAGTATGGTCAACTAATGCATCAGAATTTTTTTAAAATTATATAGTGTGGGTTTTCGGTATAATATTAGTTGACCAATATGTTTATTACTAGTTATTATAACAACTAGTTTTTGTGTCTAATAACATTTTAGTATTCGAATGGATATAAATACTTAAGATTTTTATTTTTAGACATCTTAATGACATTTGGGTGTTATAATAATACACTTATAAGATGTTTTTAGCATTTATTCAATAGTAGTGAAGTAATTAAGAGTCCATATTTTGGATATACTAAGAACAATTGAGGTTGCTCTTCACCCTTCAAGGAACATTGTATAAGGATTCTTCTTTACCAATTAAAGATTATTATAAGAAGGTTTTTCTTTACGTAGTTAAAGAAGATACAAGTGGAATCCTAAGATATACTTGGGGAGGAGCAGATGTAAGTATAGTTTGTTTGCCAAGCTACTATAAAATTAATTTACAACCTATCTTTCCTATACTCTTTATTTTTGTTTGATTAACCTTATTTAAATTGTCATTTCATTTCATCATTCATAGTAATGGTGTAAATATCCTTGGAGTTAAGGTACTCAAGGATATCTTAGATACTAATCTTGTGCTTTGACATCAGTTATTGTTGTCTCAAGACGAGGTCGCTCATAGGGTGGTGATTGGGTAAAGCTATTAGTATTTGAAAGTAACTGGGTAGCCAATAAAGGATTCACCACTCCTGATAGAAGAAGATGACAACCATGACCTCTTTTCGAGGTCATTACTCAGGAGTCTCTGGCTAAACCAATTATGTGTCATGAAAAGAGTTTTCAATGAAACATAAAGTAATAAGATCTCCAGACAAGAACTAACATCACTTGGACTAGATGTAACGTAGTCAATCTAGTGGGAGTTAATACATAGCCCATTCTCTAACCAAAGGGGCGTAGAATGGTGAAGGGATGAATTTCACAGTAATTATCTATGGAAAGGTTTGTAAGTTAGATAATTATCTATCGAAGAGTTTGTGTGTTAATCCACTAATATTCTGGTAAATTGGCATCATTAAACCCTTCACGATTTGCTTAAATTAAGAGCTAATTCAAGTGGCATGAAACCATCTATGATTTGCTCAGATTAAGAGTTAATTCAAATGCCCAAAATAATCGAAAACTTAAGGGTCACACCCATAAAAGATTAGATGAAAAATAAAGTGTGCATGGATGTTATTAAAGTAGGCCACGATCATGACTGAAGGTGTGACAAATGATGTATAAGTGAGTTCTTCACTTATGTACATATGAAATAATAAGTTAAAAATACACTTAAGTGAGAGGATAAGGGGTTCAGAAGGGTTCTGGAGTTAGAGAGAAGCGGTTTTGAGTCTTGTTCATGCAATTGTTGCATGAATCTAATTGCATGCAACATAATCTTAATCTATCTATTCATTTGGGCATCTGCTTGAACTCATTTTGTTTGGTGCTCTAACTACCCTTACACATTGCTTTTCTTCATCTTTGCTTGTTCTTGAGTGATCAAGGAAGGCGTTTGGTGTTTGCTATAACCCAAACAAGGAGAAGATTAAAGAAAGGAGGAGCATTATCAAAGGGACGTGCTAAAATTTCATGTTCTTATAATCTGTGCATGCATGTATCTAAGATTATGGATTTTTAGGGATGTTATGGGGTTGGAATTTAAATTCTGACATTTCTACCACCTTGCTATGCATGTGATGCATGAATCCATGGCTATCCCAATAGATTAATCGTTTAAACATAATATTTAATATATAATTAAATCATTAATATATGAGACTAAGTTAAAAATACAATATTTGCATTCTTATATTGATTATTGTTGTCGTAAAAAATTACATTTCATGTACAAAAATTTAAACTTTGGAAACGAATACTTCCAACATGATAACAAACTTACAGATGCATATTAATTATCCTATCCTATGGGTAATTAAATATATAGTAGAAAATAATCCATGTGAATTTTTCTTTTTTCTTTTTTCTTTTTGTATGCCTTTAAAGTGAATTTTAAGATATGATTTGATTTATAAGAGTATACTATTACCCAACTTAATGTGAAATTGTAAATATTTAAGTGATAATTTTTCTTTTCACTTTTTAAATTAAAGTCATTTTTTTAATGTGCATTATCATAAAGAAAGAAGTAAGATAGAGTTCATATAGATATGCTTATAGTTATATGATGATATTATATACAAAAACGTTATTTTTGAATATAAACTTATTAATTTAATTTTGACATATATTTTATTAATTTTATAGGTACATGGGGGAAACTTCAAGTACTTTTGATAATTTAGCCTCTTCAGGAAGATTTGATGATTTAATTTGGGCTTATGTTAGATTGGTTCTTAGAATAAAGAATCATAATATTTGTTTGTATTGTAATAAGCATTTGAAAGTGGGGAAATCACCATATTAAGGAAGAGTTTGGTTAGGATTAAAGGTGATGTGGAGCCTTGTAAGAAAGTTAACGATGGCGCGAAATAGAAAATGAAAAATTTTGCTTAAAGAGTATTAGCATCAGAATGATAAAAGGAAACTACTAAACTACAAAATTGGTAGTGGAAGTTCTTTTTCTGGTGGTCAGGATGATACTGGAAATGTTGAAGGTGGTATTCTGATCGAACAAGAAGGTAATATTGCAACTAATGTAGGAAGAGAAGAATCTAACTTTTTTACACTACAAACAACTCCTACATCTCAACCTTCAATTTGTAATACCTTACAATTTAAAGAAGTAGCTTATAATATGAACTTGACAATAGCTAGATAGTAGAATGATGCTGGTGTATTATTCAATACTACTCAATCTTATTATTATTATCCTATAGAGGATGTTATTGCCTTTTATAGTTCAGGATATAAAACCCCCTCCACTGATGACTACAACTATAATCTTCTAAGTAGCTCTGTTTATGAAATAAATAATTATTTGGATAAAAGAAGAATGAGTTGGGTAACTTATAAGTGTTAAATCATTTGTGGTGGTTGGAAAATTAGAAGATATAGGCCTATAATCAATTTTTTTTATTCTACTAAAGGGGACAATGTTTTTAAAGTCCATTGATACATCTGGCCTTGTTAAAAATGCTGATACTTTGTTTCAGATAATTGATGAAGTTGTGAATAAAGCTAAGCTTGAAAATATTATACAGTTCATTACTGACAATGAAATCCCTGTGCTACATATTATATTGTCTTGACATTGGAAAATATATGAGATACTAGATACTTTCTTATCATTGTTAAAACTATGTAGAAAGCAAGAAAAGTGACTATGTTAATCTATATGGTGCTTGGGTCCTGAATTTGACGAGAATATGTTTCACTAAAGGATAAGAATTTGTGTCATCTTGTTATTATAAGATTTGTGACTAATTTCTTGTCACTTCAATGTTTTGCTCTAACGAGGAAGGAGCTTGTACAAATATTTGCAAGTGATAAGTGAGTTGCATTTTAGTATGCCAAATTTAATGTTGGAATAAAGGTTTCTATAATCATACTTGAAGATCATAAATTTTGATCCCAATGTCAATTTATTATCTAATTTTGTAAGGCTTTGGTAGAAGGCAATAATGAGTTATTTTTATAATACCATAGAGATGACGAAGGAAGTAATCAAGGCTAATATAAAAAATAGACTTTCTGTGTCTATACACTTTATCTTCCAGTCATCAATGAAAAATGGAAATAACAACTTTACTTTTTGTCATTTGCAGCTGGAACATTTTGAATACTAGTGTCAATTTTAGACCAACTTTTACAAAGATAAGTGAAATTAATAAGAGAATGCTACCAATAATTATTGCACATGAGATGATGTAAGATCTCTTAAGCTCACAAATACATATTTATAAGGATGCTTCTAGTGATTTTGAGATGCCCATTATAATTTGTCAAAGAGAAAAAATTAATCCAAGTATATATTTCTTTACTTTTGATACTTGTTAGAAATTAATCATCACTTTATTCTTTTTATAAAAGTGGAACCAATTCGGAAGTAGTGTCCCAAAATTATAAAGGTTTGTAATTCGAATTGTAAGTCAATGTATAAGTATAACAAAGTACGAAAGGAAATATAGCACATTTAAATTGATCCATTCCAAGCAAAGAAGTAGATTGGAACACAAAAGATTAAACGATTTGATTTTTGTTCGATACAACTTAAAACTTCGAGAAAAGTATGTTATTATCATTATTAAGTTGAATATATTTTATTATACTTTCTTAATAATTTAATTTTATTTGTTTTCTAGGACTTTTAATATAACAAGTTGTTTATTATCCAATTTTCCTTTACCATATCGATTTTTTAGCAGATTGAGTTTCTGAGGAACTAAGTTCGATTAATGAGAGTAAGTGGAAGATAATCTTGTATGAGAAATTATTAAAATGTTATTTGGTGAAATAAATTTGAATTATGGTAATCACGAGGCTCCTCTTAATTTATTAGTATTTTGTACCAAATAAAATTGTAGTTAATACTACAATTTTAGCAAATATTTTGTACCAAATAAAATTTTAATATATATTTGATTGAATGAAGCTCCATGTTTTTCCGTTTCATCTCATTTCTTTTAATTTTATTTGTATTTGATATATATATATATATATTAAATTATGTATATGTAATATAAATATAAAACTTTTAACTATAACTGCTTTTATTTTAAGTTTCCTTTTTACTTGTATATGTTCCTTAGTACAAACTCCTATTGTAATACTTTTGAAGTCATGGATCTCTATTCTTCTTACGATAGAAGTTTTAATGTAATTATTCTTTTTTATAAGATGTAAATTATAACATTTTAAATACTTTAGATTATTGTTAGGTTTTTGCGTTATTGTTAGGTTTATAATTGTAAGATATTTTCTGTATTGGTCGTACCTATATTGATAGAGAGCCAACCACGTGTCGAAACATTACAAATTGACCTGGTCCGTGGAAGGGATTGAGCATGCCATGTTGCGCAGCAGCTCCCACCTTGAATTGGATTTGCGATCAAATCGTCTTGACCATCTGGAGCAAAAAGGTGTGTATTACAAACCGCACAAACTCCACAGCGTTCCAACAAATTAATCTTTAAGCATTGTCATTGCCTCATTGGTCCTCTAAAAGTATTTGAATAAATCACGAGATCTCTATTATTCTTAGTCTTGTCAGGAACATGCTCCTTGCACACGTGAACCCGTAAAAGATCTTGAAGCTGAAACCTTTGCAGCTTTCCTCTCTTTGTTGCCTCATTTCCCACACACGATATTCTTCTTTTACAAGCAGCTTTATGAACTTGGTTTTGATGCTTCTTCACGTACTAGGCTCTTCTTTCTTCATTGAAGTAACGAAAACAAGTCTAGTGGGTTCATATTATTAAACCCATAAAAGCAATTTGAAAGGAGCATGTTCTTACTCTAGGTGAGAACCATCTTAACATGGCTCCTAGCAAACACTGGGAGGGGTCTAATCACTACTTGAACATGTTGTCCAAACCTAATCTTAAGTTGGTCCTTCATCTTCTTAGCAGTAACATATTGGTCCTCCATCTTCTTAGCAGTAACATAGAGCTCAAACTCTTCAATCAAGTCATTATGCATTCATCTCAACATTGTGCAACACGCAAGCCTATAGCTCTTACCCAGTTAGCATAGGTTTGTTGACAATGCTGATGATAAGCAATTTGTCCTTTCTTAGGACGTTCTATAGTGACAACAATGTTCAAAGTACTTCCTTCTCATTAAGGCTACACTTATCATAATTCTTCTATTCAATTTATATAAGTCAATGATGGTAATCTTGGAGGCTATTTTTCACTGTCATTTCAAAATTATATTACAAGGGAATATGATTTAATAAAAAGGAAAAGCCTTTCAGCAATATTTGGTTTTAATTCTCAATGATGCACTTGTCTCTTGTATGGCTTAGCCATTTCTTTTTGAAATATATTATTTAATTTCTATAAAACAATTCTAATTAGCCACTTCTTTTATATCTTTCATAATTCAATTATACTTATATATTTGATCAAACATATCAAATAAAAAAAATTCACTTGTTTTCATGATTTCATCACTTAATATATTTAATAAAATGTTAAATCCCAAAGAACTATTGGAAATAGGCTTATTCCTATTTTCCACTTGAAAATACTCAAATTAGTATTATTCACAATATTCTAAATCACTCGTACTTAAGAAAATTGTTACAAAAAAGAGTTAATATTTAGATTCAAATTAAAAATTATAAAATAATGCAGTCCTTAATCACAAAAATAAAATTTCTAAAGTTACTAAAAGTTATTTAAAAATATTTTATTACTAAAAAATCAAAATAATTAATTAAAAATATAAAAATATAGAAAAACAATGTTCAACTTCAAGTTATGAATAATAATGAGTGGGTGGGTTTGAGGTGGCCTAGCCTAAGCCCAGGCCCATTTGGGGCGCAAGAGACCTGGTTTGAATTTTTTTTTAAAAAAAAATTGAGAATTTGCTTCAAATCCAAGCTCGAATTGGGCATGCCCTTTTGCTATCCCTTGATTCTACAACCTGACAATAAAAATGTGAAAATGAGCTTGACCTCACATAATCATATAAACCACATGTCATTGTTAAAGGTGTAAATTTTGAGCAAATGGCTAAGGTCTGATTGTCTTGTGGAGGCTCTTCTTCCACGTCTGATGCTTGTTGAATCATTATTCATCATCTTCCTTAATCACAATTTTTGTCAAGACACACAAACCATAGATCGAATAACACCCAATCTTTCTCTCCAACAACTTTCTGTTATTCTATTCAACAGTCAGGGTCAAATCCATGGCTTTACTCTCTTCCAAAAGGTTGAATCCCCAATTTCAAGGGCCCCCAGTCACAGGCTCGACCATCGTTGGAGGATTGAATCACGGTCTGATTCTGAGCAGCACCCTAACAGAGCGGTCCTTTTTCTCCCATTTCTGAGAGTCGAATCTAGGAACCTCTTCCAACTTACCCTGTTAGTTTATCACTCAGGCAACCCGTGCGGGCGTGGCTTTACTTTTCTTATACAAAGGTGTATAGTGCCTACATAAAAGTTAGAAAACAAATCAATAAAAATTTCTTTGATTACTATAATCTTCTCATTACCCTGACATGGTATCAGAGCATTTATGAGCCTTTAATCGGCCCCAAGATAGAAACATCGTCTTCTCAAACTGATCCCTCCTTTCCTCCCTCTTCACCACACAAACTGCCTTCTCTCTCGTGTCTCTATCTCATCTTGTGTCCATCAAACTACCAATCATAGCTTCCTGCTCTAGAAAGCTTAAATGCTCCCTTATCTTTATGGCCAATAACTGTTTGGCTACATCGATGGCTCCATATCTATTCCTCCAGAGCGCCTACCAGATGGTATTCTCAACAAGACCAATTAATCCTCTCTATTCTTCTTTCCTCTCTTTTTGAAACTGTTGTGGTTCAAGTTCTCGGTCACACCACCTCCTCATCTTTATGGCATGCTTTTGAATCTACTTTTGCCGTTAAATCTCAAGCTAGCTATATTCAAATTTTCACCCAACTAGCCTCACTTCAAAAAGGCGACGCCTCCATTACCGATTACTATAACAAAGTTCAATCTCTTTCTGATACATTAACTGCTATCGGTATACCTCTATTAGATCTTGAATTCAGCACCTATCTTCTCACTTGTCTTAGTTCTAATTTTGACCTGATTGTGGCCTCTATCACTACTCCAACTGAACTCCTCAATCATCTCCTCACATTTGAAGCTCGCCTTCTCTACCACACCCCTTCTACACCTTCCTCTGAGATCACAGCTAACCTTTCTACATCGCTATCAAGTGACAACCGCACCTCTAGCTCATCCTCCTTTTGTAGTCACTCCAATCGTCATTCTTAAAACACTTTTAGAGGAGACGACCATCGTTCATCTCGTGGTGGTCGCCACTTCTCTTCCTCTAGTTAGGGATGACAATTTTGATCTATGGCCTAAATTTAGTTGTTTTCAATAGGTCGACCCATAGATTAAGCCTAGGCCCAGACGAACTCAAGGTCTAATTATTCTAAGCAAAACAACATCATTTGACTTAGAAGAATTGAGCCTTGGGTAAGCTTAGGTCTGGGTGACCTAGACCCTGATCTGATTAAAAAATAAATTATTCTATAATTTTAATTTTTAAAAAATTATTTTAAAAAACTTGACATGTACGAGCCTATGGATCATCCCATTTCCATCCCCACCTCTAGTGGACCCGCTTGTCAGGTTTGTCCCAAACTAGGGCATACGATGTTGGTCTGCTATCACAAGTTTAACCATACCTACCAAGCCCCTCTCTAACCTCTCTTTGTCCCTAGGCTCATGTCACGTCTGTCTCAACACCTTCTAATCTCTTTTGGTACCCTGACACCAGACCTACAAACCACATGACCAATGACTTCTCCAACTTTAACATTTCTATCGACCCCTATGATGGCCCAAATTCTGTTCAGATTGGTGATGGCACAACTCTCCCAATTCATAATATTGGTATTGACACTCTCCACCCCAATCATAATACCTTTCGCTTAATTCATCTCCTTCATGTTCCTTCTATCACAAAAAATTTAATTTCAATTTCCCACTTATGTCGTGATAACTCTGTGTTCTTTGAATTCCATATTGATCACTTTCTTGTGAAGGATCTCAAATCCCTAGAACTTTTTCTTTGAGGTCGCACCAATAATGGACTCTACCTTCTTCCTTCTACTTCTCCTTAGGCCTCCATTGGTAAGCGCAAGTCATATACAAAATGGCATCACTAATTGGGGCATCCCATTTTCCAAATAGTTCAACAAATCCTCTCCTCTCAATCTCTACTAGTTCTTGACCTAAGTTCTCTCAGCCTCTGTTCCAGTTGTAGAACTTCTAAAAGTCATCAGTTGCCTTACCCTTCGTTGTCATTATCATCCAGATCTTCTCAACCTTTTCATTTAGTTTTTAGCGATGTTTGTGGACTTTCCCCTTTTCTATACTGTTTTGGTTATAGATATTATATCACTTTTCTGGATGACTACACCGAATATACATGGATATTTCCTTTGCGTACCAAATCTGATGTTTAACCAACATTCTTACTATTTCACAAACAAATTGAAAATATCTTTCAAACTTGAATTAAACATTTTCAATCTGATTGGGGAGGCGAACACCACTCTCTTTACCAAGTGTTCAAAAATCTAGGAATTCATCATCATATAACTTGCCCCTATTCTCATCCTCAAAATGGGACAATTGAATGCAAACAATGACATATAGTTGAAACTGGGCTTGCTATGCTTCACCATGCCTCTCTGCCTCAACGATTTTGGGTTCATGCCTTCATTACTGCAATTTACCTCATAAATCATCTCCCCTCTCGCACTCTTAATAACTACTCACCCTTCTAAATACTATTTCATAAATCTTCAAACTACTCCTTTCTCAAGGTCTTTGGGTCTGCCTGTTGGTGTTGGGTCCCAGACCCTCCACAATTGGTATTGTCCTCTTTGGTCTTCCCTGGGAATCGATCCCCTGACCTCAAG
>JANZLD010000007.1:19203347-19221523 GCA_026413575.1 Erythroxylum carthagenense | reverse complement strand
TTAAATCCCACAACATACTTGTGCACGGGATCAAAGCAATTATTTTATAAATGTTTTGATCATCATGTAAGTAGCATTTATATTTGTTTCGGATGTGCAATGACCAATGAAAGTTATTATGTTTTTTTTTAGCTCTTTTGAGTTTTCACAAAATAATAATAATAATAATAATAACAATAATAATAATGAAAACTACAGACGCGTTATATATATATATATATGCTCTCCCTCTATTTAATTACTTCTGACTTGTTTGATCTTTCACTTTCAAGTTTCATCAAAAAGTAAACAAAGTTTTAATATTTCAGCTGGATTGCATAACAGATGGATATGTGCATGATAGTCTAGTCCATCGGTCATTGTCAAAGTCTTGAATTAGCAATACAATAGCACGTTCTAGTGTTTGCCACATTTGACTGACTACCCAGACAAATTAATTCTCATTATCATAATGATTGACTAGACTAATTAAAAATCTAAATAGACGAATACTTAACAGATCACTAACCTAAGAAGCACAGATATGGACACGGACACGCGACACGACACGAACACGGACACGGACACGGGGACACACCAACTTCTAAAATTTAGTGGACAACGGACACGGCATATATATAAATTATAAAATTTAGAATTAATAATTTAATATTAAATCTTTAGAGAAGCTCAAAAACTAGCTCTTTTCATCCAAAGGAGAAAGCTTTCATCGCAGGACTACACTTGGGCTGCACTAGGTAAGCTTTTACAATACTTATTACTCAAAGGAATTAATAAATAATAAGTATTGTTTAGTATTGCAACGGTGTACAGAGTTTTCATTACTCATTAGAATTAATAAGTATTTCAAATCTTGTCATTACGAATATGGCAGAGAAGTGTAATGAAAAAAAGAGAATAATAAGGGCAATCATGAATAGTAGAACCATAAATAGAGCCACATATGCAAAATAGAGGAAAGGGTAGAGTGGCCCAAAAGTTGGGTTTGTTACGGAAGCAAAGATTTGATTCTATTACACACAACTCTGTACAGGTACATGATTATTGATTAACGTCACACAGCACTGACAACAACATCACAAGAATTAAAAAACTTGAATATCGTTCAAACTAAAGGCAGCACCGCAACGAAGGGCACGACGTTAACGAACCTGGTATGAAGACAACGTTGTATGAAGAACCAACGCTGACGTGAAGGAGCAGCTGAAAGCTAGCATCAGTACGAAGAACAGATGGAACCACGAAGAACTTGAGAAAACAAGGAGGCGAGAGTCGGTTGGAAAACCACGAGGAATTTGGAAAGTTTTAACAATTATACCTTTCGTAATAAGGAAGAATACCAGGTCAACCAAATAAATTTTTTAATAACTCATAAAAATATTTTGTAATTACTATATAACGAGTAAATGGGTATGGGGGTGGTATCCCCATACTCGCCCCGATACCCGACGGATATTTTTACTAACCCCCCATACCCGCCTCACGGATAAAAATTTGCTCCCCATAACCGCCCTCGTTCGGGTAATTTTATCGGATACCCATCGAGTTCGGGTACAATTTCCATCCCTAAAAGAGGATCCATTGGAAAGCTAGGTGAAATAAAGTTCAAAAAGAGGAGAGAAATGTCAAGATGGAAAGAAACTTGTAGAGGGAGAATCAATGGAGTTTCGTCATCAACATTGATTTAAAGCTGGAGAAAGTGAATGAGAGTTTCACTCTCAACTATCATTCAAGGGTTATTTTATTTTCTATTCTTTTGGGGTTGCAGATTTTTCTTGTTTCAATTTCTTCATGATACGATGGAATTTACTAGTTTGAATCCAATTGATATGATTGTTACTTTTACTTTGATAATGAGCTAAATTATTCTTACCTAGGTTTTGCATCTAGATTTAATTGAATATGTTGATTCAATAATTCCCATTAATATATATCTTTCTTAGATTGTTTTTTCTGTGTTGAATGCTAAGTTAATGGATTGGCCACCTATTAATCTTAAGATATTGAGTGAAGAATCAAAAGATGAAACTTGATATTGGAACTAAACAATCAATTACCCTAAGAATGAATTAGAAATATAAGTTCTAAGGATTGCTTAATTTCTAACTTTGAATCGTTAGTAATTGTTAGTTTATGAATGTGAGAACTATTTAAGTGATAGTTGCTAATTTGATTAAAGAGCGAATAAAGTTGCAGATTATATTAATGGGAAGTTTAAAAATTTAGGCTTAAAATTAGATCAAAGTGTAAAACCTAAATTATCATTGAAAGATTTACATCAATTTCGTGCAATTCATTCCTTTTTTTTAATTTCATAGTTTCAAAACCTTTATACCTTCTTAAATTTGATTATTTAATTTCTTGTTTTTAATCAAGTTATTATAGTTAACTTCTTTATGAGATGACCTAGATACGTCCACTATATACTATAGCAACCTCGTATATTTGTGGGTGATGCATTTAGGTAATGCTAAGTAGAACACAAAAATATTGATCTTTTAGGGAAAGCACTAAAACTATATGATAATATTAAATAAATAAATAAATAAATAATGTCAAACCAAGTATAAGACTTTTCTATTTTTCCATTTTATATGTATATCATTCCACATCTCATTTAAGTCTATAGTCCTCCTTGATCTCTTTACTTGAAACATAAACTATAACAATGTAGCATACAATAACAAAAAAAGAACAATAAAATTAATATAAAAACCTCTCTCTAACAACTATACAAGAAATAAGCTATACCATATTGTGCTCATGTGAAATCTCATAATATCTAAGGTTTTATTATTAATAATAATGTTTTATGAACATATACAAATTACCCACACTATACAAAAACTACAACTAGATACAATAACCAAAATACCAAAAACATATACACAATGTCCATTACCTAGTTTAAATAGGAATTATATAATTCATCCTAGGTAATATACTTATTCTTGCTAAGATTTGGCACTAGATAGTTCGGTATGACTAGTAAATTACTAGATTCTTGATCTACCATCAAATAATTGGCTTTGACCAACAATATCTAACCACTTGTCATAATCACAACATGACTCTCCCTCTGAAGAGCTTTAAATTAGATTATAGAACAAAACATATAAGGATCACATCCTGCACCAATCATATAAAAGGCATCAATTTAATATAATTCTATATGCATAAATGATATCCTTATCGTACCCTCTTCTTACGATATATATAAAACTATATCTAAATTTAAGATAAACATGCATATATATAATCATTAATTATAAAACTAATCGTCAATCTTATTAATAACTGAACACTAACTTATTGTTGATACTATATAGGGTTTTAAAAAATCTTCCTTAATTTCATGGTTTTAAAAGATGGAAACAATAAAATTTTTCACAAGACAACATTAAGAGCAAAAAATTAAAGATTTATACAACCTTAGAAACATTAATTGAGATATTCTACTATACTCTATTATAGCATGCCTATGAACAATTACATGGTGAATCCAGTTTACTCCCATATGAAATCTCCCTTATTGCCTTCTTTTTCTTGATCCCAAAATTTTAAGTGACTCTTTGTTAAAATAAGAGTTTCTCCTATCTATAACTTCATTTAAAACACTAATTATTGTAAATTTTGGTCTATTTAACTTCAATATGATTGATTAAAGGATTCAAAATTAAAAGAAAGTTTTTTTTTTCCTAATTTATGCAGTTTGGTTGATGAAATGGATGAATCATTCAACCTATGCTTATAAGAAACATGATAAAAACTTAGTGATCAATTTTTGACATATAATACATTTAATTAGTTCAACATAAAAGCCCAACAATTTGACCTAAATTACATATGTGACAAGTTTTAATGTTTTTGTTCCATTTTTTCTTAACTAAATAAACTCACATCCCACTATTGTAAGTTGTACATTATCATATTCCTTGCACTTTTCTTGAGGAAGACAACGTTGAACCTTTAGGTTCCCATTATAACCACATTTGAAGCATATTAGGTGAATACCTTCACCATTAAATTTTATAAACCTCACATTTCAACTAAAAGTTATATCAAATTGTTAAGTTTTAGTCAGATCCACATGGACACAAACCTTTGTATATTTTCCTTTATCCATCACTCTTTTGTTTAAGAAAAGCGTTAATCAATTATTCAAATGTTTGAATGATATGAAGCTTTAACAAGGTTATAGTTGAGAAGGATAATGTGACCTTGAGATTCTCAAAATATACAGGCCTAAGACTTCTTCCATTTTTACTTCCTTCAAATGAGTATACATTGGGACAATGGCTCTAGGTCTATAAGCTAATCCCTTACACCTTTAAACACACTACATATATCAAATACTCCTTATACCTAGTCATAGATGACAAGCGTAAGGTATTAGTACAATTACTAGAATCACTAGAAGTTTAAGGCATGGTGGGTGTACCTTTTTTATAAAGTGTAGGAAGTAGAATGGAGAAGACTACAAATTAATCTTTTAAAGTGTATCATAAAGGTCACAAATCACAAGTTTGCCTTAAATGATTGAGTAAGAAGATTTTCATTCTCAAGGAATTAATTCCCTAGGCTTATATAAGAACATTTAACAAATCAACGCACAATCAAGGGATAGGATCGTGAGACCTTCCCATTTCTCAAGAACTCTAGGCCCAAAAAAGTATACAAAATGTTTAATTCATAATATAATAATGTATGAAAGCCTAGAAAAATATCAAACATATTTATCTAGACAAAAGTCTATAGCTTTTCTTATAAACTAAGAAATGGTGCTTAGGATTAAAGATAGTGTGCTTTATAAAAAGCCACAGACTTTATCCATATCTGTTGGGACAAATTATATCTATTTCTTACTATTCAAGTGGGATCTAAAAAAATTACTTATGATCATACTCTAATCATATGACCATGTCCAGGTTCTAAGCAAGGACCTTGGCCTGGATGAACCACCAAATACCATGCTTTTAGCTCTCTCCCTATAATACAAACTCAAATTATGTGTGTGGACCTCCTTGCTCCTTATACCTGACACCTTTAATATTATAAAGGAATCCTGCTCTTGAAGGAAGGTAAGCATCACACCCACCTAATAATGCTTATAGGCTAAAACTAAGTTATGCATTTTTTTCGTTTTTGATATAGGAAATCTCCAATCACTTTTATGTTTATTCAATCTCAACAGATAGGGTTCGTAAAATGATAAGTGAGCAATTAGCCCCAAAGCATGATTTTGCTAGCTAGTAGTTATGATTTGGATGTGCATATGATTTGAATCAACCCCAAAAGGAAGGAGTAAAGGTATTTGAGTATTATGGACTAGTTACAATTTCATTGTACAAATGATTTTAATTGGCTACCTAATCATGACTTTGCCAATGAAAGTAGAAAGAAAAGTTAAGTTATCGACAGGAATATGGTTTGGTGGTATTGGTGATCTAACACATAGTCTTTATGGAATGAGAAAAGAGGATGATCAAACAATGTGTTATGAAAGTGAACTCAATTTTAAAGCTAGATTTCTCAGTTATGCTTACTAGACATGAGACTTTAAGACCAAAGTTTACTTGGTTTAGGGGATCAGGAGTTAATAGAGAGCATCTAACTAAATCATGTATTATTTTGTAGTGAATGGAAACTCATCTAACCATAGACTTTATTTGCTCATTTAAAGTCACTCATATCATACTCCTATATTATTTGACTTATATGGTAGAAAACTATCTAGTAAGACATCCAATCCATTTTACTTTAAGCAACTTAGCTAATGCAATAAAAGTTAGAGGATCATATTTTTAATAATTAGGACAATGGGAAGCCTTAAGGATAAATAGTACATAATTTTACTAAAATAGTTATTAATTCCAATACAGAAGTTTTTAAGAAGTTATACATGTTAGGAAAACATGATGAGGGAAAGGCTATAAGGAATTATAAGAGAAACAAAATAAAAATGCGGCTACCATTTATTGGAATAGAATGCTCTTGGAAATAAGAATATTAAGATGTTAATAAGTAAGAGGAGTTATTATGGTTTCAAAAATGAATAGTTCTTATATATTAAGCAAAATGGTCAATTTAAATCTAAACATCTTGAAATATTTAACAATGAATGCTAATGTTTTTAAAATATTTATTTTAAGTCCTAATTTTTAGCCTGTTAAGAATTCATCAAATAATTCTATCTTAAAATTTTAATATATTTTTTAGGCTTATTTGTGAGTTGTGCATCCTAATTGACAAAAGTCTTATACGGGGGACAATGTTTAGAAAATTTGAGAAATGTTAATCTCTAATTTCTCTTTTAGACAATAACCATACAAGTTTATCCAAAATCTTATAACCACATAAGTTTATAAAACTCTTGAGGGATTTTATGCGAGTTACTCTCTCTCACTATACAAATCTTATTATCAAATTTTAAAATGAGTTATAAAAGGAAAAGCTTTTTTAGGTTAGAATTGGAACAAACTTTTGTGGGTCTTTTTGCGAACTAAGATGTACAATTGGCAAAGAAGTCATTAAAAAATGTCATAAGTAATCATAATATAATTATTTAAAAAATATTTAATGGGATAATTAAATTAGAATTTATTCTAAATATTTGAAAAAGTTTAATTTAAATTAAATATTAGTGAAAATGTTATAATAACTTTTTTAAGAATGTTACAATATTACCTAGACAGTAACTCCAAATTCCTTCATATTTCAACTCTTATACATGGACGCTCAAACTGATAGATAACTTTGAGGGTTTTAAAATTATAGGGCTTGTCATTTCCTATTTTTGAAGCAACAATGTGTTGAATACTATTACTCAAATGGAGTTACAAATTTCCATTTTTATTTTTCTAACCTAGGAAACAAAAAGAATAGTAGAGTTGTCCAAACATATATGTTTTAGGAAGATTATCACTACAAGAAAAGTAGGAATTAGAGATGAAAAATTACTAACGGAAATGAAACCATCGTAAAATACAGACGGAAAATCAATTTCTATTAGTAACATTGATGGGAAAAATTTCGTTTAGTGGTGTTAGTAATGTCCGTCGGTAAATATAGATAGAAATCATTCTGAAAAAATTTGTGATAGTATAAAATGCCCATTGGGATAGGAATTGTTGGGGGAATAAAAAAGTTTTGAGTTTATTGATAGAAAGTTTTCCTTCGATAATTTCATCGATAAATTTTTAAGGTAAACATTATCGTCAGCTTCGACTTTAGTGTTTTAAAGTAAACAAACACCTAAAAAGTCCTCGTCTCCCCCTACCTGTGTCTTCTTCTTCATCTGCTTTGTCTCTCCTCTTGTGCAATTTTCTTCTTTTCGGTTCTCTGTCGTGGACTCCTCTTCTGCTCGTCGGCATTTGTCTTCTCCGACTACTGTCATCGTGTCCTTCTATAGAGGTATTTTTGCAGCCACTCTCATGTGTTTTTTGATATATTGGATGAAAGTTAATTTGAATATTTGATTACTTTTGTTTATTTGTGTATTCTATGATTGGAAAACAATTTTAAGGTATAAATTTCAGTGATAGTAGGGACAAGATGTGATTTTTGTTGTGATGTTAGGATGAATTTCTGATGCATATAAAGTGTTTGATAAAATGTCTATTCTTTGAAAAAATGATTTCAGTTCTTTATTTTTTGTTCCTTTTTAGTATGAATTTCATAATTTCAGTTCTTTATTTCCCCCTGATAAAGTGTAGCGTTAAAGGGCATTCCTTCTTTTATCTTTTGTTGACTTGAATGGTAGATAAAAGAGCGAATAAAAGGAGAATGTGTTATATTCAATGTAAAAATGTATTTTGTTGCATGCTTTTTTCTATTTTGTTTAGTTTTATATTCAAAAGATTATAATTTCAAAAAAATCCAAATTTGATTATCGATTGATTTTAGTGTTTAATTTTTTTTGGTTGTTTTAGTTGAGCACTTGAAATTAGATTCAATCCATTTAGCGCTTGAAATTGCTATATAGATATGGTAATTCATATCAACTACATTATTCATATATATTATAAACTATTTGTTAGAATGTATCAATAGTTTAGTTTATATGGGCTATAATAACTATAAAGATCACTATAATGATAATTCCAAAAGAAAATTTTCTATTTAATAGTTCATTTTAACATATTAATATCATATGGTTAGATGTATCATCTACTTAATAATTGGTCTTCATATATCAATTTCTTGTTATAGTTCATCTGCATCCTAAGATTCGCTTCATATAAATAAGTCTCATAGGGTAAGAAGGTTTTAGTTGTAGTTATACCATAGGAAAATTTGATATTTACTCCACCGAACAAAGGAGACCAAAAGAGTAATTATTGTTTATTCTTATTTCAAGACTCTAAGAACTACGTACCAATCATAATAGCCATTACCCTACTATATGCAAGGATGCTACCATCCTGGTCCTCTTTGGTTTCCTAATATGCCTTCTTCTATGCATTGATGAATAATGATGCTATTACGAAGCACTTATAAGGCACTGATTCATGAGAAGTTAAAGAGTATGTTAATAATAAGGTAAACTATTTATTGATGACACGTGTGACTATTTCAATCACAACCAACTCATTGAATTTGTAATCATATGCTTATCTAGCAAGATTTGACCTAAAAATAAGAATAAGAAATAGAAAATTTAGAAAAACAAGAGGATTTTATGAATTTCATTGTTCACCAAAAGGAGATTGTTGATAATTTTGATGTGATTGAAGTTATCTAGGGGCTTCTTAATGAAAATGATTATCAAAGTGGTGGAAAACAAATATGTCATACTAATGATGAGAATAGATACTTCAAGTTTTGAAGAGAAGGATAGAGATATTGTCTTTAAGAAGGACTTGATTCACATACTATACACTTATGGAGCTACTTTGAAGTGAGAAGAAGAGGTCTTAGCTCTTCACCAAAAGAAGCTACTGAGCAATTGGACTAGTATTGAGTTCGACAATTTTTCCATATTTGACATTATAATGAATGATCTAGACATATTATTATTAAATAAATATTTCTACAGAAGAGTAGGTTTGGAAAAATGGTTATCTATTTTATGGTCCTCTTAAAATTGAAATCAAGTTTAATTGTAAGAAGGTAAAGCCAATCACTTGAAATATGATATAAGTTAACTTGGAAGTGTTAGGTCAGATAATGATTTAAGGGATATGTAACTAGGTATAGGAAATAATTTTCTAATAGTTATTGAGGATATTAATTTCAATTGAGAAGCATGTAATCGAAATGAGCATAATGGTAACAATGAAAATGGGAAATATTAATTCAGAGGATGGGATATGAATTTCAAGTTGAAATATGCCATCAAAGAGAAAATAGGATATAATGCGACTAATATTTGGAGCCAATTCTGTCTAGGTGAAGCATCACATTCTGCAGCTGTAATCGAATCAGATGTTGTACCTCTAGTTACTACTACACTTGTAGATGAGGCATCTCCGACAGAGATATTAGGAGTAAATGATGAGGATAAAGGAGGTGACCTCAAGCCTGAAGCTGAGGGAGCTGATGAAAGAACTTACATCACAATTGTCAACATTCTGTAAGTAAAAATACATAAAATACCATATGTTTATAATTAAGTTATAGGTTTAAATTTAAAAAATGGTATAAATTAATTATTTTAATATTAGGTTGATTATGTCTAGATTATGCTCAAGAAACATGACATCCAAATTCAAGGAGAAGATTAATATTGAGAGTTACAAATGGAAGAATATCTCTCAGGCGTCAAAGTAATTTTACTATCAAGAGTTTGAGATACAATTTTTTTTAATTGATTTTTGTACATTTATTAGATAAATATTATTACATTATAAATACTTATCGTATGTTTTTCCTTTTATTTTAGAAAGATTTTTTTGGCATTATGAATTTGACAAGGTCATTTATAAAGTATGGGAGAAACAAGCACGTATACATTATCGAGACTTTGTTGGTGTGATACATAAAATTGGTGTACGACCGCCTTATATTTATGAACGAATATGGAGTCGTTGGTAGCATTATTGGACATCACCTGAGACAATGTCTATTTCAAAGCATAATTCTACCAACAGACGTGGAGGATTGGGGGAGAGAGTCTTCTCGTACATACGGGAGGATCTATTACCCATCACAAGCATACAGGGAGACTTGTAAGTATTTACACTTTACATTTATATTTTGATTTTTTTACTTTGGTATATTTCAATTTAATTTGATGTGTGAATTTTGGAATGAAAATATGTATATTATGAAGAATAATAATGTTATAAATGTCTGGTGCTATATATGATTGTATTGTTGAATTATTTTCTTTGTTCAACAGGGGATAAATATCATAGAAATAGAGAAAATTCTGCAAAATTTTTTATATTGTAGTCCGCTTATAACATTTTATTCTAATGCAGGAAGAGTCTGTGGGTACAAAGTCTACACCATGTCAACTCTTTTTGTACACTTACACTAAGAAGCATGACGGTGTGACCTTTGTCAACACTCAATGTAGAGAACTAAATGTATGTGAAATTTATGCTTTAATATTAATGCTTAATAATTATCACTTACTGACATAAACAAATACAAGAAAGCGTTCAATGACAATCTCAGCAGTCTAAAGATGTTGATGATACTCAAACCTATCTTCATATAGTGGGTGGTATGGACCATCATAGAAGCATATTCGGCTTAGTTTCATTTGTGAACTCATGTTATTCACAATTCTCCATATGTAGTATAGCAACATCTAGTAGACGATTTGCACCCAGTGAAATCCATGAGCTTCGGAGTATAGTACAGACATTGACAACTCAGTTGCAATAGTCGATGAAGTATATAGCTCAGCTTTGTAATAAGGTGGATAAGTTGAAGGGGATGCACAACATCTCATTGTAGCAATCAGAGCATCCGTGATCACTAAATGAATAGCATACTTGTAGTCATTTTGTATTAATTACAAATACCTATTATGTACAAAATAATTTTTTTATTATCAATTAAGATAATTTTAACTTTATATCATCAATCAACTTTCTATTTTAACAAATTAAATATTGAAATAAATCAAAATATTATCAACAGATAACTCATAACTGTTTAAATTATGTATCAACCATAACATCATCAAATAAAATTTAACGTAGGAAAATTTTAAAAAATAGTTTTTAGTAAATTTACCAACAAAAAAACAAAGTTCGCAGGTAAAATCTATTCGATTTATCGACAGATAACTAATAACCTTAGTAATGACAACATTAACTTACTGACAGAATAACCAATTTTATCGGTAAGTTTGCTGACATAAATATCTTATCTATCATTAACTTTATCGACCGAAGACAACGCAAAATAACCGTTGGTATATTCATCGATAGTTTCACAAAAGTTTTATCAGTAAATTTGTGATAGACATTTTGTGATTTATCACAAATTATTACCTATGGTTGTTTTTCCGACACCATTTTTTATCGGTAAATTCTCTCGCTAACTGAGCTTTTCGACGGAATGTGTAGATATACCATCGGTAATTTCCATCACGAAGCTTCATTTTTCTTTTAGTGTAAAGATGTCATTCTTTTCAATAAGTTCTTTTAGAGCGCATATGGTTGGTAGATACTGACTAATTTTTCATGAAAAACTTGGGAGTATAATGGGAACATCAATATGCCAGATGTTGAAGTAGGTTTTGTAGGACAAACATTAATGATATTATCATAATACTACTTCCAAAAGTATGAAAATAACAACTATAACTCAGTTAGGACCTATTAATCCATATAATATCTCTTGTAAAACTATTATTAAAGTTATTTCAACCCATCCAAACCATTAATATCAAAGATTGTTTCTCTTATGTAACCAAGTTTTTTACCAATTCCAAACTAAAAATGATATGCTAATTATGTCAAAGACGGTCAATGACAAGGAAGAAATATAGAAGAGCCTTGATTGCTTTTAGATTAGATCTTAAAAAGCATATGATAAATTAAAGTGGAACTTTATCAAAGGTATTCTTTTAGTTACTTAACCTTCCATACTTCCTGACATCTCTCATTATGGATAGTGTAACCTCTCCAACAATGCAAGTGTTTGGAATGACGAGCAAACCAAATCCTTTAAACCAAAAAGAGGAGTTATATGAGGATCCTCTTTATCTTTATTTATATTGTTTTTATGTAATGAAATATTGGAACAAAACAATTGAAGAGGAAGTTAAAAAGAAAAACTTAGTAACCTATTGAGTTTAGGAGATAAGGTATAAACCAATACATGTTTTGATTTAATGGTCTTTATAAAAGCAAAGCCAGGATAATTTGTTATGATCAAAAGCGTCATCTCAACATCAATCATCAATTGTAACCTTTTGGTTACAAAAGAACAACCCTACCAATTACTCTAAGGTTCGCTCCTCTACAATTCATTGAATGCACATAAATATTGGAGTTAGTGTCTATTAATTCTTGCATATACAAAAGTTTGAAATTTTTTGTTGTTGTTATCTTTAAAGACCTAGTCAGGAGGATTAAATTAGATTATAATCTTTTTACTAAGGCCATGTTTAGTTGAACGTAAGGTTTTTAATGAAATAGAATAGTTTATAATGAAATGAAATGTAAATGGATGTAATATGAGAAAATTGTTGTTTGGGAGGGATGGAAGATTTCATAATGTAGTATAGTGAAATATTGTTCGGAAGAAAGATCCATAATGTAATATAGTAAAATATTATTTATCATTTTACATACCATCCTATATGCCCCAAATTGGAAGTAATTTATTTTTACTGTTTAGGTTGGAATGAGATGTAATATGAAATCTTCCACTTCCCATTCAATTCGATTCCATGTCATTATAAACCCTCATTTCAAATGATGAAATAATATTACATTACATTCCATTCCATTAATAACCATCCAACCAAACATAGACTTAATTTAAACTTAAATGTTTTAAACCATTAAAAAAAACATATTATAGACATTTGATTTAAATCATTATTTAATATTTTTATTACCAGATGTGCATCTTACATTGAAAATATGGTTGAAAAGATTAAAAATATATATTTTTCAGACAGATAACGTTAGATGAATGCTTTCATTTCTTATTATTAAATGAACATGTTTCCTATATATAATGTTTTCTTTCAATTGGGTTCCTAACATGAAAACTTTTGGGAGAGTTTACACCTACAAGGAAAAAAAAAAGAGAGGAAAAACTCAAAAAATATGGCAGTTATAAATTTTATAATGAAGTATAGAATAAAGTAAGCCAATATGTGATTAAGACTTAAGACATAGGCATTTGTGGTGCGTAGCAAATCCAGTGCAGTTTGGTCTTCATTACCTATATTATTCCAACAATGGTTTGCTTTGGCGACAAAGGCGAAGAAGATATTCTCTTCCCATCCTCACGCAACATCTTGACACCAATAATAAGTATAATTCTGATACTATCTCCACTGATTCCATACCTACAACAACGATCTGTCCTTCACAATCAGAGTGTATGTACAACTCAATAACTCAAAGAGCTACTTGGCAGTTTCTATCTTGTCCCAAAAGGTAGAATCAGCCACTCCAGCTGCCCCCACACCCAGGCCCGACCAAGTCGTGAGGGGAGTAAATCACGGTTTATCTCGGTCGACCGCCTAGCAGCAAAGCGGCCCTTTCACTCCCGTTGCCAGGAATCGAACCCAGGTCCTTGTCCCAATTTTCTCTGCTAGATTGCCAACCAAGCTACCCTTGCGGGCTTGGCAGTCTCTATCTAATCTTAGAGAATGCAGGCCTTAAAATAGCTAATACATGCCAACTTACGGTAGGCTCAAGTAAAAGAAATCACACCAGCCTCAAGTAGTAAAAAGGTTACAGCAAATTTCAGGTGACGAGTTCAATATTGACTCCTTTCTCATTGCATATATTCTGATTTTGGTGTTTATCTTTCTACTATTTTCTTCAACATTGCTTGAGTGGTTGTCAAAAATTCTTGAGTTCCTCTCTTTCCAAATAAATTATACTAGCATACCAAATGCATCTTGAAGAGTTTCAGGTCCCTTTAAATTCTGCTGGGTCAAAATCTTATGTAGTGTTACTGCATTCCTTTAATAAGAAGAATCGTTTGATGAATCTTAAAGAGTCACCATCATTCTATACTCGTGAGCTGGAATATGATTTTAAGAACAGTGATCTTTCACGCCTCAAGCTTAAGTTACTTTGTTCTTTTATTTTCTATCACAATACCGTTCCTAAGAGTTTGTTAGACGTCTATTCTATTATTTTGGTTCTGATACTGTCAATGGCTGTAAGTTTGTACTTCTCTAGTAGAATAGTGTATGCAAGAAGAGTGAAAATCCTTGACTTGCAAAGGCTTGTTCAAACCCATTTTTTATTCTCTTTGCCTGCCCATGTTAGGTCTCTGTTTTGCGAAGTTTCGACATTAAAACAACATACACCAGAGGTTTATCTCTGGTCCCTCTCCGTTGAAGTTAGATTTTCTCAATATCTATAGCTCTATGCGACAGTGACCTTGACCCGTTACATCTCCTCTTTGGAATGCCAGTGGTTTTCATCTCGTTGATTTTGCCCACTAGTTCAATCTTTCAAAGCTATGCTTCCAGCACTAAATCAACCATTGTGGGTTCTCCTTGACAAAACCAATGCCTACAGCAGAAATTGCAGACAGAAGAAAGCTTGAGCATTGGATACATGCCAATAAGATATGCCTACATACAATTATAAGTACCTTATGTAATTAATTTTTTCATGATTATTAACCTTATAGAGAAGAAAATAAATATGGGAATACAAGGCTAAAGATGTAGGACAACAAAAGTTTGTAAATTGCAAATTCCATCGTTTGGAGTTGGGAGATGACAGATGAAAAAGATATCAAATCTTAAATTAATTCAGTACCATAAGCTTTTGGAGGATCTTAAAGCTGAAAACATCAATTTACAAGAAGAATTTGTTGTGAGCTTATTAATTGAGAAGCTACATAAATCTTGGAATTACTACAAGTAATAACAAATGCACAAACACTAATAATTGTCATTAGCAAGTCTGATTGTGCACGTAATTATTGAATAAACAAATCGGAAGGAGTTTCAAGCAGCTAAAGAAAAGGAGATATCTTCAAAAGTCAGTCTATTACAAAGTAACTAAAATTCCCATAACAATAAAAGGTACACAAACAAGAATAAGAATAATAGTCAAAAAGTGAATATTCCTCACTTCAAAAGAATAATAGTCAAAAAGTGAATATTCCTTACTTCAAAAAGAAAGGCTCTTGCTTTGTTTATGGAAAGCCAAGTCATCATGCACCTCAATTTAGGAAATGAATAAGAAATAGCAGCCTTGTTAAACTAAGTACAAATTTGGTTTAAGATAATGATAATAAAATTATAGTTGTTATTTCTTAAGTCAATATTGCAGCTAATGTGAACTGTGGGTGGTAGATTTTGGTGCTATATGGCACATATATGCAAATAAAAATGCTTTTACCACTTATATTTTATTAAAATAAGGAGAAGAAATAGTTTGTCTAGGGAATTTCAATATGTAATATTTCTTGGTAAAGGCAAAGTCCTGAAACTCACATCTAGCAAGACCTTGGATTAAATGAAGTAGTTCAAGTTACAACTACTAGACTTAATCTAATATCTGTTAATCTAATATCTATAGCTTTATTGGGAAAAGTTAGGGTTAGAGTGTCATTTGAATACAACAAGATTATTATGATAATAAGTGATATTTTTACGTGAAAAGATTACTGTAGTCAAGGATTGTTTGTATTGAATATTTTGAAATTATCAATGAAAATAATTCATATTCTTTTGCTTACTTGGTTGATTCTTTTAATTTATGACATGCTAATTTAGGTCATGTTAATCTTTCATATCTAAAAGATATAAAATCTATTAGCTTGATTTCTACCAATGTTAATGCATGAATGGATAAATGTGGTATATGTGTCAAAAAAAAAGCTAAGTTTGTTTCTAGAGAATCTAAATTGTTAATTTTAATTCATATTGATCGTAGTGATCTAAAACAAAATTTGTTTAGAGTTAGAAAGAAATATGATAAGACATTTTGTAGATGATTTTTCTAGATATAATAAAGTGTATTTCTCAAGAAATATAGATGACGCTTTTAATATGTTTTTATTACATAATGCTAAGGTAAAAAAAACCATTAAATCAGAAAATAAAAAGAGTTCAATTAGATAGAGGGGGTGAATATATTTTGTTTGATGATTATTTTGAAAAGGAGGTGAATATATTTTATGTGATGACTATTTGGAAAAGGAAGGAATAATCCATGAAATTACTCCTTATTCCCATGAATTAAGTGGTTTAACAGAAAGGAAAATTAGAACTTTAAAGAAATAATGAATGCTTTGCTAATTAGTTATTATGCTCCTAATAATTTATAGGATTAAGCTATCTTGTCTACATGTCTTTATGAATTATAATTCCTTGTAGGAGAATTGATAAGAGACCATATGAGTTATATAGAGGTTACCATCCTAATTTAAAATATTTAAAAGGTTGGGGTTGCCTTGTTAAGATGATGTTGCTTGATCCTAAGAAAAGGAAAATAGGCTCAAAAACTTACGATTGCATGTTTATTAGTTATGTTAATAATAGTGTTGTTTATATATTTTTTATATTAAGAAGTGATGTCTTTGATACTAAAATATTATTGAGATAAATGCAAAATTGGAACTTTTTCAATTTCATCATTCAAAAAGGAATTAAAAGAATTCTTTTAGACAAAGTACATTTTTCATTCTATCATGGTACCAAATTGAGGAAAACTCTAAATACTAGATATGACCTCAAAATAACAGGAATGCATACTTTTTAAACACAGTTTACTACTTTCTAAGAAAATTTCTTTTGTTCCCACTATAATGTTGTTTGTAAAAGCTCTAATGGGTTGCTAAGAAGGAGCAAAAGACCAAGACAAGAATTATCGTTTGGAAATGATTTTCATACTTGTCTTATTAAAAATGATCATTTATCATTTTCCAATGCAATTTTTTCTTTTGATGCACCATTTTGGAAAGAAGTCATTAAACATGAGATTGAATATATTTTAAAAAAATAAAACTTGGCTTTTGGTATATTTATCACTACGTTATAAACCTATCGTTTGTAAATGGATTTTTAAAAGGAAATTTAAACATAATGGTTCTATGGATAAGTATAAAGATCATCTAGTCATTAAAGGTTTTACTAAAAAATGTAATTTTGATAATTTTGATACTTATGTACCTGTAATTATAATTTCATCAATTTATATTTTTATTGCTTTTGGTTCTATCCATATTCATTTATTCATTAACTGGATGTCAAAACTACATTTTAATATGTTTATTTGAATGAAGAAATTTACATAGTATAATTTGAAGGTTATTTTTTTGGATTTGAAAATAAAGTTTGAAGATTGTGAAACCTTTATATGGTCTTAGAAAAGCTCCAAATAAGTGGCATGAGAAATTTGATCAAGTTCTATTAAGTGATATCTCTTTTGTTGAAATGGATAAATGAATGCAAATAGACTACTATTGCTAAGTCAACAATGAAATCAAAATTTGTGGCTCTATAGTTGGTCAAAAATAAGACTGAATGGTTAAGAAATTGCTTAGCAAATATTCGTTTAGGAATAAAACTAAAAGCTTCCATGTTTATGCATTGTGATTACAAGGCTTAAATAGTCACTGAAAAACAAAATTTTTAATGACAAAAATAAACACATTCTTTTGAGAGATAAAGTGCTAAAGTAGTTTTTTAAAGATATTACCATATTTATTAATTATGTAATGATAGAACTGAATTTGACCAATCCTCTAACTAAATCATTAAGAAAAAATTAGAAACATCAAGGGGGATAAGACCAATGTTATGAATACTGTACCGGGCTCGGTACCGGATTGGACTCTGGAACGGAACTGTACTGGTACCGGTCGGTACTGGGTACCGTTTCGAGATATTTTTTAAATTTATAAAATAGTCCATAAACTTTTTAAAAATTGCAAAATAGTCCATATTGATATATTATACAACTGTACTGTATACTTTACTAATTTACTGTTTACATCAACCATGCTTTAAAAAATCTTAATAATAAATAATAATGACAATTAATTTGAAATAACAATAA
>JANZLD010000007.1:19180678-19192389 GCA_026413575.1 Erythroxylum carthagenense | reverse complement strand
CATGTGAAATGCGACACTTGCCTGTACCAAATCCTAACCCGATCCAAATTACCAATTTACCCGTCACTCCGGTAACGAGATGTTACACTTAATCTCATATGCCATATGCCAAATGTCACTCATTTATCTTTGCCAAATGTCACTCAATTTATAGGCTTAATAATTCACACTTTCTGTGTATCAACTTGTCTTATCACTTGACATTTTTCCTAGCCTAAATGTACATTTTAATTCTTCAATTTTTCCCAATTATAACAAATAAGTTCCAAGTTACTAATTATAATCCATCAAACCAAAATTTAAGACATAAGCAACACAATCAAATCATAATCATTAACTCCTATCACATGTACTTCCATGAATATGAAACATTTTTACTACGGTGTAGTTTGGGGCCTCACTTGATTTTATGGTGTAGGACATCAACGAATATAGTTCCAAACTAGAAATCTCATAAAAGAACTAATAGAGTATGTGGATTTTATAGGAAGCATCTAAAGGCAAAGAAACCTTTATAGTAGGAATTATAATTTAAGGAGGAGAAATCAATATAATTTCTCCTTAGCAACGAGTAAGGTTTAAGATAGCCCGAACCAAATTTTCAGCAACATATGCAAAAAGAGATGCATTCAAGTCTAGAAGATATGATAAGAGACTCAATGTAAGAAATAACTTCCTAGTTTTAGAATAGAAGCTTCAAAAAGGAATCTCAAATTTCAAATAGTTTAAATAACTAAGATGATCGTAGAGCGACATAAGACTTCTCGCTTATTGACACCGTACCTAGGCCTCGGGATTATGAGTAGGAGGTTTCCTTAAAGGGTGAGGAGTTGACCAATACCAACACCAAAAGGGAAGAAGAGATCAAGATAGGGACACCATTAAGGGAGTATAAACTGAGAATTCCTTACCCTACTAGATTATTACATCTAGTTAACAAGGAAGAGACTATTACTTGGGAGGAGTACGAAGAAGATATTGAAGGAGAAGATCCAGAAGATTACAAAGGAAATTGTTAAGTCAAAACCAAATAAAGTATAAAAAGCGAAGTCTTCCTATATATCATACTCCCTCCGTTTCATAATAAAAGTCGTTTTAGAAAAATAAACGTTTATTAAGAAAACTAATAAAATTATATATATACCCTTATTAAATATGAACCTCGGTAATTTACAATAATTAGCATGTGAGAGAAATTGCCTTGAAATTGTGATTGTATAATTAAGATGAGAGAGAAATGAAATGTTAATTTTAGAAGAAAAGTTATAAATATACATACAAAGTCAACAATGACACTTATTTTGAATAATTAAAATGTTTCTAAAACGACTTTTATTATGAAAAAGAGGGAGTACTATTAAGGATGGGATTGAGTGAACTAAAGCCCCCTTGGGGAGTTAAGTATTTGGTTAAAAATTTAACAAAAAAGTTATAAAAACGTTAAGAAGGACATAACGATGAAGATTGATAAGTTCATTAAATCAATACGTATTTAACACGTATATTATTCCAAACCTCTCGAACCTACCTTATTTTATAAATACGTATTGATTTAATAAACAAGACTTAAAAATATTAAATAAATAAATACTTATAAAATATAATAAAATATCAATAACAGGTTATTAGACTTTTCACGGTTTTTTTTATTACTCACGAAGTATTTTAGACAGGTCTTAATTATGAAAAAATATCTTTAAAATATTTATATCTAAATTAATATTGGCTCAAACCGGATAATTCATTTGGGAGAGATAAAACTCTAGCTCAAGTTTTTGTTTCCAGGTTTTTTAATGACTACATGACCTGTTTGAGAAGACGATAAGGGCAAACTGAGTCGAAACACGACACGTCAAGCATCGGACCACTGATTAGTTACTGTATTAGGCTTATTAAATAAGAACCTCACTCGTTAAAATTTCATCCACATATCAAAAGCTGTCCTAGTCAGCCATAATCATCACTCGCTTGTTGCTTGTTCCAATTTTCACGCAGTCCAACAAATCCGTGTCTGCCAAGATAATACATTTAAGAATACCTATGGTAATCATGCATCAATGATGGCCCTCAACTTTCCTCTTGTTCATCTTCAATGGCCATATCTCTCATCTACGCCGACGCTTCCCTTAATTTTCTTTCTTTCTCATCCATTTTAGTTCTTAATCGCTTGCCCATTACTGGATTTCTTCTTCTCTTGATCTTGCTCCACTCTCTCTTATAGGCATCGTCCTGTAATTATAGTTGATACACTTTTGTTAAACTCCTCGGTTCTCCTTTTTTCTCGAGAAAATAAGCGGAAAAAACTTTGTTTGGGCCTTTTTCTTTTTGCCTTGTTTAGAACATTAAGTTCTGAATCAAGCCCAAAATTTTTTCCTTCTTTTCTTGCAAAGGGAAAACAAAAAGATCTTCTCGTTCCGATTGGTTTTGAAAATATTTGGTCAGAAGAAGGAAACAGGGTAGCGTTTTCTTCTAGTTTTGATTGTCAGATATGAAACGAAAATAGACCTTTTTGGTTGATTGGTTGAACTTGATCGGCCTATTAAGGCAAGTTAAGTTTGCGTCAGGCGTCTAGGGAGACCTCCGAAACCAAATAAAGAAAGCAATCCGATATCCTCCGTCTCTTCTTTTCTGCCAGTTGGGATCGGTTTAACGTAATCGCAGAGATTCTGATCGCCGATTTCAATGGTGTCTGTTTTCCTTTACCATATTGTCGGGGATCTGACAGTTGGAAAGCCGGAAATGAAAGAATTTTATGAGAATGAGACGATAGAATCGGCGATCCGGGCAATTGGAGAATCAACAGAATGTGGGATTCCTGTTTGGAAGAGAAGATCGCATGTGGGTGTGTTAGAGAATAGTGAAATGAGGCAACAGAGGTTTATAGGAATCCTCAACTCTCTTGACATTGTGGCTTTTTTGGCCAGAACTGAGTGTTTAGAGGATCAGGAAAATGCCATGAAGACTCCAGTGTCTGAGGTTGTTGTTCCTAACAATTCTTTGCTCAAACTTGTTGATCCTGCCACACGGTTAGTTCTTGCTTCCCCAACTTATTTGGATGGCATTTATTTGCGTCTGAACTGTTCTTTATTATTATTATTATTATTTCGTTTTTGTGAAAGGTAAAAACTGTATTAGTAACAGCCTTCAAAGGGAAACTAGAACAAGCCAATTCCGACAACAGCACTAGTACTACAAGCCAGTACTATAGCAAGGAAGGAAAAAAGATGCCCTGAGCCTCAAAGGCTATCTAACAACTGTTCATGAGCTAATCTAATACCAGAGGCTGGAAGTGAGCGTGATTTTGCTAGCAAATCTTCCAGTTATGAGCAAGGCTAGAGTGTTTATATCCAGTTGGAGACATTCCTCTGGCAAAAAAACGCTTCCCTTGTCCACTCTATAACTCTGCAGTATGGACTGTTTAATATCCTGTTGTGAGTCCCTGAAAATTCTGATCTATAACGCTGCAGTATAGAGTGTTTAATATCCTGCTGTGAGTCCCTGAAAATTCTGATCTATAACTCTGCAGTATAGAGTGCTTAATATCCTGTTGTGAGTCCCTGAAAATTCTGATCTATAACTCTGCAGTATAGAGTGTTTAATATCCTGTTGTGAGTCCCTGAAAACTTTGATGATCCTCTTCATCCAAATTGCATAAACCAGACAACCAAATGCCATCTTAAACACTACACTGATCGTCCTTCTTCTGACCCTTGAGTTTGGGTTTTACAGTACGATAGAATTGCAGGTCTCATCTCAAGTTAGGCTTATGGTTATTCTTGATGTCCTGTCTTCTAATTTGGATTTTTGGATTCTGTGCTTCTCTGGATCAAAAGGACAAATTTAGCATCTGCTATATCTCATGACGAATGTTCTGCAAAGAAATTTGAATGTTATTCTTAACTATTTAGCATCACTTTCTAAACTGTCCTCAAAATATGATGTTTCACGCGGTAGATCTTTCGTTCGTCCTTTGGTAAACATATTGAACAAATTTATGATTTGATTAGATGAAGTGCTCATATGTTTCTTGATCGGTGTGGGGTAAAGATCTGATTGCAGCATTTGTCATTTCGTCTAGAATGAGTGGGGAGTTTTTGCACCCCTTTTTGGGTCTCACTAGCAAGTCTCCATAAAATACTTAAATTCCTCTTGCGTTATTTCACCTTTTTTTTTCTCTGTTGTAATTGTTTTTCCCATTTTTAATCCTCCATTATATGACACCTTTTCCTTTTTACGTTTACTCTTTCCTGCGGCTTATTGTTTTAAAATTGATGGTCATGAAGCTTGGATAAAATTGTACAATCATCTTTGAGTATTTGTTATGTATAAATGTTACCGGTCTTATTCCTGGGGCCTGCTTACAACTTTTAATTGCTTTGTTGTTGAATCTTTCATTGTATCTGTTATACCCATTTTCACAACCTAGAGTTAGGGAATTGTTAATTTATCTGGGGGAATAATTTCTTCATCTACAGGGTGATGCTTCTGATGTATAGATTCCTGCTACGGCAGTTTAATCCACACAGCATCTAGATGTTGATAATCGCCCATTTCTGGCTTTTGATGCAAAAAACATTTCCCCTTGTATATTATCGCTGTTGGAAAATGGAATGCATTTGATTAAAATTCTTGAAACTCGAAAGGATTTGTGATTTTGCTTATCTATACTAGCTAATCAATGCATGCTGGTTTCATTGATGCCAAGCATTGGAGATGAAACTCTCCATTTAGTGTGAGATGTTTGAAATACTATTTCAACTTAAATAACAGAGAGGAAAGCTTAGGAGATGTTGGGAAGCTTTTTTTAAAGCCGGTTTCTGTTCTTTATATACTTCTAAAATAAGGAACAGATTGTAAAAGGAGTACAACAAGTCTAGACCTAGAAGTTCTTGATTTGTGATCTATGATGGATTGTAGTCATGACTGGCAAGGTTGGGTAGTGGTTGGGTGGCAGTAGTGTTGGTAAGGATGGTGAGTACTGGTTCTGTTGAGATGATAATCATGGGTAAGTCCCGGATAAGCATGAGTGGAGCAAATTTCTTTTTAGAACAATTCTCCATCTAATAAACTTTTTTTAGAAGAACATAGTTTGGAAAAAGTTAAGTTTTGTGATTCTGGTAAAGGCACATGATGCTGCAGTGGCTATATTCCCACTTGAAATTAATTATTTTTGGTGTTACTGTAGATTAATAGATGCATTGGAAATGATGAAGCAAGGTGTAAGGCGTCTACTAATTCCCAAAGGCAATGTGTGGAAAGGAATGAGCAAGCGGTTCTCGATCCTGTATAATGGTAAATGGCTTAAGAATGCTGAGGCATTCAACAACAGCAGCAATAGCCTTACTATCAACACCAGTCGCCCTTCCTCATCTTCCACAAGTTCACGGGACAAGTTCTGCTGTCTCTCTAGAGAAGATGTTATCCGGTTCCTCATTGGCTGTCTTGGCGCTCTAGCCCCTCTCCCACTTTCCTCCATCTCATTGCTTGGAGCTGTCAATCAAAACTTTAGCTTAATTGAAGCCTCGATACCAGCCATTGAAGCTACGCAAAAACTATCTCAAGACCCTTGTGCAATTGCTGTTGTGGAGATTGCACCATATGATAAACACAAGATCATAGGGGAAATATCAGCTACCAGATTATGGAAATGCGATTATTTAGCTGCAGCATGGGCCTTGGCCAATTTCTCGGCAGGCCAATTTGTGATGGGAGTTGAGGATAATCTGAGTGCAAGATCACTACCTGATTTTACGGTGAATTCAACTGCTGGTGATAACAATGCAAGTAATGGTACTGGATCGACAAGGACAAGGAAATTTAGCAGTCGGAGCATTGGATTCAATCCTGGGAGCTCAAGTTTTGGAATGGGAAGGAGCATGTATAGGGGCAGAAGTGCTCCTCTGACATGTAAAACCACAAGTTCCCTAGCTGCAGTCATGGCTCAGATGCTGTCTCACAGAGCGACTCATGTATGGGTTACTGAGGAGGATAGTGACGATGTTTTAGTTGGGGTTGTAGGTTATGCTGACATCTTAGTCGCTGTAACCAAACAACCTGCTACAAATAATCCCATGATGAATCGACCTTCTGAGGGATTTGCAGCTGAAATTCGTAACTGACTTACTGATAAAATTATGTTGTTATAATGTTATTTCATTGTAAGTTTATGAGGTTTCCTTTTCATTTTCACTCGATTTTATACCCTTTTAAGTACGTAAAGAGGTGAGCTTCTGGCATTGAATGGAAGTTTCTTGGTTAAGTCAGTAGTATAATAGAATCATTGCAGCACAACAATTCTGGTGCGACCATGTTTCTAATTTTGCCGGCTTTCTCTTTTTAAGCAGCTACTTTTTCTTACTTGTGATTTTAAAGGGAATATGTTCAGTGTCACCACAAAAACATTTTGACTTCCCATTTTCTGCTCTCTTTTCTGTTTCTTATACCTATCTTGGCACAAATATTGATAGCTAATAGCAACGTTATTGATTATCACAACCTATATGAGACCTAAATTTTAGGGTTAATGACAACTTCTCTAGCACTTTCCAAGTAGGAGAATAGATGTTTAATTATAAGAATGTTGTGTTAGGTTTAATAAAAATAAATCAAATTGAATTTTAAAATAAAAATTTCAATCTTCAAATTTGGAACCTTAGAAAAATCAAATTTGAAATTATTCAATTTGTTTTAAATATGGGTAATTTTTGGATTGAGGTCACTTAAATTGAATTGAACCAGTTATTATCTCTAATTGCATATTATACTTCAGTGTTAACACAGCGAACTCTTGCACATATGCACTCGGGGCCAGAGAATGGAGGGCGCACAATAGTTGCCCAAGGAGGAAGAGGAACAAACGAGAAAACAAAACAAGAGTCTCGAGTGATAGACATTTTTCAAAAGTTACAAAGAAGAAGAAAGCCTCAGTTTTTTTCTAAGGAAAAAAGAGAATAACTGTAGCACAAAACCAAAAGAAGATCAAGGGAATTGTAACGTTGAATGGTTACAAAATTAAATGTCCAAGTCTAGGTTCAATGAATCTAAAATGATAATCATATCAGTTCACAACCCGCGAGTCGCGAATAAGCTAGATCACCCTAACCAAACCGGGGGGGTGGCACGCGCCTGTGAGATGAGTGATCTATCCAACTCCAACACTCCACCAAAAGACCCAAACTAAGCAACTGAAATAGTTAGGAAAAACAACAACGTAAAAAAGTGTAAGTTCCCTTATTCAACCAATATGATAAGACAAGCAAATGTCAATGGAAGAAGAAGAAATAACCAATAAAGAGAAGGGCATAGAAGTTGTAATTATTCCAACATTCCCCCACTAATGGCAAGTTGAAATAGAAGAGATTCCTTGAGCAAAAGGAGGGTTTGATACTTAAATGTTAATATTTGTCGATTGAATTAACACATATGGTGAAGTTCAGTAACAATCAAGTTCAATAAGTGAATACAGATCTTGAACTAAGAGAATTTTACTTGAGACCTCTACAACACATATCATACCTCAGTTTGTGCAAACTCCGCGATACAATATGTGCACTATTCTAGGCCATACGCTTACCTTAGGTCTCATGAGTGCTCTAGAAAAACAACCCAGGTCTTTCACAAAAGACGGCCCACCTTTAAACTCAAGTAGGTGAATCCATCAAGTGCTTCTCATTAACACCACCCTAACGGGTTATGGATCCATTAAGTGCAAGTGCTCAACCTATAAATAGAGTTTGGTGAATCTATCAAGTCCGTTTCTTGAGGACCACCCTTATATGGGGTATAGATTCAGTAAGAGCCTAAGCTCAACCTTTTTTTGGGTCAACAGAACATGTCATAGGGATGAGTAATGACCCAAAATTTCACTCAATGAGTTTAAGCCCCATCCCCCTCGACGTTTCAAGAACTAGTCTCCTCGATAATCCTTTAGTTAAAGGATCAGCAAGATTCTTTTTGGATCTTAGAATTCTAAAGAGATAGCACCATTCTTGAGTAGTTGCTTCACCACTCCATGTCTTATACGAATGTGTCGCCTTTTACCATTGTACACACTGTTCTTAGCAACTCCAATTATAGCCTAAGAGTCACAATGCAGTGGAACAGATGTAGATAGTCTACCCCATTTGAGCATATCTGCTAATAGATTTTGGAGTCAATTTGCTTCTTGACTTGCCAACTTTAGAGTAATAAATTCAGATGCCATGGTGGAATGTGCTATACAAGTCTATTTTGTAGACTTCCAGGAAATAACTCCTTCACCCAAAGTAAATATATAACCACTAGTTGAACTAACTTCGTCATTGTCAGGTACCCAATTAGCATCACAATATCCTTCAAGCTCAATAAGAAACTTGCTAAAATGCAAATAGTTCATGATGCCTTTCAAATACTTAAACAACTGATAAAGTGCATTCCAATGTTCATTACTAGGATTATGTGTATACTGACTTAAACGTGAAGCAGCATAGGAAATATCATGTCTAGTATAGTTCATAAGAGACATTACACTGCCAATAATCTTGGCATAATCACTTTGTGATACACTATCACCTTTGTTTTTCATAAGATGACCGTTATAATCATAAGGAGTTCTTACAAGTGTAAAATCAAAATAATTGAATTTACGCAATACCTTTTTAATGTAATGAGACTGACAAAAAGAAAAATCATTCACAATTTTGGAAATTTTAATTCCAAGAATCACATTGGCTTCTCCTAAATCTTTCACATCAAATTGAGAAAACAAAAATTTCTTAGTCTCATTAACCACATCAATAATAGCACCAAAAACCAACATGTCATCCACATAAAGACATATAAATATACATTATGATCCTACCATTTTGGAATAAACACAAGAATCAGTAGCACTAACAATAAAACCATTTTGAGTTAGGGTGCTATTGAATTTCTCATATCACTGTTTTGGAGCTTATTTAAGACCATACAAGAACTTCATAAGTCTACAAACCTTGTTTTCTTGACCAGGTACCTCAAAGCCTTTCAGTTGCTTCATATATGTTTCCTCCTCTAAATCCCCATTCAAAAAGGATATTTTTACATCCATTTGATGCACAACTAAATTATGGAGGCGACTAGGGTTATTAGAGCACGAACAGTGGTAACCTTAGTTGCAAGTGAATAGGTATCGAAGTAGTCAATCTCTTTTTTCTGGTCAAAACCTCTCACCACAAACCTTGCCTTAAACCTTTCAATAGAGCCATCATGTCTGCGTTTCCTTTTAAACACCCATTTACCACTAATAGGTCTATATCCATTAGGTAAGTTAGTAAGATCATATGTACAATTAGCCTTAAGGGATTCTAATTCACTGTTTATGGCTTGGCTTCCTTCCAAAAAGGAGCATCTATGCACGTTACTGCTTCTTTATAGGTAGGGTCATCATTTAGAAGAAATACAATGTCCTCAATTATGACATCAAGGTTCTTAATCCCAACTAGGAAAGTCATCATAAAATATGGTCCAAAACTAGTTTCTGTTTTACGCCACTTAGTCCTCCAAAGTTCAATATCTGGCTCATTATTAATGGAAGCAGTAGCATGCACAATATCAAAATGCATAGAAATCTAATCACCATTTACAATTTCATAATTAGATGACAAACTCACATACTCATTTTTCTTGTAAGGAAAAACATGCTAAAAAAAATCAACATCTCTTGATTCAGAAATAGAATTATTACTCAAAGACATAAATGTATAAGTTGTACTATTTTGAACATAACCAACAAAAACAACATCAAAAGTTTTAAGCCCAATATTAGGCCTCTTGAAGTCAGGTAAACAATCCTAAGCTAAGCACCCCCACACTTTCAAAATTTTCAAATTAGGGGCAAATCCTTTCCACAACTCATAAGGAGTTTTATCTAACTTCTTATGTGGTACTTTATTAAGAATATAGTATGCAGAGAGTATAGCCTCTCCCCATAAATTACCGGGCAAATTGGAACTTATCAATATAGCATTCATCATCTCTTTAAGGGTTCTATTTTTTTTCCACTATACCATTTTGTTGAGGAGTGTTAGGTGCACTAAGCTCATGTATTACACCATTATGCTCACACAAATTTTTAAGAAAATTTATGCTATACTCCACACCTTTATCTGACCTTACTCTCTTGGATTTTCTATCAAGTTGGTTTTTCCACCTCTGCTTTGAATTTCAAAAACATGTCCTCAACCTCATCCTTAGTTCTTAGAAGGTAAACCTTAGTGTACCTCGAAAAGTCATTCACAAAAGTGACATAATAATTTTTACCTCCTTTACTCATGATATTCTTGAAATCTTACGAATGAATAAGCTATAAAAGTTTTGTCTTTCTACTTGTGACATTTAAAAGGTTTCTTAGTATACTTGGTCTTAGTACAAATGTGACACGTAGAGAATTATTAGTTCCATTTCTCTAAGTCTTTTACATGTTCACATGTCCTAGTTTACCATGCCACAAATTAGCAGACTCAACAATATAAACAAAAGCAGAGGTATTACCATTCACTAATTTAGATTCAACATTGAGTATGGAAAGACCCTTTGTGAGATATCTCTTCCCTATAAACTCCCTGTTATGAGAAAGTACAACTTTATCATATTCAAACACAAGTTTCAGTCCAGCCTTATTCAATAATAAACTAGAAACTAAATTCCTACATAAACTAGGAACATAAAGAACATTATTTAAAGATAAAGATTTTCTAAAAATCAGCTTGAGTAAAATCTTTCCTTTATCGAGAACTCCAATAGTACTAGAATTGCCTATGTAGACAAATTCACCATTAGCAGCATCTTGGAAATCATGAAATAGGTCTTTATTAACGCACAAATGTCATGAGCCTCTCGTATCAAACACCCAATCAGCCTTGTTAGCCACCAAATTAGCCTAAACAACAACAACAACAATGATATCATCGTTTTCAACTAAGTTAGCTTGTGGAACTGGCTATTTCTGGAAAGGCTTTTGTGCACCTTGACGTTGAAAGCATTGATAGGCTTTATGACCAAGTTTACCACACACAAAGCACACACCTTTGGACTTCTAAATTTTGGAGTTTGGTTTGTTAAAATGTTGCTTTTTGCCATGATTAAGCTTCTTCTTGTTCTTCTCCTTAAACCTATCTTTACGCACATTAACAACAAATTTGACAAGGTTAGTGTTAGTTTTATTAATCAAAAATTTTATCAAGCTTATCATTGAGCCAATTGGCTTCTTCAGTTCTCTTATGGTTGATTAACTCTTGAAGAGTCAAGTCTTTCTTCTTGTGCTTGAGTTGGTTGTGGTAGTCATTCTGGGAAGGGGGAAATTTCTCTAGTAGTACGTTGGATTGAAGCGTTTTACGTATCTTCATATCTTCACTAAGTATGTTAGCAAAATGTTCTTGTATTCGTTAACTTGTTCACATTTCTTCCCAGCATCATTAACCCCATACTTCTTCTCAAGAGCATTCCATATTGATTTTGCAAACTTATTGGTGCAATAAAAATCAAACAAAACATTAGACATATGGCTCAACATATGGCCACGAACTAGTTTATTGTCTTTCTCATACTTTTTTAACCCTTTAGTTTTATCCATGGTTGGAATAGCAAAAGCAACTGAAGAATCACCATCTGGAAGCGTATGCGGAGTGATAGTGATAGCTGGTGGATTGTTGAACAACAAATAATCAACCTCTAATTGTTCAAAAAATATGAGA
>JANZLD010000007.1:19018864-19033048 GCA_026413575.1 Erythroxylum carthagenense | reverse complement strand
CAAAATCTTAACCTTAAACAAAAGACTTACCTTAAATCTTTAGCTAACCAAGTGATTTCTTGGTTCAAAGTGAAGCTATAGCCTTCCTCCACCTTTTTCCTCTTGAACTTTCTTCAAAAATCTCTCTAAATCTCATAGAAATCCAAGACCTAGCCCCAAGCTCTTCTTTTCTCCTTCTCTTCTCCACTTCCACGAAACCTCTCCTTCTCCCTCTCAATTTCGTGCTCCTCTCTTCTTTTTCCTACTAACTCATTTAATCCATCTTCTTTTATACTCCTCTCCAAGTCACTTAAGCCCAAAGCCCAAAACTCAACTCCTTTTTCCTCCTTCCTTCTTAATTCCTCTTTAACTACTTAAGCCCACTTATTCTCTCAAGCCCATCTTATTCTCCTTTTCTTTTTCTACTACAACTTGCTTAGGCCCATACAAGCCCATTGCATTTAATCTCAACCTAACTAACCAACTAACATATTAAATGTTATTAACTCTTACCTAACTTAATCAATTAATGCTACTTACTCATTTAATGTCATATGTTATTTAATTACTACCATCCTAAATAATGCTAACTCAATTACTTAATTAGTCTAATCATGCTTAATTTAATAAAAATTTTTTGGGGCTAACAACCTAGCAATTATTGATCGATAATCCGACGGTAGATATTTCTGCCAAATAGCATCGGATTCCACCGCCGACCTAAACAGAGATGATATAACCGACAATCGGCAAGTATCCCGAGGACCCATCAACGAGAGAACGTTGTCTATTTAATCTTCTGGCATCGCCGACAAAACATTAACAGACGAGATATTTTGGGTACATCTAAATTATTGAAGGCAACTTTAAATTATTTCCACAATTAGAGTAATCATCGTTGGTGCCTTGTAGGATTTTAAGAGTTAGCTCAACCTTAACATCAAGTATTTAATACTGCTGCATTCATAAGCGGGATTTGAACCTCCAACTTTGCTTAAGCAAAGATTAGCCTTTTATAGTTGAGTCTCAGTACTCGGTGGTACAGTTAAGCTTTTATTGCAAAAAAAAGTGAGGTAAAAGCTTTTTTTTATTAGGATTATTTTTATAAGTTTTGGAATCTCTTAATTTTATTTTTTGCCCTTTATCTCCTTTATTGTTAATATAATAATTAAAAAATATCTTTGATTTAAACTATTTTTTTTAATTTGACCTAAAGCTTAGTTCCATTTTTATTACAAAAGAAAACTATAAGTTAATCTTTTGATTGATATGTCTTCTACTTTACGTCCAAACTTCCTTCTTTTCTTATTTTTTAATTTCTTAGGATTGAGTATTGATAAGAAGTATAATATTGTATTTTTCTCCATTAATTCTTATTCTTTTATGTTTATTCCTGGCTTACAAGTATTCATTATGTGTACATTTTGGTTTAGGTGTGCTGTGGAAGCAGAAGGAGTGAAACGAGATAATTTTGTGAATCTGGACAGTTTTCACACATTAAAGTATTTGGGTCATAACTTTCACATACAAACTCCGATTGAGATGATTTAAGTGGAGTTGAAAAGCCCACGAAGAGAAATATAACTTTCATATTTTGAGTTTTTTGTGATTCTAACTAGAAGAGGCACAAAATCAGCCTAGAAGTAAACGTCGCTGCACTGATCTGACCCAAACCTGTGAGATTGCTACACAATAATTAAGGAAGCTTCCTAAGCCAATTTAGACATGAAATATCAGCTGAAAGGCCACTCCCCTAAGTCAAGAAGACTATTATTTGGATTATTTTTTTCTTAATTTGGTATTTTGTTGTGGAGAGAATGTTTGGCATATCTTTAGGAGAATTTCTAGGTTTATGAGAAGAATGATTTTTTTGTGTATTCTATTAGAATGATACAAGTATTTATATAGGAATACATAGGCTAAACTAGGAAAGTAATCCCTATGACTATGTTGTTTACATTACCTGTATAATCTATATGATTATGTTAACAATTTGTAACTATAACATCCCGTTCCCATATTAAGAGTTGGAATAAAAAAAACGGCACATGTGAGATCTATGAGAGATTAAAAAAATGCATCTCATGCTCATGCATAATGTTAGCATACACGCATGTGAATCTGAATTTTTGCAATTAAAATAACTGCATATGCATTCATTGACAATTGCCGGGTATAACTGACTTATATATGTGAAATGTAATTTTTATTGAGAATTGTGGTATATGTGTAATGAAAATTTAATTGGCGAGTGTAATTGTTAATTTTGAAATTTGGTGAATTTTAGAAATAATTTTTGAAAAGGTTGAATATTATTATACTAGAAAAAATGCCGCTTGGTGAGTAAATTGGTGAAGGGAAAATAGAAATAAGAAACTAAATGATATTGGAGAATTTTGAAAATGATTTTTGAAAACCTAGAGATGACTTTAGAGTTTGTGAGAAGAGGTTATTAGAAAATTTTAGTGATAATTGGAATAAAAAGATAGGAGTTATGGAACTAGTTTAATAAGAACTAGTTAGTTGAGAACTAGTTAAAGTCTTAGGAATTGACCAAGTGTCCAAATGATAAGCTCACATTCCTTTTTAACTTAGAAAGATAAAGACACTGTTGTTCTTGTCTTAAAATATCTTCTTCGAAACTTTCTTCATCTTCTGGAAATTTCATTTCTTTCAAAGATTTCTCACCCTTACAAAGCAAGCCTTGCTCATTTTTAGCTTGCTACTTCTTTTTGATATCTTCTTCACTATAACCGAAATACCTAACCCTACAACTCTTGACTATTGATGATTGGGTATTATTGGAAAGCTAGGGTTCATGTGATATCGAAGGTTTTGGAGCTTTAGACTAGTAAGCATTTTATGGTTTTTCATTATTGTATAAGATGAAACATGCATCATGTTAGTTACGTTGAAGTTATAAAATGAAAATGTTTGATGTTTGGCCTACTTTGTTCAAAGATGTGAAGCAATATGTGGCTACATGTGATAATTGCCAACAGTTAGGAAACATGCCAAAAAGAGCTAAGATGCTACAAATTGGAATTTTGGAGGTTGAATTGTTTGATGTTTGGAGAATTGACTTTATGGATCCGTTTCCTAATTCCCATAACAACTTTTACATTTTAGTGACTGTTTCAAAATGGGTAGAGGTAGTTGTGACTTCCACAAATAATGCTAAGGTGATAATTAAGTTCTTAAAGAAACATATATTCACTCGTTTCAAAATTCCAAGAGCCTTTTTGAGTGAAAATAGTACTCGGTTTTGTAATAAGCCCCTTGAGACTCTTTTGCAAAAATATGGTGTCTTTCACAGGGTTGCTACACCATATCACCCTCAAACAAGTGGGCAGGTTGAAGTTTATAATAGGGAAATAAAGGGTATTTTGGTAAAGACAGCTGATAAGTCAAGGAAGGACTAGTCTTTAAAGCTTGATGATGCTCTTTGGGCTTACCATATAGTCTTTAAAACACCTATGGGTACAACACCATATAGGATTGTGTTCGGAAAATCATGTTATTTACTAGTATAGTTAGAACACAAAGCATATTGGGCTATCAAAACAATTAACTTTGACATGAAATATGCTAGCGAAAAGAGAGCAATGCAATTGAATGAGTTGGACATTTTAAAATTAGAAGCTTATGAGAGTTCTCGCCTGTACAAGGAAAAGACCAAGCTGGGGTATGAAAAACAAATTACCAAGAAGCAGTTTGAAGAAGGTCATTTAGTTTTGTTATTTAATCCTCGTCTTCATGTTTTTTCTAGGTAAACTCAAGTCAAGATGGTCTGGTCCGTTTCGAGTTCTATAAGTGTTTCCACATGATGCAGTCGAGGTTTGGAGTGAAGTTTCAGGAGCCTTTAAAGTTAATGGCCAGCACCTAAAACCTTTTTTTACAGGACACCCATTAGGTGCCACAATAACTTTGGCACTTTCAGAACACCAACAAAACTAATACAATTCAATGGTTTGCTCAAACCATTCAATGAGCTTTGTTTATAAGTAGTTGTTTATATTATTTCTTTTACATTTGATTTGTTTGTTTGTTTCAAGTTTGTATAGGTACTGATCTTTCTAAAAAAATCATTGGATTACACAGTCCAACCATGTACATGCGCACGACCCATATTTTGAACCAGGTGACAATTATTCTGTAACTATACTTAAAATCTTGATATCTCCTCTAAATAATTTCCTATAAGATAATGAACTAAATATAAAAATATCATATAATTCTGTACAAAATATGTCATAAAATGTTGTATTATGATTAACTTAACCCCTACAAAAATGTAAGATATGAAATTATTAAGCGATTAAAACTAAAAATGTCTATAACTATATCTAAGCAATTACGTGCATGCAAGATCATCTTTTCAGAAAAATCATAAAACATATATAAGAGCAATCCTAGTAAAGTTAATTATCAAATAGAAATAAAGATGAACTAGATATTTGTAGGTATCCTGTGGTTCTCCATGCTCTGCCCGGCTTTGCCTAACACCCTATTATCATTGAACAGGAAGATTGGCTATGGTTGGTCTCTATTCTTTGCAATTTGTCATTCAAAACCATAACCAAAGGTACCACACAGACCAGCATTTAGATGCTTCAATTGCATGTATATTTCTATCTCACACAAATATCCCCATACTTGGAGTATTTGTTGTTGGTGGCCACATAACAAGTTCCTTTTAGATGGTCGACCGCCACTACCACTAATAGTAGAAAGGGGCTTCACACTTTTGAGAGGTTAAGACCACGAGGGGTGACCACCACTGCCACTGTCCTCAAGTCCCTATCATGTTCGAGTTCCTTGTAGTCTTGACTATTGGAGACAGGTAAAAAACAAATATGTCTGGAGAGCTTCAGCATATGAGATTAATGTATAGTGCAAAGTGACTACATGCATGATCAGCATTGTCCTGGTGATACCATTAGAGGTGTCAGACGACAAAAAGAGTCGTTCACCCTGAGAAAAAGCCAGAACAAATTTGAGATACTGTTAGTGAGTGAAATGAGTTAAAATCTAAATAAAGTGGTTTTTTTGGAAGACGAATGGATTATGGTGGATCACATCGAAGTTGTGAAAATATTGCGAAAGCTTTGAAGGTTCAGTGTACTAACACAGATAAAAAAAAATGACTTGTCCTTGAGTGTATCACCTGTGCCAAGGTGTAGTTAGATGAGATACAAGGGTAATAAGGGAAACTAAGTGTGACATAAAGGGGTCCATATAACACTATGGCAAAAAAAATGGGACTATGGAATTATGAGTGCTTTTATGGTTATCGGAATTACATAGTGTTATATGGATATGGTTAGTATTGTTACAATCCGATATATGTGGTATTGTGACTGGAAGTAAAGAGTTGAATACTCTGAAACTCATCAAGGACATAATTGAGAAAGTATGATATCTAAATAGAGCCATTGTGATTGTATGGAAGGAAGCATAGAGAAGAACAATGATATAGGAAACGGAGGAGTGTATGAGATAATTGTACCCCTACCTTATTTAATATCATAAATTAATTTTGAAGACGAAATTTTTGTTAGGAGGGGAGAGTTGTAACATCTCATCCCCGATGGGAAGGGTAGAATTGTCATTTGGAATGGGTTCTAAGTGTTTAAGATTGTCTTGGCGTGTTCATGCATACATATACACTGAAATAGTGACTTTTTGCACATGTAAATGATTGTACATGCATTCATGAGATTTCTCGGTATATTTGGTCATAATTGTGATTATTATGAAAAATATGATTTTTGTGTTTGAAAATCTAATTGGTGTGGGTTTTTGTGAGTTTTAAATTTTTGAAAAATTTTAGAAATTTTTTTGGAAAATTTTGGGAAATTTTTCTGGATCAAAAAAATTGTCAAGTGGCCGACTGATTGGTTACAGTTACTGGAAAGTATTGTCCAATGGCACTGCAAATTAGATACATGATTTTAGGATTTATTATTTTGAGCCATTGGAATTTTGGGACAAAAATTGAAGTAGAAATTGAATTTTTATTAGAAAGGGGTTTAAGAGTGTGACATGTGGCAAGTGACACTTGTCACTTGCCTACCATGCCACTTTATCATAAGATTATATAAAGATCAACTTGCCTTAGTCTTCCACGATGTTCTCTTTTAAGAAGACCAAAACTCCTTTGTTTCTTCTCATCCGAAATCTCCCTTTTTTCCTCCTCCTTCGTTGGTTTCTTTCTTCTTGTAAAGTGCTACTCTTCTCCACCTTAACAAAAGCTCTTCTATCTTAAGTTCTTTCTCTTCATGTGTTCACAAAAACAAGCCTAAGATTTCTACCTCCCTTAAAATGATGATTGCCGTGTGTGTGAGTGGTGTGAGTGGAAGTTGGTGAGTTAGTAAAAAGGTGAAGAATTAAAGAAAGTGGAAGCTTAAGTAGGTAAGGATTATGTATTATGTTATAAATTGGTAGTTAGATGCATTAATTGTGGTGTCTTGTGCATTAATTTCATGGAACTTGTATTTTGATTGTATGGGTATGAATTCATATTTGTGTAAGGATGAATGATATAGCATGTGTAGTATGTGAATTAAGTGTTTTGGATTGATTTTTATGATGTTAGATGAGTGTTTATTAAAGAAAGATAATTGAGTGTGTGTGATGCCATTTGTGGACTAATGTTCAAGGAGAGGTTGTGATTTAGGTATGGTGGATTTATGAAGTGAATTGAGTGAGAATTGGATGAGAAATGGTATAGAAGAGGTAGAAATTGAATTAGGTTGAGAATCTGGAAAATTGGATTTGTATATGTTTCAATCTTTTGATCATAACTTTTTATATGGTTATGCAATTGAGATGAGGTTTAGCTTGAATTAAACTTCAGAAGTTTGGATAGAATTCTTATGAAGAAAGTTCTATCCAATTGTGGCTTGAAGGATTCTGGATTTTGTGTTGAAAGTGGGCAATATGTGTAGGGTGAATAGTCATGATTCTAACATTAAAGATTTGTGACCTGAAATTTTGGGGAATTTTTCTAGGCTAAAGTAAACAAATTTTGGAAAATTGATCTCGATGAAAGCTAAAGATTTTCTTGTTCGATTTCTATCGCCACTAATTATGGCATTTTTTTATTTTTAGTTCGAAAGTTATGACTTGTAAACTTTCAGATAGTTTTTCAAAGAATGAATGTGCTTTGTATGTGAAATGTCTCTAAGTATAGGTTTTGTTATTACTGTGCTTTGAAGCCAGTTCTGGACTGTTATGGTTTAAATTAGCTCAAGTGATCTTATGGAAAGTTATAGAGGAATGTCTTAGCTTTGTAATGAGGTATCATATGTTAATTATGGATGTAGGGATTGTAATTTATGAATGTTTAAAGTATGGATATGGTTTAGGTGATAGGTTGATTTAACAGTCTTTAACAGGGCAGCCACAATCATGGGAGAATTTGACCTAGTTAGAGGTGGACTTTGCTTCTAAGTCCTTCATGAGAATTGTAGCATGTTTTCTGATCTTTTCATTGATCTAAAACATTGAATTTTTGGACAATGGGATGGGAAGTTATGATTTTTGGAAGATTGTGTTACTGTTGAGGATGACACTTATATGGGCAGAAACTTTGATTGCGAAATTGACCTATTTAGAGGTTGAATTTTCTTTCAAATTGTTTATGAAAGTTGTAGAATATGTTTTGATCTTTCTTTTGATATAAAGGTTGGAATTTTTGGCAAAGGGAATGGGAAGATATGAATTTTAGAAGAATGTTGTACTGTTTTGGAAAATTTGTGATTAGGCAGAAACTTTGATTGAATTTTTGACACCCTTAGAGGTGAAATTGGTTTTCAAGCCCTTCATAAAACATGTAGGGTTTTCTGTGATCTTTGTAATGAAACCTCATATGTGATTTTTGGACACTTGTGTGAAGAGTTGTACAATGTGGAAGAAGAGAAGGAATATTAAGTGACACTTTTTTTATAAAAAAGGGGGAAATTGGCGGAAGCTCGCTCCTCGCAAGGGCGACGCCTTCAGCTCGCCCTCGCCCTCGCCCTCGCTAGGGTGTTAAAGCGTCCTCACCCTCGCACTGGGCTAAGTGCGACGCACTTAGCCCATTTTCCTTCTTTTTTATTTTTAATTAGTTTATCATTTGTTAATTATTTTGTCCCAATTTCATTCTTTTGCGAATAACTTTTCCATCCGACCTCCGATTGACCTGATTCTCGAGGCATCAGATTCGTGAAATATTTAATTTCATTTCTAAGTAAAATTGTGAATTTTTAGAGATGAAATTGATGTAAATTGATTAATTCAAAATGAGGGGACCGAGTAATTATTTTCTGGTCCGTGTTGTAACAATAATTGGACCTATAAAGATCCGAATTGAGTGATTTTTGTGTTTATGGATTCCTACCACATAGAGGAATTTTTCTATGAAGGAGAGGTTGCCTAGATTACCCTATGTGGACTAGCTCATCGATCGGGAGTAGTAGACCTGAAAGTATGGATTAGGAAAAAGTACAATAAGCATAAATTGCGAGTTTAAGGATTTTAGTGCGGCTATTGTGATATTGGAATAATTTTTGAGATAAAATTTATAAATTGATACCGGGATAGTCATGAGCATGCATCGGACATATATGTGTATCAATGATTATACTTGTGCAAAATTATTAATGTGTGTGCAACATATTGAATAAATGGGTTGTGCAGGCTAAGAGTTCGCAGTCAGACGTTTCCAAAATTTGGAAGCAAATGCTAATCTGGAGCGTACTGTGAGTAAACCGAGATGGTCTCATTTCACCCTTTCTTCTGTTTTGTTTTATTTAGTATAAACTGATTGCTGAATTTGGTGAATAATGGTGGGTTTGAGATTTGTTGTGATTGTGAATTCCAGACAGAAGGTCCGATGACTGTGTACTGGGAAGTTGGTTATAGAAAGGCTACTTGTATGTGAATTTGCAACCTATATGCCTCTGATGTGACTAATCGGGATACATGTGATTGATTGTGGCATTTATAGGTTAATTGATTGTGACATATGCATACGTGCATAATAATGTGATTAATTGTGGCATATGCATTTCATTCATGAATGCATAACCGGATAATGACAATTGCAACCAGAGCAGCCACCGAGAGCTAAAAGCTCAACGATTGTACTCGAGCCTCGAGCCCCACAGTAATTTAGAACCTCAGACTCAATGATTAATGTGCCCATTTTGGGACAGTTCAGGCGCTCGGTCACAACACCGAAGTAAATTGGAATGTGTCACATGGGTATTTCATATGCATCTTGTTGGATCCCGTTTCCGGAACCCAACCTAACTGCATATACTTAACACTGTTACTCTTGCTTTGATACCATATCTGTTGGGTCCGAGACCCAACTGCTTAAAACTTAACATGATCACTCTTAAATCGGATCCGAAACAGAACGAAAAACAATGAGTCGGATCATATAGCGAGGTAAACACATGACTCAGAAATGAAAAGCAGATAACGGAAAATCGAAACATATGTGAAAAGTGGGTCAAAACTGATTCGAACAAACGTTATCGGAATTCAAATCGAATGAAATGAAACAAATGCGAACCTAATAGGATTGAATACACATGTGAAACAAACGGATCAATTCGCACTGAAATACATCAACACATATCCGACATCCGAAGCGTGAACATAGAAAACTTGTCGCGTTTGAAAACCTCGGACTAACCAATCCGAAATCGGTATTTTTTTCTCATCATTTAATCCATCTTATTCAAAAATCAAACAAATAATTTCCCTCTTTGGAAACTTAACCTTAAACTCATACTAATCTCAAATCACTTGATTCTTCTTATTCATCATATTCTTATTCTTTACCAAAACAATCTCATATTCATGTCGATAAATCCATAAATTCGTACACAATTTCACTTATCTAAATACTACCATATAAAAATCCGGTAGCATAACGACTACACTTTCAATAACCCAAACCTGCAAATAACTTGAATACACTTCTATATATATATTTCAATCAATTATCAAAGTCATTGGACCACCCATCCAGAATTCAAAACACAAACATACCCAAGTCAATATACAAAAACATAATCCAATCCAATTTCAAACAAATCATATCATATCATATACTCATAATATCACAAGTCACATTCCATAGCCCTACATATGGTTTATATCTTCAAGCCATACATATTTTCTGATTCCACAACTCAAGTTCTTATACAAAAGAATTATAATCCAAAATACATCATGAACCAAATGCTTACAATACTCTACCAGCATTCCAAGCCATATTCCATTACTAACAATCATAAACCAAAATACACATAGTACAAATCTTGCATAAATTGAATTGATGTCTTGACGTCTTTCATCCGATCTCTTGCTCGAATACCTGGAGATGGGGATGAAAGGGGAGGGGGGGGTGAGCTCAGAAGCTCGTGGATAACATATTTATAACTCAAATGATAAGCAAAACATTTTCAAACCTTATTTTCAGTTGATCGAAAACATCGAAGGTTTATTTCTCAAAAACTTCTCAATTCCAAAATCTTTCATAAACATTTACAAACAGTTTTCAAAACTATCATACTTGAAAATCCAAATTTCTCATTCGTCGAAAATCCAAACCATTGTACAATCTATGAATAAAGTCAAAACACATGAAATGCATAACAGATAAATACGCTACATTTTATACAAAGCAAAGCACGTAGCACATCAAACGATTTGGGTCGGTCCCAAAAATAGGACGTACTGCACATTTCTGCAAAGCGGTCCTATGCAGCCGTGAAACACATGGGGAGTCAGTGAGGAGCTCCATGGCCACTAGCGGGTAGCCGGGAGAAGGCTTTAAACACATGAGACCAGTACACTGACTCCACATGAGGGACCTAACCAAACCCATATAACACGTATTCATGCTTGAAAAATCATATTGCCTAAAGGCACATTTCGGAATTGAACTTTTCATGTCATCTCAAATTCAACATGATGTCGATCATTCACAATATCCCACAAGTTCACATAATCAAATTATCAATCAATTTAACACAATGAACTCAAATGAGTATTTCAACTTTATCAATTTATTCAAGAATCTATTGAATAACAATTCAAGTCATTTATGGAAAATGGTCCGAAACAATTGTAGAATTTTTTTTCGTAAATCATTTGAAAACAATGACTTTAATGATTCATAATCATTCCAAAAGCAATTGATTTCAATCATTTGTAAAACAATAGCTTATAAAACCAATACTTATAATTAGCTTATAATTTGAAAGATAAACATATTACCCACCTTATATCCATGCTTGGAGCTTGTTCCAATCCTCAAGTCTCCTAAGCCTCTCCTCAATTTTCCTCATTCAAGACAAAAGCCCTAAATCATAAACATCCACAATTGATTCAATTCAACCATGAAAACTCTAAAATTGGCTTGAGAATCCACAAGCCCATACCAAACTTAAGTCAAATAAACCAAAATCTCATCAAAACTCAAAGATCAAGACTTAGCTCTTACTTTAACCTTGTCCATTTTCGAAATTCTCCTAGCTTGGAAAGAAGCTCTTGACTTCTTCCATCTTTTGCCTTTGGAAACTACTCAAAAATACTTTTAGAAGCTCACAAAATCATAACCATATCCCTCTCTCTTACCTTTCTCCTTCATCTCCATCGAATCTCTTCTTTCTCTCCTTTTCTTTCTTTCCTTTCTCCCAATTTCGTGGCTCTCCTCTCTTCCAACGAAAATCCCCCTCTTATATATGCCATGTCATTAAAATGGGTGGTCAAAGACCCAATTTCCCCTCCTCATAAGCCTATAGACTTTAATCTTTAAGTTAACTTCCAAAACTGCCCCTAAACTTTACTTTTAGTCATACTTACTTTCGAACATATTTCGCACTATAAATTTGAAGGAATTTGTCAAAACTTCCTTCTAGAGAATTGTTCCTCATTGTATTAATTTCATAATGCCTCAAAAATCATCCAATTTCGAGTACTACATCAAAAGTTATAGTCCAACATGTCGGACATATCATTCTACTAACACATTTTCTAGTAATTCACTTCCTTCCACAAATTGGCATTCTCAAAGGCTAAATTGAAATTTAATTTCTTCATATGAATTGTAGCCCCATATCTTAATTTTATCTTACCTCAAGAATCACTTAAATGGGATCACCACAGATCCCAAATTTTACAAAATACTGAACTATTTTCATAAAATTATCCCACTCACTTTGATTCAAATAATCTTGCTCAATTAAATCTCTAACATTCATAATTATCCATAAAAATGAAATTAATTGTCTTAGGAATCCAACGCTTCAAGAACCAAATCATTCGGATCTCGGACAGAAAAGATATAAGGAATCCAACGCTTCAAGAACCAAATCATTCGGATCTCGGACAGAAAAGATATAAGCAAACGATTTGACAAAGTCGGATGAGGAAGGAAAAATAACAAGATCAGAATGAAACAATTCATTCTGATTATCATATGATTCAATCAAACTCTTTCAATTTAACTCCAATTGATACAAATTTTCATGGAGGGAATGATACATGTGTTAGGAATTCAGTGCTTCAAGAATCACTTCAATCCGAGGTCGTATGAGTGAGTTATGAACAAAACAATTCAACATATTCAAACCCTAAATTGATTTGAAACTCTTTTGGAGCAAGCACCATAACTTTTAATCTAGAGATCGGATTGCTTTCTTTCTTAGACCATTAGAAAGTAGACTTCCAGATCTAAAACTCTTATAAGACCACAAAATCAGATTCGGCTTCTAAAATGGTCGAAATCACGTTTTTCACAAGTTGACCCATGGCTGTCAGTTAAAAGGACATGCATGTCCGTTTAACGGACACATACGGGTCAAAATGCACCAACCCATCCGAGAATGTCCGTTTAACGGACATAGGCAGGGAAAAGGGTCCTTTTGACCCATAAAAGTCTGTTTAATGGACTTCCATGTCCGTTTAACGGACATGGGTTTCTCAAAACCTCTTCACCCCTTTTCAAAGCTTCTCACATCCAAACTAACATCATATACACTTATAATCTTCACATATTTACTTATTCAAATGGCTAACTCTTCATAATAATCGAAACAACAATTTCAATTCACAATCTTCTCAAAACTCAACTAAATTGGTTCTTCAAAACCACAAATCTCAAACATGTCATCAAAGCTATCACTAACATCAATCTTATATAACATCTTAACTTAAATCAACTATAACTCTTAACTCCGATCTCGAAATCTTGCATATTTGATCTTGTTAGAAAGATAAAAGAGCAAGCTATAACTTCAAAGAAGGAAACTTTGGCCAATTATATTTCAATCGTTCCTTAATTTCCCTTGAATCAGCATACACATTTTTATCCTACATTCAAACTCAATGCATATGATTTCTTACATTCAAAAGCATCATGTCATTTCTCAAATTCCTCTCTTGCTTGTGCATAATATCTTACATATATAACCATAATTCATACTTAAGGTTCCTCAACTCATCATCTTTATATAACCCATATCAATATCATAATCATCTATAACAAAAAGTATATGCAAGAACACTCATTTACTTTCATTTTCATATTTCTAATTTTCGCTTTAAGGTTCGGGGTTCAACACATCTGCTTACATTGATTTGATTGAGTCAAAGGCAAAATGCCTTATGCTTAGGTGAAATAAATGTGTTTTGATGTCGGACTACGGTCCGATGATGTGTGAAAATGAGTAGATGTGACTGATGCATTGCATGGTATAAGTGTAAGAAATATAAGGGCTATTGTGATCAGAGTCGCCACCGATCAGAGCTTTAAGCTCAACGAGTAGAAAGGAGCTTTGAGATCATAAGTGATTCAGAGCCTCCGACTCAACGTTTAATGAGCCCTGTATCCTCCAAATGGATAAGGAACAGTTATTAATGAGCCCTACATGGGACAGTTTAGGCACTCGGTCACAACAAAATAATAATAAATAAAAAGTGAGTCTCATGTGAATTGCATCTGCATAATAGAAATATCAAATATGATTAATGTGAATGTGCAATTTTGTAAACGTGTGAATGTGAAATATTGTGAATGTGTATTGTGAAATAAAGTGAGATGTGTGAATATTGTGTTCTATGTCTGGGTGAGCCATCGATGATGGTCACTTACTGAGTTCGCAAAACTCACCCAAAATTTGCAATTATTTTTCAGGACTC
>JANZLD010000007.1:18374416-18388599 GCA_026413575.1 Erythroxylum carthagenense | reverse complement strand
CAAGATATGCTTAAAATTCCAAAGTGTGCTTATACCTCAATCATGCTCTTTAAACTGACCTCTCACTTTCTTACAATGAAAATTTTTCATCTCAAAACTAAAAGCTACCAAATTTCATGGAGAGATAAATTCATGTCTTAGGAATCTATCTCATCAAGAATCACTTCATTTGGAGATCAAACGAGGGAGTTATGCCCAAAAGAGTAAACCATGTTTACACCCGATATCAATTTAAACCTCTCTTGGAGCGATTGTCATAAATTTCACCACAAATGTCAAATTAGTTTCCTTTTTAGACCATTGGAAAGAATGCTTCGAGCTCTAAAACTTTCATGAATACCACAAAGTCAGATTCTGCCTCTAAAATGGTCAAAAATCACCATTTCCTCAAGCTGACCTGTTAGTGTCCGTTAAACGAACATCCATCCCAAAAGAACCAAGAAAGTCCGTTAAATGGATATCACATGGGCACTGCAAAGGGTCCTTTTTGACCCGTATATGTCCATTAAACGGACATGGGGGTTCCCAAGACCCCTCCAAACCCTCTCCAATGCTTTCTACTTCCAATCTAACATCATATACACTTATAATCTTCACAAATTCACTTATTCAAATGCCTAAACACTTCCTAACAATCCAAACAACAAATTCATTTCACAATCTTCTCAAATCTCAACACATTTGGTTTATCAAAACACCAATTTCCTATCAATTCCTATAGTTGTCACAACCACAAACCATAAACAACATCCTAACTTGTAACAATCATATCTTTTCATTCCATCAAATGCTCATAATTCATTTATACTCTTCTTTCATTACAAGAAATCATACTGTATTTCCTCATTTAATTTCATTTTATAATTTCTAATTTTCTCAAAAAGTTCAGGGTCCAACATTATGACTTGTGTTTCAGTGGTTTTATTAAGTCATAAACTTAAGTACAAATCATACTTAAGTGAGTTTTACTAAAGGGAAGTGGATAAGTGGCTAAGAAATGGACAGGTATCCCAGCTTTAAAGTTGAGTTTTAATAACCTTGAAAGACAAGTTACTGTACTTACCTTCATTTCTTTCTCTCGAAGTTTCTTTCTCTAGTGTATCTTCAACACAGAGTTTTTCATCAAAAACTCCACCAAAGCTAAACTATGCTTACCCTTATCTTCTACTATTACCACTTTGTTATCTATTTATTTTTTTTGCCTTAAGAAAATCTAACCCAAAACCATTGTAAGATGAAGTACGCGAGTTGCATGAAAATTAGGGCTTTGCGATAGTTGAAAATTTGGGAGTTTTAACAAGTATCGTGTTAATCCTTATGAGAAGTCTGATTATGAGATGAAACCGATGGTTTATCTGACATAAATTAGTCATGAAAAAAGTGGCCATTTTCATGAATACAGTACAAACTACAAAAAAAAATCAGATGTTTTTTTTTACGTATTTAGGGATTTTACGTGATATGATGGTGTAGAGATGATTTTGAGTGGAAAGATCAATGAATACATGCAGGAGAAGAATATAGAAATTTTGAAAGTGATAAGGACTTATATGCTCTATTTTTCCTTCTAATTGTGTGTGTATATATATACACATAAGTGAATATTTTTGGAAAATTGAGGATGAACAAACATAGGATTAAAGTTAAGGAAATTAGAGAGAGAGGGAGATGATGTCGTGTTTTCAGTGGGATTGAAATGGAAGGCTGCTAGTGATAAATTAGTGAGTGAATTGTTGACATCAAAGTACTAAAGGTATGATTATGTTTGGGGATAACAATATTAACTTGATTGAGTGATTGATTTATGAAATGAAAATGAGCATAAGATATGAAGTTGGTAAAGTACCCAAGATTGTCATTGAGCATGCATTGTATATAGTCCATATAACTATTTGTGCATAAATGAGTTTTGTGACGTGTGTGAATTGTGTATTGCAGAAATGGGATGTGCAGGATAAACGTCTGCATATAGGCATATCTAGAATTTGGAAGCAAATGCTATTTTGGAGTGTGTAGTGAGTAGACTGAGATGGACTCATTTCATTGTTTGATATGTTTTGAATTTTGTATTGATTGACTATTGAAGTGCTACTTGTATGTGAATAAGATGAAATAAGTGTGCATAATATGATTTTTAAATGCTGGACCCCGGTCCGATGAAAAATGTGTTTGAATGTGCATTTGCATGTAAATGAAAAGTGATACTAAACTCTAATGTTGAACACCAGATTACGGTCCGATGATATGTGAATGTGAGTGAATGCGGATCATGCAAATGTGGTTGATGCATTTCATTTCATGAATGCATGAAACATAATGACAGTTGTGACCAGAGTAGCCACCGATCAAAGCTAAAAGCTCAATGAGTGAAAAAGAGCCTTAAGCTTAAAAGTGATTAAGAGCCTAAATCTCACTATGTAAAATGAGCCCTGTATTCCCCAAACGGATAAGGGACAGTTAGTAATGAGACCGGTGTCCAATAGATATGGGACAGTTTAGGCACTCGGTCACAACAAAGTAACAAATAGAAAGTAGTATCATGTATATATACCGGGCTCATTATGGGACAGTTTAGGTACTCTGTCACAACAAAGGGACAAATGAAAAGTGGGTCTCATGTTCACTACATATGCATAATATGAATGATTAATATTGATTGTGAAAGGTGAAATGTTGTGAATGTGATTTATGTGTTATGTGACGGGGTAAGCCATCGATAATGGTCACTCATTGAGTTCACAAAACTCACCCAAAATTTGCAAATATTTTTCAGGATTATAAGAATACCTCATTAGGTAAACGAGAGTATACCTACCGCATGCAAGTGAGAGATAGAGGTCGGGATCAGTTCGCTTCTACATTGCCTTTCTTTATTCTGTATTAAATTGTATATATATTCCACAACTTTTTGTATAAATTTATATTCTGAACTACTAAAGTGTTTTGTATTTGTGAAATGACCCAAATGGCTATTGAAAATTTTGTTGATTGTATTGTGTTGATTGAAATGTTTATGAATGAAAGGGGGCCTGAATTGGTTATTATTTCTGCATATTATGTTGTGGTTTCAAAAAAAATCTATACCAATTTATGAATAATTGAATGCTCTAGCATGCCACCCTCATGGGGCACGGATTCGGATATCATCCACGATGTCGGGTTAGGGTCTTGCGGGAGTGGGGTACTACATGGATTAATGCTAAAGTAACCCTCCATGATGTGGTGTTATAATTTAAGTGCAAGAGCATTGGCTGCCAACCTTGTTCAACACATTCTTAGCAAACATATAGAAATAGATGTTCATTTCATCTGAGAACTATCTCTAACCGGAGTCATTAACATTGATTACATACCATCTTCTCTCCAGGTTGCAGATTGTCAAACTAAAGCTCTAACATGCACACCCTTCATGCAACACGGAGACAAACTCAGTTTGTCTATTACATCCTCTCTTCTGAGGGGGATGTTAAAGCATGAACGATAGGATAACTAGATGTATAGCTAGATGTAATATAATAATACACCTCACTGTACAATCTGTTATTGCCGTACATATCACTCATTATTCTTTGTCTCTTGTAACAAACTTCTATTATGAATATTATTATAAAAACATTCTTTGAAGGCTTAGTAACACAAGGGAGCACATCATTCATATCTCGTGAGTTTTCATTTTCTAACTAACTAAAATGCGTATACGAGAGCTAACTAGCTGATCTAAAATGTTGCTCTAAGTCTTCATGTTTCCAGCTTATGGTGAAAAAGAAATCTCAGACGTTTTGCAAACAAAAGTTCTTCTAAAGAAACCTTGAAATACATGATTGTCACTGAATTTAGGATGCACATCCTGCTGCAAAACCTAAATCAAAATGGTAGCTTAAACATCAAAGCATCATTGAACCTATAGTGACAAAGCTATCATCATCTTTAACATTTTTTTTTTTTGTTCTTAATATTTACCTTGTATTGCAAGGCTCAAAGGTACTCCCCTGTGGCTTTTCTCTCCTTTGTAAAACTCCTATTTATTCATTCCATTTCCTTTTTTGCAATAAAAAACCAAATATTGTATAATCTTTTATCAATGGCCTAAAATTATTGTACAACTTTTTGCTAATGCAACTTTTATGCACATACGAGGAAATAGATTCAACAAAGTTGTTGCCTCTGTAATCTATATTTAGTTTGGTCAAATATCATAGCATAGATCATCCAAAGATATTGGAGGAGCAAAAAGGATTCTATTGTCATTAAAATATCTTTTGGCGAATGGGTATCACGTTTCAAAGAAAACAAGCAAATGAATACGTCAAGACAAATTAAAACAAGAAGCAACAGGTCTTAATGGATTTTAAAAGCCTAATAAAAGAGCAACTTATAATATTCAAATTCATTCCATAATAAAATACAAATTCTTCAATGAGTTAGAAATCTAACTTAATGAAACTAGTGCAGAAACACAGAAATGGAAAGAGACAAAGATAAAGATGTCCTATCTGGCATAAAGAGGAACACATATAGAAACATCTAAATCACTAAATACTAAACTACCTTGCTGATATGATGTTTGATTAGTACGTTTTTCTCTTGTGCACTAGTCTAGCTTGTTGGTTCAACAACTCTAGGTTTAGTTCTTGCATTGTAATTTTCAATAACATGGTGAAAAATTATGGAAGAATTAAGCATCATCAATGTTGTAAGTCATAGATTTGTCAAATTTTATGGACTAATATGTGTTTTGGGTTGTTCAAGGTTCTCTATAAGCATGAAAAACATCAAGATGAGAAAAGTTACTTTAGAAGTCAAGAAGTTAGTTGTCTTCTTTGTCTCCACATTGATCAAGTGCATCTATATTGAATGCTCTTGTCTAACAAGGGCAATTGTATCTTCATAAGTAACTCTTTATTTATCAATTCAATCTTTTAAAATTTTAAAATAGAATTAATTATTTATGTATTTGCAATTTAAGAAAATTATTAATTAATAAATCAATAAGAGTATAGAATTATATAAAGGCAATTTAGAAAATATCATTTTACCAATTTATCATCATTGTTACTTCTAATTATTTGTTAGTTTAATTCAAAGCACACAAAAATCAACAGGTAATATAAAGTAAATTCAATTCAAGACCATAAACATTAATATATAATATAAGTGATTAATTGGTCGAGTATTAATTCAATGAAGTTTTAGTACTATATGTTGAATTGGCATGCTAGGAATAAAACAATTAAAATAGAGATATCATTTGAAATGTTGAATATATAATTACTACAAATAATACATTGGGCTACTTATTTTTCACCCCATCTTGATGTACCACTCGCTTAACATCTCGAGTCTAACTAAAAATTTCCAATACTAGATGAGCAAAATCCATAGTTTCAAGTACTAAATCAATCGAAAAATGAATTGCAAGCATGGTGTTAGATATTAGTCTTGGTTAATTATATAAAAGAACTAATTAACAAGCGTCAAAATTGTAACTTGTCATTTTGTGTTGTAGTAGTAGCTCCAAATAGCATGGACATGTATTTGGCCCTTAAATTAAGGTTGCTATCTCCCAACCAAGTCTGTCTCCTCCTTTTTTCTAGGAGTGCTGTAAGGAAAAGTCTACCATCTCGTTCCCCTGGAAATAATGTTTTCCTTGAATAATTTTTTCTTCTGTCGACGTTCCTCCTCCATCTTCCTCCTCACTTGCGGGGTCCTTCAATTCACTTGAGGGACCCTTCTCAAACTCTCCACCTCCTAATCTCTCTCTCGCACCCCACCACCTAAACCTTTTTGCGTGTACTTTCTTCTTCTTCCTTTTCTTTGTCTTAAAAAATAAGAAAGGTCTTTCCCTAAGAATCTCTGTGAATAGACGTTCGATACACGATTAACATTCTGAATATCCCTTGTTTTGCTCTCTAAATTTGCATGTTAATTGTTGAATGATTCCTGTGTGATCCTTCCTTTCTCAGATAACAAAAATTAAGGCCTGAAAGCTAATATATATATTGGAGAAATGAGTTGCTTCCCTTGTTTCCAGTCTCAAAAAAGTAGAAGATCGAATAGCAAGAGAGACCATGGAGCTACAACAAAAGAACCGGCGGTTGATCTCGGTGATGCTTTTTATCATATGTTCTACTCGTACATATATTTTCCTGCTTACCTTTTAACCTACATAAAAAATGGCCAGATGCCGGCGTACATGTTCCGTACTTATCCTGTAGATTGTATATAATTACAATATATCCGACATTTTCCCAGAAAAAGGGTAGCGAACATGATCTGCATTTAATTTATGCATATGCTTATGCTTTCAATTTTTAGATGGCTATATATGACAATGAGAATCTGTTTGACAGAACGCATGCTTTTTCTTCTCATGAATGTGGTAATCTCTCTTTATGAATAACTATAAAGGTGCAAACCAGATAATCCATTGGATTTTGTTTTGGAGCTCTCCTCGATCATTGGACTTAATCCTTGATGTTTTTATGCCGTCAATAGAGACAAAGAAACCAAAACCAAGGGATGGAAGCGATGAAAAGGTTAACATTGATTCACAAACCTTCAACTTTCGTGAGCTAGCTACGGCCACAAAGAACTTCCGTCAAGAATGCCTGCTTGGTGAAGGAGGATTTGGTAGGGTCTACAAGGGGACACTTGCCTCCAACGGACGGGTTATTTCCACTCCACTTTTATTATTCCCAAAGTTTCTGAATTCTGCCACATTTCCTTCCACCCAAACCTTTAAATTAATGTAAATATGCATTTCTTGGTTTCTGTTACAACTAGTACTAAAGGAGCTTGTCGTCCCCAACTCCAAATATGAACTTGCTAGATAACATCAAAGTCATTTGCAACCAGCTATGTGGAGTCTGGTTTCATTCGTTTGGATTATGCTTCTATCATAAACTAATTAATAGAATCTTTCATTTGATTTGGGTTTCATCTTTGTGCAGGTAGTGGCTGTAAAGCAGCTTGATAGACATGGATTGCAAGGGAACAAGGAGTTTCTTCTTGAGGTTCAGAAGCTTAGTCTTCTACACCACCAAAATCTAGTCAATTTAATAGGATACTGTGCTGATGGGGACCAGAGGCTTTTAGTGTATGAATTTATGCCAAATCGCTCTGTGGAGGAGCATCTGCTTGGTAAACACTAACTACTTCTCTTTAGAAATATCATTTAAATAACGTAAATTTGCGTCTTTACTTATGATTTCATACCTTGCAATACACGTACATACCAGAGATGCAACAAGATAAGAAGCCATTAGATTGGTACACCAGAATCAGAATAGCCTTGGGTGCTGCTAAAGGTCTTGAATACTTGCATGATCAAGCCGATCCTCCAGTGATATATCGAGACTTAAAGCCATCAAACATTCTGTTGGAAGATGATTACAATCCCAAGCTTTCTGATTTTGGACTTGCCAACCTTGGCCCATCAGGGGACAGTCTTGTACCGTCTAGGGTAATGGGAACATATGGTTACAGTGCCCCAGAATATTCAAGGTCAGGTAACTTAACAGCAAAATCAGATGTCTACAGTTTTGGAGTTATTTTATTGGAGCTTATCACTGGAAGAAGAGCAGTGGACACTACAAGACCAAACGACGAGCAAAATCTAGTTTCTTGGGTAATTATTTAACATAGTTTGAATGACATTATGAGTTTATTCAATTTCTCCTGTTTTATATATTTAGCTAAGCATATCTTTATATATATTTTGAATCAAATAGGCGCAACCTATATTTAGGGATCCAAAGAGATTCCCTGATATGGCAGATCCACTACTCAATAAACAATTTCCAGAGAAAGATTTGAATCAAGCAGTTGCTGTGGCAGCAATGTGTCTGCAAGAGGAACCTGCAGCTCGTCCATTAATGAGCGATGTTGTGACAGCTTTAAGTTTCCTATCATTAAAACCAGAGGAAAAGATTCCATCTCCTGTACATCCCTCAACGCCATCTTTAGATGAGAACGATAACCAACAGAACAGTGAAGCTGATGAGGATAGCTCGGATAATGATGACAAGAGTGATAGAAGCAGATACAGTTCGGATGACAAGTCTGATTACGAGGAAGAAGATGATACAGTTTCTTATGAAGATGATGAAGGAAGTGAAAGTAAGCATAAAGGGTCAATAAATCTTAGCAAAAAGAGGGGGAAGAGCAGCAAAGAGTCCACGAGCATAACTGCACCTTCAAGTCGTAAAGGCAGCAAAAGGCGTGTAACTATAAGGACCAAAAGTACTAGTGTTTCTTCTGCTGAAGATAGTGGAAGAGGTGATCAGAATGCCCATTTGAGCCAAAAGAGTAGAAAAAACTCTTCAAGTGATCAGAGTGGGTACTCGAGCCAGAGAAGTAGCAAAAACTCGTCATTTTCTTTGAGCAGAAGCAGCAAGAAATCTGGTGACGAGGACGCGTCTTTAAGTCGAGGAAATAGTGAAAATTCTGATCTTTCAGGTTCAAGAAGATCACATAATCGAAGTCATTCCTCTGAAGATGATACCAGTGGGAGATCACACAATGGAAACAGTTCTTCTGATGAGAATGACGACTGATAAAAAGCAACGGAAGCACTAAATTGGATTGAGGTAATAGCAAGGGACAAATAAGTTGAAGGAATAAGCATTCACTATAAAGATCAGATGTTAAACTTCAAAGAATGTTACCTAATGCTATTCCAAGCTTAATGCGGTCCGGAGTTGAATAGAGGTATTTTTGCTAAGATTCACGAAAGGAAGTTAGTTTTCTGTTGAGATATATTATCTTAGCATTTCGTGTCTTCATATTTACATATTCCCTTGTGTTTTTTAAATTCTTTATCTGTATGTCTATACGGAAAAAACGATCTTATGGTTGTATGGATATATTATTGTAAACTCTAAGAAGACATCTTTGGTACAACAAATAAAATGTTTTTTCTTATAGAATTTATGAAAATATGTATTGAATTATCGACACTACAAGAAAACATGACATTTTGCGACATTTTTAAAGCGTCACAGAATGTCCAAAAATGTCGCAGAATATATTTAGCGATGTTTAAAAAATGTCACAAAAAGTATCGCGAAATGTAGTATAGGCAAAAAGTTTCTACGACGTTTTATGTAAAACGTCACGGAAAATACTGACATTTCGCGATGTTTATAAAAATGTCACTGAAAGTTTGAACACTTTGCAACGTTTTTAAAAAATATCACAGAATCTCTAACATTCTGCGACATTTTTAAATATCATAAAATGTGAAAGAATCCGCGACGTTTTTTTGAAAACGTCGCCGAAGACATTTCGCGACGTTTTTTAGAAACATCGACGAAGTATTATAATTTGTATTTTTTTTTCATTTTTATCCATTTTTCAAAAATCATATTAAATTAATAATTTATTAATTTTAATAATTAATAAAATTAATTAACGTTTTTTTTCCATTCCAGAAGTATGTCTTTTGGAATGAGATCCTTAACGTAGACAACCTGCTCATTCTTATTTCCTATTTACATTATAACATGACAAGTTCAAAGTAGTTTTCAAAACCCAAGTGAATGTTCTCTTATTCATCTTCATATATAGAGTAAAAGTGGCTTACCATAAAAAGCCTTCAAATGTGGATGCTGTCCATGAATCAGTTCATTAACCACCTCTAGGTGAGGATTCTGCTCTTTGAATATGGGCAGACATTTCTCCATAAAAACCCTGCCAATTTAAAGATGATTTTATCCTTCTGACTACTCTGTACAAGCAAACCTTCAAAACCAACATCTTCAATTGCATTCACTATATCATCCTTACTGATTACAGTAGGATCATACTCAACTTCTCCTAATGAAGTAGTTATTACTGCCCTTTTTACACTAGGAAGATTCCTCAAAATACCTTCAACAGAGTTGAGTACAACAAGAAAAAATAGAAATGCAAATGAAAATAAACTGAACCACGAAGAATAGTAGGGAACACAGTCAAAAGATCAACCAGTTGGTCTTAAACTACAGAAACTCTGATCCAATATCACATTTGACTTACAACCTATTATCTAAATCGAGCAAAAAGTAAAAAATCTAAAAGAGGCCCACACATGTATATAAAGCCAATGGAAAGAATAACTATGAACATAAATCAAAAAGTATTATGCAAATATGCAGAGCAGACAGAGGTCCCAGGTTTCCATATCAAACAGACTACTGAAAATTTTGAGTGTATAGTAGTCATGTGCTAGATCATCTAATTACAACCCTGAAGTCAGTATTTCTAGTTTATCAATTCTTATTTCAACTAGTCAAGTAACTGGTTCTACTGCCTATGATAGAAATGCATAACTTTCTAATGGAAATAACAGGCAGAAAAACTTTGAGATTAATCATACCAAGAATCAAAATGAGAGATAACTAATCATGAATGAAGATAGAAAATTAAAGGGAAAAGGAACCACCCCTCTTCGAGACTTTCAAACTCTAGTGTAGCTTTATCAGTTTCTATTTCACATAATATATCACACAAAGTCATCATCTTCTTCATCGTCGTCTTCATCTTCCTCTTCGTCTTCGCCTAGGTCCTCTTCATCGTCGTCCTCTTCATAATCATCCTTATCTATTTCTTCTTTTTCTTCATCATCATTTAGGGTTTTGGAATCAAGAGGAGGTCAGGATAAATCTTGAGATCGTGAATGAGCAAAGCGCATAGGCCATTCTCCAACTCAACCATTCTATAAAGCCACCTATCATTGGGAGATTTCACCACTATATCGTCATATTTAAACGTGCAACTAACCACCATTGGGAAGAGAAATAAAAAACCAAGCGAAGTGAGAGTTAGAATATGTTGCCCCCAAAATTTAGCAAACACCTTTTTCTATCTTCTTCTTCTTCGTTACCGAGCTATACAAACAAAAAATCCTTTTATATTCAGCAACACCTTCGTTTTGTTGGTGAAGGCTTATGCGACGTTTTGTTGAATAAAAATTTGTTGCTCTATTTCGTGACGTTTTATTGATAAAATATCGCAAAAAATGTTACATATCCGTGACGTTTTTATAAAATGTCACCAAAATGTAAACATCATGAATTGTATTAATTTCTTGTAGTGTGAAGTAAAAACATCGTTATACCCAAATGTGGCCTTCCCCTTCTAATTCCTTTTAGGTGTTTATGAAAGGGTGCTAACAATAACATCAACAAAAGGTTTTAAGAAATAAGGCAATGGTAAAGAGAAGGGCATGGATAAAGGTTCATTTAAGAATCAGAATAAACCCAAACTTAACCCCAAGATCAAGCCTAGTCCTTCTAGTGATGATATGTGCCATTATTGTAATGAGCTGGGTTACTGGAAGAGAAATTGCAAGAAATATTTGGAAGATCTGAAGAAGAAGAAGAAGAAGGGTAATGACACTTCTTCTTAGGGTATTTATGTTATAGAAGTAAATGTTGCTACTTATAGTTCTACATCGTTGGTTTTGGATACTGGTGGTGATTCACTTTTGTGTAAATGTACAAGGACTGCAAAGTAGTAGAACTTTGGCAAAGGGTGAAGTGGACCTATACGTAGGCAATAAAGCAAGAGTTACTGCTTTAGCTGTAGGAACATTTCATTTATCTTTGCCTTTAGGCATAGTTATAGAACTTAATAATTGCTATTATGCACCTACTATAAACAGGAATATTATCTATGTTTCGTGTTTGGACATGGAAATTTTTGTTTTACGATTAAGAACAAATGTTGTTCATTTTCTCATAATAACATATTTTATGGTAATGCCCAATTAAAGAATGGGATTTATGTTTTAAATTTAGAAAGGCCCGTTTATAACATAAATACTAAAACGTTCAAATCTAATGATTTATATCTCACCTACCATTGGCATTGCCATTTGGGACATAAACGAAAAGCGCATACGTACATGATGATGGACTTTAAAAATCTTTTAATTTTGAATCATATGAGACCTGTAAATCTTGTTGATTGGGAAAATTAACTAAAATTCCTTTTACTAAACATAGTGAGATGGCTAGTGATTTATTAGCACTCATACATATTGATGTATGTAGACCATTAAATTCTACTGAGAAGAGGTTCTCATTACTTCATTACATTTACTGATGACCTCAGTAGATATGTTTATGTTTATTTAATGAAATATAAATATGAATCCTTCAAAAAGTTCAAAGAGTTTCAAAATGAAGTACAAAACCAACCTGGCAAGACAATAAAAGCCCTTGTATCAGATCGAGGTGGTGAATATTTGAGCTAGGAGCTTGACGACCATCTTAAACAGTGTGGAATAGTTCACAACTCACTCCACTTGGAACACCATAATGGAATGGTGTGTCTGAAAGGATGAACCAAACATTATTGGATATGGTTCAATCTATGATGATTTATGTAGATCTTTCATTGTCCTTTTGTTTGTATTCTTTTGAAATAGCTACATTTACACTAAATAGAAGTCCATCAAAGTTGGTAGAAATGACACCATATTATACGTGGACAAGAAAGGTTCCTAGTTTGTCTTTTATTAAGATTTAGGGACATGAAGCTTATGTTAAAAGGTTAACATCTAATAAACTTGGATCCAAATCTGATAAATGCTTCTTCATAGGGTATCCTAAGGAATTATATTTTAAATTTTAAGTGAATTTATGTTATAATTACGTATATAATCATATATTCGCATTATTTAACAGGTTTAAAATATAATTTAATGATTAGAGGATTTTATTTTCTACATTAATTTGACAATACCTTTTAAGGATTAAATGACTTAGAATATGTATCTTGCTTTTTGTTACTTCTTGGTAGGTCTCTATTGGAGCACATTTATTCCTAACTTTCTCATTTTTTGGTACGCTTTTCCTAACTTCAAGAAGTCAAGAAACTGATGACATTGACCAGATTAGGTTTTGTAATTATTTAACTTGTACAATTGAGTCCATAAGAGAGAAAATGATTAGTTTACATCCCTAATATAAAAATTTCCAAACCCTTTTGCGCTTAAAACTTTTGAAGAAATGGAAATTGATGTGAATGGATACAATAGGAGCAATCTCTTTCTTTCTTGATATGATTTGAGCTTGGTATAAACTTTGTTAAGTCAAATTATATAATTTGAATCAACTTAATAAGGAATTAGCGACAGAAAAGAAACCGTTGCAAATTATCGATAGAAAATCAATTTATGTTTGTAATATTGATGAGAAAAATTTTATTTAGTGGTGGTATTAATATCCATCTCTAAATATGGAAGAAAATCATCCCGAAAAAATTTACGACGGACTTTAGCAATAGTATAAAGTGTCCATTAGTAAAGAAGGTGGAAATTATTGGCAGAATGAAAAAGTTTTGAGTTTACTGAAAGAAATAGATCGTCGATAAATAAAACTACGTAATTTTCTTTTACAGTAAACTTGAATAAAACTATTAAAATCTGATAATTTTAATAGTTTTAACGACAAACTATTAAAAACATAAGGAATAACAAAACTCCTTATATCATAGGCTAGCTCGAATAGTTTATCTTTAAGGAAGTGGGAACCTCCGTACTTAAGTTTACTACCAACACCTCATCAACAGTTTCCTTACTTGGTTTCTCCACTAATTCTTCCTCAGTCACCTCTATCCACTCTTCTTCTTCTTCTTCCTCTTCCTAAATAGAGGATTTTGACTCTTCTTTTTCAGTTATCTTCTGCCAATTCTCTATTTCCTCTTCTTGGATAAAGGTTTCTATGTCTTCTTCTTTAGGAAGCTTCTTTTTACTACTAAGGATGATTACCTCTCGGTCGATAGTATCAGTTTCAATAGACCTATAATAGAGGATAAATCAGAGTTGATCTCTGTTAGTTGTAACCGAGAAAATTAAATCGTTAATCAATTCGCAGGCTATCCTCAAATTCTTCTTTGCGCAAGTAAATAAAAATCACAACTGCAAAATAATGAAAAACACCGACGTTTGGTAACGCAGTTCGGCATACTTTGCCTACGTCTGCGGGGCTCTCATCCAGATTAAATTCTTTCACTGTAGTTCACAAAAAATTACACCAGATTGATCTACCTGTAAGACCCAATCTATGTAATCGACCCACAACCTAACTACCCGTGAAAGACTTTCACACCCAATAACACGACCAACTCGTGTTAACCTCGTCAGAGGATTTATCAAACTATTTCTACTTGAAAAACAAAGACAAGTAAAAATAAGA
>JANZLD010000007.1:18341350-18355002 GCA_026413575.1 Erythroxylum carthagenense | reverse complement strand
TAAAGTACATTTGTAAGATACCTGATCCCTTTGTTGGTTTTGATAGCTACAACACCTCTTCCTTTGGCGTAGACAACGTGTCCATTCCCAAGCTTGATCTTGGCTGTAATGGATTTGTTGAGTTCATTAATGGCTGACTCGTTGGGTGTCATGTGGCTGGTGCACCCGCTGTCAACAAGCCATGTGGTTTTGTTAGCTTTGGTTAATTCTTCCATAGCCATGAAAAGGTGTTTAGGCAGCTGTACTTCTTCTTCTGTTGTGACCTTTGCTTCCTCTTGAGGAGCTGAGGTTGTTTCTTCCCTCTGCTTGGCTCTGCAAAATTTTTGGGTGTGTCCTGTTTTGTGGCAGTAATTACATTTGAATTTCCTTTTCTTCATGAACTAGCAATCACTCGTCTGATGGTTGCTTTTCTTGCAGTGTCCACAGGCTTGAATCTTTCGTCTTTGTCCATCTTCTTGATTTCCTTTGAATTTGCTACTTGCTCCAGGTGAGTTTCCTGGTTTTCTGGATTTTGGGTTAAATTTCAGTTGAGTAGAAAATGCTCCTTCAAGCCCTTCTTCTGTCATAATGTACAGTCTCTTCTCATGAGCCTCCAGCTTGCTGCATAACTGTGCCACGGTTAAAGATTCCCAATCTCCAGCTTCTTCTATCGCTGCGATCTTTGCTTCAAATTTAGGAGAAATACTGATTAGGATTTTTTCGACAATTTTCTTGTCTGCAAATTCCTCACCGTGGAGTTTCATTTGGTTCACAATGTCCAGAACTCTGTCAACATATGCTTCAATGAGCTCATCCTCCTTCATTTTCAAGAATTCGAACTGTCTCCGTAACGTCAGCAGCTTGGTAGCCTTGATCCTATCTGAGCCTTCATACTTTGCCTTTAGCCAATCCCAGATCTCCTTTGGCGATTCCATGTTCATTATGGACGTAAAAATGTGGTTGGCAAGAGCTGAATGCAAGACTACTATGGCTTTGTCCTTTTTCAGCAGTTCAGCTTCGTGTTCCCGCATCTGGGCAACCGTGGGATTTGCTCTTAGAGCTGGTGGTCCAATGTCTGATTCAACCACCTTCCAAAGTCCCTGTGATTTGAGGTGAAAACGCATCTTTACAAACCAAATGTGAAAGTGCTTGCCATCAAAAATTGAGACGTTGGGTGTTGAGGAGGACGTTGAACTTATTGCTGCCATTTTATTCAGTTCCTGGTTTTGATGGTTGCTATGCTGGTCGAAATTGTATAACTGATTTCGAAGTTAATCTCCACAGTCCCGAAGGAATTGGAGCTCTGATACCATGTAAAAGTGGGCAAAGTAGTGGAGAATATGATTTTTTTGTGGACACACAGAAAACGTTTCCTTTGATTCCATATATAAGGAATACAAACATCTAAAGTGGACTTCTGCAGGATACAACTTTCATCTGCGATAATACTTATTTTAAGCTAACAACTTTCCTTCCCTCAAAATTACCTATTTAAACTAAGATACCGTCTCTAGCAGCATAAAGGTAAGAAGCATAAAAACAGCAAAACAGAAATATTCGATATGCTATTACAGCATTGACCAATATGCCACACCCAAAAAATTTGTCCCACTCCATTCCTATGAACAAAACAGCTTTAAACAACAAACACAAAATATCTCTGCAATAAATCTCTGCTTCCTTTCGATTTCCTCTGCAGCAAATCTCTGCTTCCTTTTGTTTTTTTCTCTGCAGCAACTTCCTTTTTCAAGCTTGGACAGCAAAAGCAGCAGAGGAGTTTAGCATGCAAATTCATCTTCTCCAACAGAATCTCTGAAGCAACAATTCGGCAAAACTTTTAAAATGACGGATTTGGGATTGATGAAGTATTTTTCGGGGATGGAGATTGATCAGAGTGAAGGAAGGATAATATGTTCGTGATGTGCTGAAGAAATTCAAGCTAGACCAGTGTAAGGCTGTCTCGAGTCCAGTATGTCCTAAAGAGAAGTTTATGAAGAAGGAAGATGGAGATGAAGTAGACTGTAGAAGTTACATAAGTATGGTAGGCTGCTTAATGTATATATCAGCCACTAGACCTGATATAATGTATTCGGTAAGCTTACTCTCCAGGTACTTGAGCAATCTTGGAAGACAACATTTAACAGCAATCAAGAGGGTGTTGAGATATCTCAAAGGGACGATCGAATTTGGTCTCTTATATGAAAGAATAGGTATGTGTGAGCTCAGTTGTTACACGGATAGTGACTGAGGTGGAGCAACCGAAGATATAAAGAGTACATCTGGATACTGTTTGACATTAGAATCAACTTGTTTTTCCTGGAGTTCGAAGAAACAAGAGCTGGTGGTTCTCTCAACAGCTGAGGTTGAATTCGTGGCAACTACCACAGCGGCAAAGCAAGTTGTATGGGTCAGAAAATTACTTGGAGATTTGCAAGATCACTTATCATCAGCTACTATGATATATATGGATAATCAGGCGGCAATTTCCATCTCGATGAATTCGGTATTCCATGGAAAGACAAAACACTTCAAACTTAGATATTATTATCTAAGAGATGTACAACAGGAAGGAGAGTTAAAACTCGAGTATGTTCTTACGGAGAATCAGATAGCTGATCTCTTTCCTAAAGGCTTTCATGAGTCGCGATTCGAACAATTAAGGAAAATGGTGGGAGTTTAGGAGATGGATTTCTGATCTAAGGAGGAGAATGTAGGATATGTGTCCCAGAAATTTCAGACAGAAGTAAAATGCCCATACATGCCATGCAGCGACGTAAAGAATTCAAGAAATTCAAGAAATGTTAGTTACAGTTAGTTAGATGTCAGTTAGCAAGAATGAGTTGCTATAAATGTAGTTGTAGAACACAATTCATCAAAGGAAATCTCAGGATTCGTTGAGTTCTTAAAACCTCTGTTTGCCCCTGTTTTCAGTTTCTCTCTCAAAGTTTTCTGCTTCTTAGTCTTTAGTTTTCGCATGGTAGATAGATAACAACAACAGGATTGGAAGAGGAAGAAGGAAGCTTAGGAAAAGAAGAAGAGGACGAATTCAAAGGCCGGAACAATTCAGATAGTATGGACTGCTGGTTAAAAATGACGACTGAAGGATAAGAGGAGTTCGTGAATGAGAAGGAAGACAGGAGGGAAATGAAGTAGAAGATGTGAAGATTAAAAAAAAAAAAAAAAGGCAGGAGAGTGGTATATACACAGGAAGCAAACAGGAAGAGAGAAGAACCAAGTTAGCAGCGAGTTTAAGAAGTTACTAGGAGTAAAAGAGAGTATAGCTCGAGGCACTAAAGTCCAGAACACCAGAAAATCTGAGCAAGAAGCAGGATCTTCATGGTAGGATAAAGTTGCCAACAGAACTTAGTCTCCCTCCAATCGCCAGCCTCTCTCTCATCTAGATACTGTTTACGTCACTGTAGACTAATCTACAGTGAAACGTGGAGGTCGGAGTTTCGATCACAGTGTTACGACCTCGTCTCTCTCACTCAATCACTGTGTTTCGCTCATTCTCGTGCTCATGCTCACGGTGTTTCTCAAGACGCTCACAGTGTTTGTAAACGCTCACCTCCTAAAAGATTTTGCATGTGAAAGGGACTTTATTACAGTTGATCAAATGTAACAAGTCAAACAGTTAATTAGCATTAATAATTAAAAAATCTTAAATCTCTCAAAGTATTAGTAATAAAGTTACAAGAGAGGTATTGGAACCTAGATTTCAGATTTCTGTGGGATAGCATCAAAGCAACGGAACATAGCTTTTGTAGCCCTTGCACCTCTTAATTTTCCAATGCTGTATTACCATAGATTGAAAACTCCTATGTTTGATTTAACGTTAACTAGAAAGAGTGTGATTGCCAGCTGAAATTGTCAGTTAGCCGATACATACTAATTATCCACATATTACAACAGAAGTGCTTGCCTTGCCTTTGACTCCCCGGATTACTGTAGGTCGTCAGCGATCGAGATTTGAGACTATGGATGCAGACATCAGCGACCAGAGGGTTCTGAAGTTGGTATACCCCGGACACTTTGTAGAGATTCATGAGAACCCCATAACTGCGGCAGAGATCATGCGTCGGAATCCTCGACATTGCGTTACTCGTTCAGATTTTTTCAAGTATCCTTGGATTGTTGTTCGACCTGAGTCCATTTTAAAGCCTGGTAATGTTTTCTACGTCGTTCCTTACCATACTGTCCACCGTTTAAGTCAAACAAGCGGGTTTCAGGACCAGTTAGCATCGACGACTTTGGCCCTGAAACACGAGGAAGGAGATTCAACAGATTTATATTTTAAGAGTTCTCTGCAATACTTCAGACAATTATTAATGGAGAATGGTTCTGATTATGAAAAGCCTGATCAAACACGACGGAAAATAGATTGCAAGTTTGAAATTCCAGAACGTTGCTTGTTACTAAATTGTCTTCCCAGTAAAAGTTATCAAGATCACCATCCTCATCTTGGTAGAAATGATCCCTTTATCAACTCAGGCTTGGAACAGAGGAGTCTAAAGTATTCTCAAAATACTACAGACAAACCGCACTCAACTTTTCCTTCGTTAAAGGGTGAAAATAGGTACAAGTCTTGCCGGGGTTCTAAGCAGCAAAAGCCTATCAGTTCATTTCACAAGCCAAGATCTTTGGTTTCATTAAATGGCACCTCTTGTCCTGATGCTCAATTTCTTGAGGAACAGCATGGAGACCAGAAGTTGAAGCCTTGTCTGAAACAGAACAGATTCGCCAAAACTCGAAAGGTTAGGGTTAGATTCCAACTTCCAGGTGACGCTGATACGTAGTTATACAGTAATCTCAATCTGTGTTTCAACAGCTTGAGTGTCCTTGGTTCCCCGAGGTTTAACAGGTCATATATATCTACGTAGGAATATAAAGTGTTTTAGTGTCCCCTCCTCTTCCTTGCTAGTGTTTTGACTTTTGAGGCTACATGGTCCGTCCCAATTTCAGCTGTAGTTTGTGTCTGATTGTTCTGTTTTTGACAAGCTTCGAATTATTTACTGCAGAAATTGATCTTGTTATTCAGTTTCTCTCATTCAAGTTCTTTGTACACGGCGTAGATAAACATCACATTTGATCTCCTGTTTTGGTTTTTGTCTATTGATCTGATTATGATAATTTCATGAGCTCCATCAGCGAAAGACGAACTGAATCGGTCTTGTGTTCATCGTTAATTCAAATAACTTCTGATTTGCCAGATCTTAGCAAGCATGTGTGGTCAAAAGACATTATTATGGATATTGTGATTAAGCCATAGCCATACCAATCTTTAAGATGTCCTTAATGGACTACATAGAAGTTTTCGACAGCGATCGATTTAAGCTCAGTAAGATGTCGCTACTGGAAGAACAAACATCCTTGTTGTTATCGAGGCAAAGATATGCCACTTTTCCTTGCTCCATGTAAATTTAAAAGAGGCGTAACAAGGATGCTCCGAAGATTCTCAAATGTTATGACCATTATGCGTTGTGTAAAAGGTTATTCCGTTAAAAGGATGCCAGATATTGATGAGTACACATATCTTTTCTAATTTTATAGTATTTTATTGTACTCTACGAATCTCAATTATTTATTTACATGAATTTCATATGAGTCTCGCATAAATAAACGCGAATCTTGCATAAATGAATTGCTGAAATTTATGAAACATAATAAGATACCATAAAATTTTTCCGATATTATGCTCAAATTTTCTCATGCACGCGCCTCAGTAAGTATCCAAACTACCGAAAAACTTTGCGAGTGAACCTTGCAAATACGACCGATATTCGCCGCTCACGTCAACTTCAGCTCGATGGGAAGGAATGCCTCTTGTTGTCACTTTATGTTCATTGGAGGGTGACGATGTCTTCAGTTTGCTGCTTAGTCCGCTGGTTCTGTTTACAGTTTTACTATTGTAGAGGTTGTTCACAGACAGCCTTGGACTCTCAGAACCACGTTTTCTATTATTGGGAGGATATCCAATGGGCATGTCTCCTTCCAATATTTTAAGGACCTGTATCATTCAACTATGAGAGCCACTTATACGAGTCCTAATAGAGTTTAAGATAGATAGTGACCTTAGACATCCTTGGTCTTCCTTCCGGATCTGGCGATAGACATAAACTGGCTGCATACATCATTCTGTCAACTTCTGCCTTGTGAAAATTTTGCCCCAACAGAGGATCTATCATCCCTTTGATCGTCTTCTTTTTGAGCAATGGATTTCCCTGCAGTAATCAAAGCAGAATCAGAAAGCAGCTTTAGTGTGCACTGCTTACAACACTAAATCAACATGCATGTTTCTCGGCATCAATTAATGAACAAGAAATCAAACCCTTGTAGCACCAGGTATAGTGAGTAACTATAACATGTCTGCATATGCTGTTCCACTAGGTACGTACCGTGCGTACCTATAACATGTCTGCAGCATATACTGACACTTGTCCATATGAGGAATAAAAAGAAATTTACCAGTTGAAGTACAAATTGTTGTCCTGTACTTCTTGAGAACTCTGTCGATCTAATGCCACTCAATAGCTCCAAGAGAACAACCCCAAATGCATATACGTCAGTTTTTTCGTTTACAAGCCCGCTTTGTGTGTACTCAGGAGCCAAATACCTACAAAGTCGATACAGCCGAGTAGCTTGTAACAGAATTGTGTATAATGGAATGTTGACAGAGAATAACAATGATGTGTAATATTCATAAGATCTCACACGACATGGCTTCTTCAATTCTTCTGAGTTATTTCCCCAGAAGGGAATTAAGAGACAACTGAGTATGGAATCTAACAAACAAGGTCAGTGCAAGGTTCATCCTCAGTGATTGAGCTAGTTTCATTTGTCTAGTTTACATGGGTAGTTTATTGTAGCAAGTAGAGACATTGGACGCAGGAAAAGGTAGAAAATATAGGGAAGAGTGCAGTTAAAGTACATATATTAGCGAGCACCAGGCTCATAGAATTCCCTTCACAGTGTGATGTATGTCTGAAGAGATCAATGTGAGAAATGGAAAACACGAGAATGAACGTAAGGACATTAGTACCCAAAAGCCCCAATGACACGAGTCTCCTCAGCTGACTGGCCGTCGACCTGCCATCTTGCTAGTCCAAAGTCCCCTACCTATGTGGATAGAAAATGTTATTAGTATATATATGAATACAGTAACAATAACTTATGCCAAACCTTTAGTAAACTATGTGATATTAGGAATTGAAGATTGTTGTTATGAACATTGACTAACCATGGGTTCAAAGTCATGTGTTAAGAGGACATTGTTAGGCCTGAAATCCCTGTGAACAATGCAGCCCACTCGGCAATCTTCGTGAAGGTATCTTAGACCTCTAGCAGCCCCTATAGCGACCTTCATTCTTTCATGCCAGGCCATAGCCTCGTCGTCTTGTTTTCCTGCGTTGGTTTTTGAATATTATAATTAAATAATCAAATTTATTTTTCTGATATATCAAATAGATGAAGAAACAGCATCAAAAGAGAAACATTAACTTACTGTTGTATAAATGCTTGTCTAGAGAGCCATTACAGGCATACTCATAAATGAGGAGCCACTTTGTCTCAATGCAATAGCCAACGAGCATAACCAAGTTCCTGTGCTGAGCACAGCTTAATACTTCTACCTCTGAACAAAATTCGGATGCTCCTCGAGCACTTACTGTATTGTACTGCTTCACTGCCACAACTTGCCCATCAGCCAATATACCCTTGTAAACAGAGCCGTTTCCACCTTCCGCAAGGAGATTATCCTGAGAGAATCCATTAGTTGCTAATTCAATCTCCTTGTAGCTAAATTTCCTTGGGGACTTCCCAAAAGCAGGGGTATTGTGCTTGCAAATGGAGCAAAGGGGTGGTGGTGTTGGCCTACGCTTGAGTGAAAGAGACATTGCCCTTCTGATGCTTGAGGTTCTTTCTATCTCCGATGGAGAAGATTTCTCTTCAGAAAGTTCTCTTGACATGGGTTGTAATTGCCAGCTTAACCTCTCTCGAGGTTTCTTCAATCCAGACATTGAACCCGTAGACCTTCTGGCTGGAAAAGCTGCAGCAGGAGTCCCGCTACTTTGAACTTTTCCTGTATGATCAGTTCGGTGGTAAGGTTAAACAGAAAACGACTTTTGTTAACAAGATGACAAGTTTATTTTCCTACCATTCTTGATGCCTAAATTTCCCCTATGGCTCCTAACTTTTCGATCCACGGGACTTGTTGATGATTTATTACACAATTCTTCAACAATCAAAGTTGAACCCATATCCTTTTTCCATGATTTAGTATTAGTTGTAGAGGGGCTGCTACAAGCTGTTTGTGCGTAGACTTGGTAATGCATGTAACCAGAATCTAAGCGAAAAACAGCAGGACTATTTGACATGGAGTATTCACTGGAAGGGCTTGCAGTACAATTGCAGGACTTCCCTTTCTCCGCGCTTGATAGTGATATTGAAACGTCTGAGTCGGAATTTGGACTCTCTATCCCAAGGCTACTTCCTGTGGTTGCACTGTTGAAGTTATCATTCGTTAAACTAATCTTGTCGTCTTCAATTGCAAGAAGCTTATTACTATTCTTTCTTGATACGCTGCTGACTGACTTCAAGACTATTGAAAGAGCGTGGTCGATGATTACAATGTTGCAGTTCAGTTGTCTGACGCAGATGTCGCCTTCTTTCTTCAAGTGCCTGTAACATGAACAAATTGGAGGCTTTAGGCTTACCAACTTCACTCTTCTTCAGACATTATGGTACAATTATATGACCAATCCGTCAATTGTAATTCGAATAATAGAGAGGAAAATTGAAATAACTTACTATTGAAACTATTATTAAGTTATGGTGACATGGGAAAGGAAAAACCATTAGCTTTTAGTTAATCACCTGTCTAAAATCACCCAGGTCGCTTCCATGTCTCTGGCTACTTTACCAACTGACCCTGGCCCTGCATCTTCTGTAACTGTTACTCGACCGCGAAGCTAACTCGCCAACAAAAGAAGAAATAATATATATGTACAATTTTATTTATTATAAAGAAAATACAGTTTCCAATTAAGAATGTCCAAGGTAACTGTAATACCTGCTTCTTGTGTTCCAAGCACAGTTCGCGCATCATATGCATACAGGCATTCATTATTTGCTGGGACTTGGCTTTATTAGAAACGAGAGCAGCAGCGTAATCATCATCTTCCCTACTGTTTCTGTGACGACCACCTCCGATACTCCATCTCCTTGGCAGGCCTACAACCAACACAGTCAGAATATACAGTCGTATCCATCTATTTTGTCCAAATAAAACATCTCAGGACAGCATACATGGAAGAAGATAGTGATTATTGTCATAGGACGCATTCAACGGACGTCGTCCAACAAAATCCTGTGGAAGCACCGCAAGTACGATGACAACGTCCGTAGGTTTGGTCACAGCATTGCAAACTGCCCATTCTAGTGCATAATCTGTTATTTCTTTGGCAGCATCAACGCCTACTATTATCACCTCGCCTTCCATTTGGCTTCCTTGGAAACAACTAGTGATACTTACCAAGTTATTAATGGACACACACTTAAATCCCGAGCAATCAACTTCCACACTGAGTTTGCCTCAAATATAATAATAATAATGATGATCGTGATGATGCTTTATGACATTGAGGGAGGACAATGGAACGAACAGATGTGCCGAGTCATGGACTTGTTCAAAGAGCGCCATTGGGCAGAATGGAGGGACTAACCTGTATTCTTCCTTTGTCTGTTTGATTTGGACGGACTTGTAATTTGTCCGTAGATCCCTCAACTTTTTGGATCATCCCTTCGTATCTAGCTTGAACATGGAGTTGTGTGACATCCAATTATATAGCTCTTACCCTTTCTTCATTTCGAAGCCTTTGACGAGGTCATTTATTTCCGCAGCTTCAATGTTGATTAATCATGACAAATGGTCACTAGCCTTGCATATTCTTTTTATGTTTTTGGATATTTACACGTTACAAATCCTTTGAGGCGAATTCTTAGTTTATTAATATGGCTCTAAATGTATATGACAGAGACCCGGTGATTGATTCATGCACCAAGGTTCAATCTCTCTCTTAGAAATCCTCTATCCTTCTGAAAGATAGTTACGTGATGCATGCTAGCAACTCAAAGATCCCCACGGTAAGAAGCGGGCATACGATTCCCCGCTGGCATGATATTAAAGTTTGTTGTCAATTAGTCAAGAAAGCAAATGAAAAAAGTACGAACAGTCCTCTCCATTGGAGTTTGGATCGCCATGCCACACTAGAATCCAAATATTTTCTTTTAGTAAATTTTATACAAATATAAAAATATTATTTATACCACTAGAGATTTTCTGAAAGAAATCTCTTATCAATTAAAAGATATACGGTAGTGTAAAATATTAATAAACCTAGATCAAAATAAATAACACTACCACTGACACTCCTCCCCTATTTTCTACCATGACACCTTAAAAATGTAACCCTTCTTTTCAATAGCCTAAACCTAGTCACAAGCATTCCAATAACTCTAACATTTCAACACTTACATACGCAACCTAAGTAACAAACCGCAATCAAATTTGATAAAAGAAGATTGAATATTTAATATAAAACTGTCAAGATTGTCTTCATCGTATTATAAGTCATTCTCGAAGGAGCTTCCATAGGGCATGATTCTCTAAGTATTAAGCTTCTGATCATCTGACTTGCAAGCATAAGAGAGTTGTACACATAAGACTCCAAAACCATATCCTGTCAAAGCTCCATGCTTTCTGAAATGTAGTAGAATTGCCTACTATTTCCATCCTCTCTTTTGCTCCTCCGAGGAGAATAAATATTCCCAATCTTCTTTTTCGCCAGAGAGTATTATTTTGTAAGAAACAACGTTATCTTTCTCATAATGTTTTGTCCTTCGGTAGTTTTTGGCCTGAACAGAAGTGATGTGAATGCTGAGCACGAATAACATTCATAATTAACCACCCAATTGGAGTGCACATTCATTACTTTCAATTTTGGTCTACAATACCTGGAATCAATTTCATTATAAGCGAAAATTAAGGCTATGTAGTTTATTCAATAAGATGGTATCAATTTCAAGGTAATCGACACGCGCAACTTGCTAAAACCTTGTTAAAAAGCAATTCACAAATTATAATAAGTTCTCGATAGAATTGATGTTTTGTTAATCAAAAACGAAATCATAGTAAACATAGTTCAATTCAGTTGGTGTTATACCTTGGGATGCAAATTAAATCCTAATGAGAATATTTAATTTCCTTGTATTGTTGAGATCAGTTGTCTTTTACTTATAGCAGGAAATAATATGAAATATCGGAAGTCAATTAGTTTCCATATTCTATAGTAGTTTGGGTAGGATTATGCTTTTATATTTTATTGTAAGTTCTCAGTATATAAGGAACCCTGGTATTCTGTCATTGTACACCATAAAATGAGAGAACAAAATTCCTATCGCAACTGTGGATGTTGGCACACTGCTAAACCACATAAAAATATTGTGCCATTTAACTTTCTTTCTTGCAAATTCATTATTGTTTTATATTTATAGATATTGATCCTAACAATTGGTATCGAAGCAAGGTTAGGAAATCACAGGATTTAAAACAACAGAGGATAGGAAGGTGAAAATCCAAAACTTCAATGGGAAGGATTTTTGGGTTTTGGAAGATGCAGATTGAAGATTATTAGTAATAGAAAAGTCTACAACTCCCTACCTATCAATGAGAAGAAGCTAGATTCCATAAAAAAAAAAAAAGATGAGTGGGATCTATTGGACAAGCAGATGTTAGGTGTCTTTCGGTTGACATTGGCTAGGAATGTTGCGTTCAACATTATGAATGAGAAGACCATCACAGGATTATTAAAGGCCTTGGCAAACACATTGATTGACTTTTTTTTAGTACCAATATTGAAATAATCACAAGTGCATGACGTAGTTGTAGCTAGTATTGACAAATGTCGATACCATGATGACTATAAGTACTAGAAATTACTGTTATTCTATTATCTAGTCTACGTAATTGATTTTGATTTTTAATTAAAAAAAACTAAGCAAGTAAAATAAATAGGCAGCAAATTTGAGTCAAAGAATTACAGAAGCACTTAGTAAACTACCCATATCAAAAAATTAATATCTAGGTTTTGAATCCCCTTAAAACCCTTGATAGATTGATCTTTTATTATGTAATTATTTTATTGATTTATTAGACCTTGAAGATTCCCATAGTATACTAATAGATGTCTTTGAGTTTAATAACAGCTAATCCTAAGGTTTTCAACTGAATTACTCATGTTAAAATTTATAGGATTGCTTTACCGATTTGTGAAACAGTTTGACCATAATCTAGAAGATTTATGTCATTTTATCTCTAGGACTGCAATCAAATCATTCCAATTATAGTAGATCTATTCAAACAATGATTTCTCAATCTCTATGTTATGAAATCATATTATAATCCAATATGTCATATATATTATAACATAAATATAACACACAATCATATTACAATATATCAGTCAAACTAATTGCATTGATAAAAGAATCAAAACATATTAAAATATTGACATAGGGTTCATCTAACTTAAACATTAAAGGAATTTAGTTACATATGATTAAAGACGAAATCAAACAATAATAGAGAGAAAAACGAATGGAAAATAAAAGGTTCATAATTCTATATCTCTCTATTCATCTCCTATCAAATATTCTTGCAAGTAGAGGTTTGATCTTCTATTCTGTTGGATCTTTCGATGGTTTCTTCATGTTTTCCACTTCTCTAGAACAAAATCACCCCTTAAGTCACCTCTCAAAGTCTATGGACGTCTTTATTGTTTAAGAAGTGCTCTAAAGGCAATCACCTTTAGTACTTATTGTATAAATCATTTTATGATTAATAAAGTCATTTTTTATTATTTCAATGTTCATATATTTATAGATTTGATGTTGATCTTAAATTGATTTAATAAAGCCCTTGATACAAAACATAGCATGGAGGAAATTATGATAATGAGATTCCTATTATGTGTAATTATTTTAGTATCTAAACTTTACATAATCATAGGATTAATGTTGGGACCCGATCTCGAGGTCGGACCCCAATCGGAAAACGGAAGATGGAACGCTAAAATCGTAAAGCGGAACAAAGCAGACGAATGCAAATGCAAAGGAAACAGAAGCGAAACAGAGACTTATCAAAATCAAAAGCAAAGACATATCCGAAAGTGGATACATAACGCGAAAACACAATGCGAATCGAAATCGAATTATCGAATAACAGAAATACGAAACAAATACGGATCGAATACGAATCGAGAACGAAAAATTCGAATCGGAATCAGACATTATAAAGCGAACACGAAACGGATCTCAAAATGCGGAAAACAAAATCGAAAGCAGAATCGAAAACGGATCGAATTGAAGCAAATAAAACCGAATCCGACATCCGAAACAAATATCTTAAAAATAGCGTTGGAAACCTATGACTATTCCTATCCGAAACGGATCAAAACCGGTATAATTTTTTTTTCTTATTCATTCTTTTCATCTTAATTTATCGTATACAAATCCAAATCTTCCAACACTTAATTTTCCGCGATTGGAAAATTCATCCTCACAACCAAAATTCAAAACATACAATTTTTCTTATTCATATCATAACACAAAATCATCTT
>JANZLD010000007.1:18208032-18225588 GCA_026413575.1 Erythroxylum carthagenense | reverse complement strand
TTGAGAAACAAGTGTTTTATGGATTTCAATAAGAAGTTTTCTATGACAATAAACTTTTAAATGGTTTTGCTTATTTCCTTATTATAAGCTGTTACCCACGAGATATAAGCTCACCCCCCTTCATTCCCATCCATAGGAGATGAGAAGAAGACCGGGTGAAAGAAAGTGAAGATTTTTGTTGGTTATATGTGTATTATCGTACTTTTGGATTTTTGGGTATTTGTGTTGTATATGGCTTGGAAATGGTATTAATATGTTGTAAGCATGTATTTCATGATGTAAGTGACTTCTGAACTTGTGTATAGAATCAAGATACAAATTTGTGTATGGTTATGATACATGAATGGAATAGAATAGTGAATTATGATTTGTATAATGAATTGATATCTGAGTATGACTTGTGTATGAATACTGATGCGATAAGAATGAATGTTACGAAGATTTTATGAATTGAGGTTTGAATGAGGATAAATTTCCTGAGAGGAAATCAAGATTGTTTGTATGAGATTGAGTAAAGTGAAAATGATGAAAAAGAAAAATTTATACCGAATTGGATTGGTTAGAACAAGATAGTCTTATAGGTTTCCAACACAGCGTTTCTTCAAAGTACATATTTTCAGATGTCGGAAATTTGTTTCAGTTCGATTGAGCCATTCGATTTGCTCTCGATTCCTTCGATTTTGATCCGATTTGATTTCATGAATTTCGCTTTGATTTGCTTCCGCCCCTTTGTTTAAGTACAAGTCTGACCACGTTTGGTACATGTTTTCGATTTGTATTTCCGCTTTTTTGGTTGGGGTCCGGTTCCACAATCGGGTCCCAACACTTATGGTATCAGAGCAAGATGAGATTTTTCAAGGAACCACGCTTGAGATGTGAACATGATCTTAAGATGTATGACTGTTGATGTTTTGCAAGGCAAGGTTAGGTTTCGAAAATTCGGGATCCAACAATCATGGGCATGCATGGCCTCTCATGGGTGTGCATGCCCTCTCACGATGATGAATTGGCCTCTCATGATTGTGAGAAGTATTGCATGGGCGTGAGAGGTGTCTTACACCCTTGAAACTTCATGCATGGTCAGTGAGCATGTTCTTTCACTCTTCATTTTCTTGTATTTTCTTGTCTTTTTCTTGCTCTCTTCTTCTTCTTTATCTATAAAGACAAATGAGTGTGATTCTTCAAAAAATCAACTTAAATATAGTGCTTTTGACTCACCTTAGCTTCTTCGCTTCTGAATTGTGCTTAAAACCACATATGAGTTAAAGTTAGAATGTTAAGCATTTTTATAGCAATAATCACTACGTGTTATAGAATAAATTCATAATCAATTAAGCATATATCAATTTCCTCCACACTTAGCTTTTGACCTTCCTCAGGAAAAACATCAAAATTAAGACAATAGAACATTGACTCATTTCCCTTATGTTCCAAGAATACATAATCATAAGCAAAGATGAATGACTTTTAAAAATCATAGCAAGAATTTAACATTCAACGCTTCCACTCACGAATAATCAACATTCATTATTGTCCAAAACTGAGTAATCTAATAATAGAATTGGAAAATGTGTTTAAATAAGATATATTCTTAGGTACACTCAATACCATTCATAATCATGACATTCTACAAATTTGCATATCATTTCATTTCTCCACCACTAAGGTTCACATGAAAAATCATGGATCAAAGTACTTTTCAAAGTTGTAATGTGGGAAAAGGTAATGTGAGATGTATTTCGGTCAAGTAGCATAAAAGCCATTAAAGCTAGTGAAACAAGAAAAACACTCAATATAGTCATCAACTTCAAAAACTAACAATGACTCATAATTGTGTACATCAACTATGATGATTGCAAAAACCATGTTTCCTATCTTAAAGTGAAGCTCTCTCAACATAAACCACATTGAGCATATATCACTCACAAAAATTAGTCATAAACAAGATTTTGTAACCATAGAGAGTGATTATTGAAAGCAACATCCACCTCATATCCAACATAATCAAGTAACCCATTCAACATAACTTTAAGAGGAAAGAATAATCATAAACAAGTTTTCAACACATATGCATTTCCTTGATAATGTTATTTAAAGATTTTTTCTTTTTATTTTTTTTTACATTTTCTTTTTTTATAACACATTGAAAGAAACTATATCAACATGGTAATTTCAATGATAAGATATAAATTGGCATTCCAATAATTATAACCATCCCATACATATTTATACCTCTATATTTAGAATTTTTTACATCCACAAACTCAACAATCATAAATACCCACTAGATTTATGGCTTGGTGGGACATTTGGTTAAATGTAAAAGCATGAAATGTGGTCAGTGCACAAAGAAAGGCTACTAAAGCTTAAAAGGGCTTATAAAAAGGAAAATCATATAATGGGTAGGCTATTTTGTTAGGAAAAACAAAGAATGCCTCATTATTTTCCTGTTAATGCATGTGATAAAAATGTGGTCTTGAATAGAAAATCAAGAGAAAGTTAGGATGTCTATGTCATAAGGGTCACACATAAACAAAAGACAATGAGACTGATATGGATGTGTTAGTCTATGAAGGCTCAAAATCTCATTAGCTTTGTCTACCACTAGTTACTACTCTTCTAAGATAATGCATATTAGCCAATCACAAGAGAAAAATTACATGCTAAAGTTTACATTAAATTCTCTAGTCAATTCATTGTCTAATTATGACTATATAGTCCTAAGAGTAATAAAAAATGATAAAATGTTTTTTTGTTTGTTTATTCTCTTTCCCTCCTTTTGTTGAAAACTTGAAAAAAAACATGCATATAAAAAAGAAATGTAAAAATCTATAGAAAAGAAATTAACTTCCCTTAGTTTGCCTCTTGAGAAGAAGCGCCTTTGGGTACTGTTGTTGGCTTGATTCCATGTTTTCTCCTTAAGTGATGAAATTATGATCTTCTGGTGTCAGTTAATCCACTTCCATGTGAGGCTATTTAGGATAGGGTCTTAGTTGATGATTGATTGGGGATTCGTTGTGGGTAAGTTTTAATTATTAACCTATGATAATTTACAATCGCACAGGTCTTTCATGTAGTACCAAAGGTATCGATCCCATGAGGAGGGAATTAATCTAATCCTAAAATCTAAGGCTAGAAACAAATAACAAAAATTCAAGACGTAATGAAACTAATATGAGAATTTAATTCAATCAATAAAATTAAGAATCAAACACAAAAATACTAATTATTAAGCAATTTTCAACAAAACCAAAAATAAACAGAAGGAAATTACCAATTAAGAGAAAGGGAATTTTACCTATCCTTAATGTTAACCTAACTAATTATGAATTATTGGATTGTTGGTTCTAGACTATTCTAAGGTTGATTGCTCTCTCTCGAGTTATAACCATTAGCCCTAAATCATTAACCCTAATCAGATAATAGAGGTTACAATCTCTCAATTCACAACCTATCTAAAACCCTAATTAGTTCTTAAGTTCTTTAATAAACTATTGGAAACCAATACAAGATCTCTCTCTGCACAAATTATCGATAAGATTTAATTATAGTTTCTATTAAATCACCTAACTCTTATTAGTCCATTTAATCATTTTTCATTCGATTCACCCTCTCAGTGTTGGATCGAAAACAAAAGCATGAAAGATTAGGCTAAAATGGTGGGCTTTAAAAATTTTTTGAAATCAAAACACAGCAAAAATAACATAAACAAATCAATATGTTTCAGCCATACATGATACGGTATAAGGAAAATAACTTACATAAGAACAAGGTGGTAGAAATATACCGACTCCTTGCTATAGCTTTGACTCCTCGTTTTTGTATCCTCTTTGAATCCTTGCTATAGCTTTGACTCATTTGTATTCTTTCCTTTATCAATGTATCCTCTCCTTGTTGTATATTTGACCAATTTGACTTACCAATTGTTCTTCTTAGACAACTTGGTTAATAAGATCCTTTGGTGGGAAAGGAGAAGAAATATTTTAAGAAGATTTTTCTTGAAAGAAAGAAGAAAAAATGAGACTCTTCTCATCCAAGTTTCGGTTATGCATGCATGAGAGGAGAGAGTGAGTCAAAAATGCAAGAACACTCATTACTCTCCTTGTCAATTTCAGTTATCATGAAAGAAAGAAGTGACGTGCATCCAATGCATCACTTCATTCTTTATCAATCATAAAGAAGCCAACAAATGAGACGCTTCTCATTTGTTTAAGATGGCCATATGAAAAGACCAATAGCCTAAATGAGACTTTCTCATTTTTTATGGATGAAAGAAGGAAGAGAGAGTACATTAAATGCACGTCTTTTGTTCTTTAATCGAATGAATGCTAAAAGGTTACATTATATGCCATCATTAAAAGACAACCATTAAACCATTAATTATAAGATCATTACTCCATTTAATGATGATAAAAGCATGATATAAACCATCTTTAATTTAGCAATTCAATGCTAAATGGGCAGCTGCACATTTAGGTATAAAAAATCAAAATATGCCCTCCTTCTTTTATTTATAACTTTGTTTCAATTTAATAATTTAATTAATTAAATCAAACCAAAGTCAAGCCTAATATTAAATGTTCATTTGGGCTTCTAATTAAAGTAAGCCCAACATTCAATCATGGGCTTTAAAACCTCTATTTATATTTCTTACTTTGCTTGATAACCTTCCTAGAAGCCAAGTGGGGAATCTAATTAGACTTAGATAATTCAAGCTCTAATAAACTCGAAATTAATTTAATTAATCTCATTATAATTAATTCCAGCTTATTAACCAAATGTTATTCAACTTAAGATAATTAGTTAAACTCTTGAATTACAAAATATTATGAGAACACATGTTTCAAATAAGATGTCCAATTGCAAATTTTATTCTGAACCTTATTATAGCCATCTGCACAATAAAGCATAAAATTACTGTTTTGCACCTATGTTGATTTTTCCTTCTAGATCCCCCCATTTTACTTTAAATGGTGATTATCACACAAGATCTCATCTTGGTGTTAAGACTTGATGGGTAGCTAGTTTGTCAAACTATCAGTTTAATCACCAAATCTCCTTAAAACATCTAGAAGTGATGATATCACTACAAACTCTTTATTTGAGTGAATGTTCCCTAATACATGTTTCAATTAATAATTCCAACATGTAGACACTAGATTGATACTGTATAAAAATCTATTCCAATCATATCAAGAATTATAATGAAAAACATATGAGTTTACTACTCATCAAGATTGTGGTTCCTAATAAACGAATGCTAAGATGTATGTTTTAAGATTAAAGTAACAACCCACTTTATTCTTTAAAATCATACTTGATTCTAGATTCATTTAATAGTGCCATTATCGATAGTCAACTGCTATCATGATATGAAACTCATCATTCCCTTGAAGTAAACTCTTTTACTTACACGGGGATAAATTACAGCACTACAATCTAAACCATAATTAAGCGACCAACTTGATTATTCAACTGTGAATCAACTAATTTAGATTATAATAATATACAAGTTTCCCATACATCTCCATGTATATGTATATTACTTACAAAAGAATTTTGGTACTTTATGACTAGAGATATAATGCTTATACAAATAAAACCAAACTCTTTTTTTTATTAATAATAAATATTTTTATTACAAAAGTAACAGGAAAAAATTAAGTTATATGTAAATACACTTACTTTCTAGGGCACTGTATCTACATAACTCTTAAACTCAGTCATTATCAAATTATGCAATAGCATAATCAAACCACAATAATATCCAATAAAAACATAAACAATCAGATTCTCGTTAATTCAAAAATTGAATTTCAAAGGCGAGTTTAAAACATCCTTGACATTTTATATTCTATCATCAATGTCCAATCCAATTCTATATAATAATAAAATTGAAAAGAGTAGGAAGTACAATCTAAAATGGATGAAAAAAGGCAACAATATTAGGAAACCTCTTGATCCAGGAAGTACTTCATGTCAAGTTCTTCTCCTCTTCTCTCTTCCTTCTTCTCTTCATCTATCTCTTGGAGATCTCTCTTTATTGGTGATCTCAAGGTGGATAATTGAAAAAGCTCTTTTCTTTACCTCATTATGTTTTGTTTATATCCTTTTGTGTTTTGGGTAAGTCTAGGATTTTTCTAGGGTCTGAAAATTCTAAAATATTTCTTAAAACTTGATGTTTGTTAGTGTCTGCTCATCTGCTCGATGCAAGCCATGATCGTGGATCACATCTGACCGTTTTGTCATGATCATGGCTTAGAGCTTTTGTCATGATTGTGGCCTAACATGCCATGATTTCCAGTCAATTTTCAACCCAAATGTCTTTAAAACTTCTCCGTTCTTTGATGTTGACCTTGAAACACTAGCAAAGACATGAAGGTACCTCAAAAACATAATATTTAGGTCAAAGAGTTGTACTAACATATAAAACACTTAAAACATAAATAATTAACAAAATAATGCAATTCTAACCTAAACACATACTAAATGATTGAATTAATGGCTAAACACATATCAAACTATGCCCTAAAACATGATGTAATTTACGCCTATTGACTTCCCTACACTTAAACGTTTATCTATCCTTAAGTAAACAAAACAATAAACGACACAAAATCAAAAAGCACATAATGCAATAATGAGACAATGGCTTCAACTTCATGAAACAAGTTTAATTCTAAACACAATGATTCAAGTTGTTCCAAATATACAAAATCCATGCCTAGGAGCTTTGGACTAAATATACTTATTAATTTAAACCCAAATGTCAAGTTATTCACCCTTTTCAATTGTATGAACAAATTAATAATTATTTGGTCATTCAAACTCTGTAATGACTCCTAAGTATGTTTTCATGAAAAGTTAAGCTACTTATAATTTCAGTAAGTTTTATTAGAAATCATTTTTATTATTTTTTATGGACATCGACTTAGTCTTTTTACACGGAGGCAAACATTGGTGATAAATGTCGATTTGGTTACTCGACTAAATTACATTTTTATTAAGTTGCTTGGTTAGAATGTCATTATTGCCTTTTGACATGAAGCGACATGTTTATGAAGCGTGTTGATCCATTTACTTGGCTACATCACGTTCTATAATAGCCCATTTTCCACAGTAAGGGTTAGATCCTTAGATTATTGCATATGACTCCTATCATTTTAGCATTCATGAAATGCATTTCATTCATATGTATATCATTAGCATACACACATGAATTATGATTTCATAAACATTGCAAAGATAGTATATGCACTCAATTGACATATTTTAGGGTATGAAAGGTTCAAGATGATTATGATGTGAATTGTGTATTGTTTATGTCTTGAAGTTTGGTTTGATTGGTTATAAGTTGCAAAATTGTAATTAATTGTTATAATTGGAAAAACTGATGCATGAATTGGATACTTTTATGCTTTATTCTTAATGTATAAAAACCGAAGATTATAGTTTGTTTTAAGGATGAATTAGATTGAATTTTGAAGTACAATGAAGGTGAATTAATGCTAAAGAAAGGTGCTAGTGTAATGTTCTTGAAGTGGGAAAGAACTGGGATTACATGAATGATAGTGAATGATTTTTTTTTGGTTTTCGATACATGAAAAATTAGGATGACTAAGCCTATAAATTAAGTGACATTTTGCATAGATAAATGAATGACAATTGGCATAGGTAATTAATTGAAAAATGGCAGCAATGAATGAGTGAAAAATGGACTAGTAACTAGGTGACATTTAGTAGCTTATGGAGGGGAGAAGTGACTTACATGCTTAGTGACATATTCCATTGTAACATGGAGACACCTAGCATCTAATGAACCAAGCTACTTCAGGATTAGTTTCTATTGTATTCATTCTTCTCCTTTCTGTTACTTTCACCACCGAAACACTCACGCACTCTCATAACTTCTAAAATTTACTTTAATTTCATTCATAGTCACCTCAAGTTCCACACAAAAACTGGCTAAACAATTAATTAAAGTATTGATCTTTATGGCATGTTATAATAGAAAGATTATGATGATTGAATTGGGATAGGTTGTATATGATGTTATTGTTGAAGATGTGTTGGAAGATGGAGAATGAATGGGTACTTTTCTGTTCTATTTTTGTATGTATGAAAACAGTAGTTTATGGGATATTGTATGGATGATTTAAGTTGCGATTTTAAGTATAATTGATGAGGAATTCATGCTAAAGATAGTTGTTATTAATTTTTTTTAATTTGGGAAATTAGAGCTGTAGGTGTGTTTGTAAAAAAATGACTATTAATGACATAAGTGAGCAGAATTTTGTAAGCCTTAGTGTAACCAACATGGAAGTTAAGTTAACCTGAAATGAAGTAACTTTAAAAGACATGAAATCTAGAAAATTTCTGGCGTTATTTATGTCTCTAAGCTTGTAAAATTAGTGAAGTATTGAAGGTATTAAAGTTACACACGTTAGTGATGTTGATGACAAATTGTGAAATTTTAATTTCAGCCTCGTGTACATGTTGAACCAGCTGAGAAGTTTCACTCTAAATTGGTATATTTGGACTTGATTAAGGATAGGAATTAGCCTAGATTGTTGCTTGGTTAATTGGTTAAAAGCTTGATAAGTTTATGTAGTCAATTAATGTCATAAGCTAAAAAATGGACTGTTTTGATGTGGTTGAGTTCAAATCTGAAAATTATGATTTGTTAAAGGAATAAATGAGTTCTTCTAAAGCAAACATGATCTTAAGACCATGAGTAATGTGTATAAGGTGATGAATGATTGAAGAACATGGGGTAATTATAATTGAGAATTAGGCAATTCTATGAATATATATTGCTAGAAAAAGTTTGGTGAATGTATAGATCTAGCTTGCTGAAATTCTAGATTTAAAGCAATAATTATGTGAGTGTTATAAGAGGCTTTTGGTCATGCAAATGTTTAGGGATAAATGTAGAGTATGGTTGATGAATTTGGAGTAAATCAAGCTAACTTAAAGGTATAAATTTGATTGTAAAATGGTGGTATACAAAATATGATGTTTGAATGGTCAAGATTTATGAATAGTTACATACCCGAAAAGGTCAATTAAGCATACATTAAACATGAAACATATATATGTGCATGATTGAATATTCATATGATTGATTAACTTAGTAATTTGTGAACTATATGTGTGTATTGCATGAATAAAGAAGCATAAATTGAACATCAACATCTAGACATTGCCGAGTCATCAAGGCAATAGCTTATCTGGACCATACTGTGAGTTAACCTATATGTTTTCTTACTATGACTGAATTGTTTCCAATTAAATTTTAGATATTGAATTGTTATTGATATGATTGTTATAATTCTAGATATTGATGGTCCTAGGACTTTTATATTCAGGATTTTATTTGAAGTGCTTTCTAATTGTATGTAAATATGGAAAATGTGTACTCAATTGAATGTTAAATGTCAGACTCAGATATGACGAAGGTGATAAATAACTATGCACACTGAATGAAAGTTATTGATAACATATTATGTGAATTGATTCATTCCATTACATTGTTATGCATGATCAGATAAAGGAGTTGTAACTGGAATGACTAATGTGAAAAAATTTTAAAGCTTAGAAATGTGCACAAAAAGCCACATGCTTAGTTATTAATGAGCCTAGTATCTACAATAGGTATGAGATAGAATATGAAATAAGCCCGATATCCATAATGGATATGGGACAGTAAATAGGCGCTCAGTCACAAAAAAGTAAAAATGAAAGTGGAGTGACATGTACCTTTGCATTTATATATATCTTTACATGTATCTTGTGAATGACTGTGAAGAATTACTGAATTGTGTTGATATAATGATATGCAATGTTTGTGTACATATTGATGATATGAATGATTGAGAAAAATGATTGGATTATTCTAAAATTATTATATGAAAAGTTAGTAGTTCAGGATGTATTGCTGAAATGTGATATACATTGTGATATGATATTCAATATTGAATGATGTGATACATTTGCTAAAATAGGAAATACACTTAAGAATTTGGTTTGTATTTGTGATATTTGTGTTCTGACTTAAGTGAGCACATCTATGTTGGTTCACTCATTGAGTTTGCAAACTCCTCAAAATTGCAATGTTAATTTTCAAGTATAAAGGAGACTTATCTTCTAAGGTGATATAATAGAAGTCTAGTACTATCAATTTTGGAAACAAGAATGGCTCAAAGGTCTGGTTAGCTAATACTTGTAGAGTGTAGATAGAATACTTTTGTTTAGCTTCTCCTTTCATCTTGAACTTTTTGTGTAGAACGTTAAACTCCCAAATGTTATGTTATGTATAAACATGGATTAAATATGTAATGACAATGTAAGTAAGTTTCATTTTGTGAATGAAATGAGGGGTAGTTTTGATCTTTGGAAATACTTATATTCTATGTGATTCCATAATAAGTTGATGTGATTACTCTAATATGCCATTTTCATAGGGTATGTTCTTGAATGTCCTCTAGATGTTCGAGTATGTGCTTTATGGTAGTGGTGTGTTACATGTTCTCAACTGGCTACTATCTCTATTCATAACCTGAAGGCTAGCAGAATAGTTACTTATTTAAAATTTACAAACATTTTTTATTTAATGCCTACTTTGTTGCTTTAGCTACTCATTTTTACGAAAAAAATAGCAAAGCTACTTTAGTCGAAAGACCTACTTTGTTGCTTTAGCTACTTATTTTCATGAAAAAAATAGTAAAGCTACTTTAGTCGAAAGACCTAAAATTATGAAAGAATGTGACAACTTATAGGGTGATAAACTAACACTAAATCCTAATTAGCTTGCATATTTAGCCAAAGAACCCAAATCACTAATTTTGCGAGCTAATTACTCTTCACATCCTAATAGATTATGTTCAAAATTAAATCAGTTTCATTCCATGTAGGCCATTGACATACTCATACAATTAACAATATGTAACCTAACAAACTATCATACATTATGCCAAATTAACACTCAAAGCAAAACACACAATCCTCCCCACACTTGAAAAAATTAAAATAAAAAATAAAGACTAAATTTAAAAGAAAAGGGTTAAAAACAAAGCTTCAAGGTGATGGAGGCAGGGATGGTGTCTATAAGGCCCCAAATAACACCTTAGTAGGAATATTACATGTCTATGAAAGTATATGTGAAAGGAGTTAATGGTTATGATTTGATTTTGAATTGCATATGCCTTGAATTTTGGTTTGATGGATTATAGTTAGTAATGTGGAATTTATTGTCACAATTGGAAAAAAATTGATGAATGAAAATGTAAAACTGGACTAGAAAAAATGTCAAGTAACAAGACATGTTGACATATGAAAAAATTAGGATGACTAAGCCTATAAGTGAATGAAAAATGGCTTAACGTAATGGTGACACTTGGCTAAACCAAGTGAAGACATGTAGGTTACTCCATAAAAGGACATGTGTCCTTTTAAAATTAGGGCACCTTGCAAAGCAAGTGTAGAATCACTCCTTCACCCTTGATGTTTCTACTGCCTTTTCTCTACACCTTTCTCCTCACCAAATAAAACTTCACACACACTCACAACTCTTGGATGTTTTGCTTCAATTTAGATCATCATCACTTAAAATCCTTGCAAGATGCTGCATCAAGGAAGTTAGATCCTGTTATCTTCTATGCTGTTGTCTTCTTAGTGTGAAGATCATCCTACTATCACTTGGAGCTTGTTACATGGATGACTAGATTCGGTTGTTCATTGAAGTAGGATTTTAAGTTAAACAAGTAAGTGAAATTATAAACTTGATCGTATATATTAATACAAATTCCTTGATGCTTGAATTGGCATAGAATATGAGTTGTGTTGATGATACATTGAGGTTTGGAAAATGATGCTTGTATGAAAAATTTCGCTTTAGTTTTTAAAGTATGAATGGTAATGATTTGTGAGCTGCCAAATGAATGATTTTAAATTGGAATTGGATATAATGTTGACAAGAAATTGAAGCATAACTAAGGTATAATTGAGGTGTAATAATTGGACTATGATGAAGACGTGTTGAATTTGGTATAAGGATGTGGAAATTTAGAAACTTTTTGAAGGAAATGGATGGTGAAATTTTAGTTCACCTATCCCACGATTGTGGCAGCTATATTAGCTCCTTCACATGATTGTGGGAAATACTTTGAAGTGAGGAAATATTATTTTTTGCAATTGTTGAACCATATAAGGTTAAGACACTTTATAATGGTATATTTGGACTTAATTAGGCTTGAAATGAACCTTGCTTGATGTGGAATTAGTTAATTAAAGGTTGAATAAGGTTTGGATTATTAATTAAGGCAAAAACTTAATGAATGGAATGTTTGATACCAATGTAACTAATGTTGGAATATATGATTTTGTTCAGGGATGAAAGTGTTCTTATGAACACAAATGTGATCCAAAGAATATAAGTAATGTGAATTAGGTATGAATGTTTGTGAATTGGGAATTTGTGTGAACATATGTAATCACTTAAAGCTATCATTGGTGTAAGCCCTAAATTGTACCCTAGTTGGAATGTTACATGCTCATGAAAGTACATATATGATACGTATTAAAAAATTACGATATGATTGAGAATTGCATATGATTTGAATTTTGGATTTAATGGATCGTACTTAGTGAATTGGAATTAATTGATATCATTAGAAAATTGAGGTATTAAAATGTACATTTGGACTAGGAAAATTGTCAAGTAGCAAGGTAAGTTGGTACATGAAAATTGGAATGACTAAGCCTATGAGTTAGTGACATTTGACATAGTTGATGCATTGACAAATGGCATAGTTAATAAAGTGACACGTGGTCTAATTAAATTGTGGCATTTGGTAGCATTCACTAACTGACAAATGACTTAATAGAAGTGTGAAAATGGTAGCTTAAGTGCAGGACATATGTGACACATGCAAAGGTGGCGTATGCCTTAAGGTGGGAGTGACACCTTGAAAAGGAAGAGGCAAGATTTTGCTGAAGTCATTTTTGTTTTGGTTATTCTTCATTGTCTTGTAATCTCACCATTGAAACTCTATCATTTTTAATAATTGAATTGGATTGAAATATGAGTTAAGATGATTACAAATGAATGCTGGAAAAATGATCTTTGTAGGACAACTTCTGGTTTGGTGTTGATGTGTGGAAGATGTTGATTTGTGAGTTACTTAATGAATGATTTTAAATTGGTTTGTACTTGAATTTAATGAGGTATTGAAGCATGGATAAGGTAGAATTGAGGTGAAATGGATGGTCTTTGGTGAAGATATGTCAAATGGAAGTAAAGAAATCAAGTTTTGGAAACAATTTGGAAGTTGCGGGTGAGTGAAACTTCAGTTCACTCATCCCACAATTGTGGGATTTATAAGGTTCATTTCCACGATTGTGGGAAGTAGTTAGGAAGTGGAAATGTTGGTTTTATACTATTATTGGACTATATAAGTTTAAGGTACTCAATAATGGTTTGAATGGACTTAAATGAGCTTAAAAATGTACCTAATTTGTTGTGGAATAAGTTTGTTAAAGTTTGAATAAGAATTGGATTTTTAATAACTTAAGGAAGGTGTTATTAGATAACAAAGTATCTAATATTGGAACTTATAAGTTGTTAAATGAATCAAGTTTATTTATGAATGCTAATATGGTTTAAAAAACAACAATAATAAGTTAGTTATGAATGTTTGTTAATTTGGGAACTTGAGAGGTTATATGTAATATCTAATGACTTAATTTTATTGATGCAAATGCATTTTTGTAAGGTATATTAAGTTTGTTCAAGTGAGAGTGAATGTGTTCAATTTGAGCATGAGAAAAAGATTTCATATTTATGCATTATTTCACTGTTATATGATTTTGATATTGTGATAATTCCGAACCATCAATTGTCCGAGGAGTTTAATAATTGGGATTGTATTGGAAGTGCTTTCTAATTGTGTGAATATACCTAATGTTTGATGACTCAATACATTTATTGATGCTTTAATGCATATGTTTTTATTTATAAGGCTTGTTAAGTTTGATCAAATGAATAAGGTCATATGCTATGCATTACAACATTTACATGAAACTTCTGAAATCGGAAATGGTTTATTAAAATTGTTAAGTCCTAGTCGTGGGTAAACAGGCATGTCTAAAGGGGTTTGTAGCTGCTCCTATAACTTGACACTAAGGTGTCCCCTGATTATTAACATTACGGTGTCTCCTGATTTATAGACATTATTCTCTTCTGTTCCAGATACCAATCATGGGATCTTCTATTCTGGTTTTGATATAATCAAAACAAGTTTTGTATTCTGATACATGTTCATTTTTGATATAAGCAAATTATATTTTGATACAAACAAGTTCAGTTTTGACATAAGTCATACCATAATGTGAAAGGTATAAGTCTTCTGTATTGATTGATGAATTATATTCTATTCTGAGACATAATGTTTAGGTTACTTTGTATTATGAGCAATTAAAGATTGTTGTGATATGATTTGAATTTGTATATATGAATGTTAGACGACTATTATAAATAGTCATCATTATGCATTATGTTTAGTTATCCCCACTAAGCTATATGTTTAGCATGATGGTTTTGTCTTTAGGTTCTGAAAAGAAGGTTAAAGACTAGGACAAGGACTATCACAGTGGCCAATGAAGAATATGTTCTATTTTAGAATTTGCTTTGTTTTTAAAGATGGATATTTAATTTTTTGAGTTGTATATGTCAATATGAAATAGTTTGTATATTGTTTAATGTTTTGTAATAACTTTGTTACAGGATGGATTATGTTTACGACATATATTTTGATAACTTCATTATATATGAAGTACATTAGGGTTTGTTTCTGTTGATACCAATCATTGGTATCTCCTGTTTTGTTCCCGTTAACTACTTATGTAAAAAGGATTAGTAGGCTATTCTATTTGTGTTTTGATATATGTTCAATTATGATGCAAGCTATGTTTTGATTTGGTGCAAGTTATATTCTGTTCTGATACTTTTATGTTCTGTTTTGATGTAAGCATGTTCTGTTTTGAAGCATTTATATTGTAACACCCCACTATCATAGAGCGTATACTCGAACATCCAGAGGACATTCAAGAACATACCTTATGAGAATGACATGTTAGAGCAATAATAATCACTTGTTATGGCATGACATATAACATAAGTAGACTATTACTATGTTAGACTACTAGACTGCTACTAGATTGCCTTAAAAGTTAGCTCTCCTTAATACCTGAAAATCAACATTTGCAATTTTGATGAGTTCGTGAACTCATTAAGTGAACCATCATCGATATATTCACTCCAGTCAAAATACAACATCACAAGTATATCACGTTAGCTTGAAACAATTTCCATATAATTTTGTATACCAAATCACACTATAGATTATATCTCAATGAGCACATTATAAAACAAATATGTCAAATAATCTTTTTAGATCACTATATCAACATAATTCAGTACTTTTTTTTTCACAACTGTTCACATGTATGGAAACATAGCATAACATTATATCAACTCAACTTAGTCATTCTTTACAATGGTTTACATGATATATGTAAACCATTTTATATGTGTAATGCACATAAGACTCCACTTTCATTTTTATTTTGTTGTGACTGAGCGCCTATTTAAATGTCCCGACCCATTGTGGATATCGGGCTTATTTCAAATACCGTCCCGTACCCATTATAGATACAGGGCTCATTAATCGTTGATCCTATGGCTCTGTGTACACATTTATGAACTTTAACTTCATTTTCATGTTAGTCACTCTAGTCACAACTCCTTTATCTGATCATGCATATCAATGTAATGAAAATGCATCAAATCATATATTATGCTATCAATAATTCTCATTCAGTGTGCATAGTCATATAGCAAATTCATCAGACATATGTCCAACATTCAGCATATAGTTGAGAACATAATTTCCATATTCACATTCAATTTGCAAACACTTCTAATACAATCCAAAATATTAATCTCCTAAAAAAATTGATGGTACAAAATTATCAAAATTATATCAGTAACAGTTCATCCATGAAGTTCTCATTCTTGTTTGCAAATATGGCCATCATGTACCTTTGGAATGTGGTAGCGGCATTGTATAAACCAAATGACATCCTCCGATAAGCAAAAGTCCCATAAGGGCAAGTGAAAGTAGTCTTCTCTTGATCCTGTGGGTATATAACCACTTGATTGTACCCTGAGTATCCATCAAGAAAATAGTAAAATGCATGGCTAGCCACCCTCTCAGTTATTTGGTCTATAAAAGGTAAAGGGAAGTGATCTTTCTTGGTTGCCAAATTGAGCTTTCGGTAATCAACACATAATCTCGAACCTGTGATAGTCCTAGTCGAAATCTTTTTGCCTTTTTCATTTTCCATCACCATCATGCATCCTTTCTTAGGCACACATTATACAAGACGCACCCAGTCACTATTTGAAATGGGATAAATAATCCCTGCATCTAACAACTGTACTACCTCCTTTTTCATAACCTCCTGCATGTTTGGATTTAACCTTCTTTCTCGCTCTCTCACCTTTTTCACTCTTCTTCTAGGTTAATCCTATATATCACCATATTGGGGCTAATTCCCCTTATATAAAAAAATTGTCATCCCATAGCTCTCATCCTTTCCCTAATGGTCTCCATCACTTTCTCTTCTTGCTCAACATCTAATTGGTTTAAGATAATGATGGTAGGGTATGGTTTTCACCTAAAAAGGTGTATCTCAAATAAGAAGGTAAGGTTCTAAGCTCTAATGTGTGGGGCTTAATGAAAGAAGGTGGTGTAGGTGTATCTATTCTCTCTAGCTTCTCTAACTCGACTTCCTCACATAATTACTCTTCTCTTACACTCTTATCCCTAAGCACTTAAGTAACTTCATTAACTTCCTCTTCAATCTCCTTCACACATTCATACATAACATCAATCTTTATACATACATTACCATTCCTCGATTTCCTTAAAGATTTGGACATATTAAACTTAACTTGCTCATCGCCAATCCTTAAAACAAGTTCTCCCTCGTGCACATCAACTAATGTCCTACCAGTATTCATAATGGATGTTGTCTCACCCATTATGGATATGAAAGTTTGGGCTTGTATGGTGGTGGTTACATAAAAGGCCTCTCTTCCTCTTTCTCTTCTCGAATCTCCTTTCCTTTTCCTTTTTCTTTTTAATCCTTTTTCACACTTTGTTCCTCCATCTGCATGCTACTTCAAAGTCTGATAACCTTCAATTTTTCCCTTGGGCTGGGCTCGGTATTGGTTGGTAAGCTACTTGCACTTCTAGAAGACATGGAATTGGTAAGTTGACCTTCATCTACCTCCAAGTTGTGGATGGATGAGGCATGGTTCTGTTGGATCAGAAAAAGAAAACATGCTTTGTTTGGAAAAATGGTAGATTTCAAAACTTTTAAGAAATCATTACTTGCAGTGGAAGCAACAAATCCTAATTAACATGCCAATCCATACATGATATGGTATAAGGATAATAAAATATAAACAAGATCAGGAGTATTACCGACTCC
>JANZLD010000007.1:18154012-18164120 GCA_026413575.1 Erythroxylum carthagenense | reverse complement strand
ACCAACTAGGTTACTCACCTGTAACTTCCGAGCTACTGCCTGGAAGTCCCGGCGATGTCCGTGGAACGATGATCCAATGGCGCCTCTATAACAGTAAAGTACAGTCCATTACTAATTGCTCAATTAAACACTACAGTAATGCATATGTCCCAGTGAAATGAAGTACAATGCAGGTTCACGATTTTCCGGTGCTAATACCCAATTTGACATCCTATGTCCAATTCTGACTCTCCATTAAATTGATCGACAATAATTGCTCCATTCCTAAAATTCAGTCAATTTTCCTCAATTTATATTCCCTATAGCAATTTCCTATCCATTGGGTCAAACTTCTAGTGCAATTTCCAATTAAAACTCCAATAGTCTCAATTTGACACTTAGGTCACACTATGGACCATAATTGGCCTTAAATCTCTATAATTCAATACCAATTAAATCAAATCTAATTCCCATAATTATTCTCAATTGTAGACCTCTTTCCCTAGTTCAGTACGAATCTGGAATCGTCTTAATCGGAGGTCTACACTAAAAGTTATGCCCAATAAACCAATTTTTATCCAATGGAACAGTGCCCTTCGGCCTTGCGGCTCTCGCCGCGGCGCAAACGAGTCGCTCGCAACGGCGTGAGGATTGCTCGCTGCGGCGAACAATCCTTTGCGGGGGCGCAGCGAGGCGACGAAACACGTCGCGACGTCAGGAGCAATTAACGCTCGCCGCGAGATGACAGGGAGCACGTCGCGGCGTCAAAATTAAATGACGCTCGCCGCGGCGTCTCACGCACGCTCGCAGCGGCGAACGAATATATATTCGTCGTCGTCTGGCTCGCGCGCAGGTCGCGGCGTGCGACGAACACCCGTCTTCTCCGATTCGATTCCTCTCTCTAAACCTCCATTAAAACACTTCAACTACTCAAATCAACTATAATAAATGCCATAAATATAGTAGAGTCCATTAATAACAACATTAATACAATAAAACTTACCAAATCACAGATCGATTCACAATCTCTCAAAAACCACCGTAAACCCTAAAAATCCTTCAAAACCCACGATTACTCCACTCTAATGCCTCTAACCTTCATCAAACACAATAAAAAGTTAGCCCTAACACAATGGAGAGAACCCATGAAGGAAAATCGAGGAATCCTCACCAATGGGAGGAAACGAAATCACCGTAGAGGAGGAAGAGGAAGAACTCGAAAATGCCTTAGGTATTTTTCCCAAATTTTCAAACCTAATATTTATAGACCTAAGTCTCCAAATCAGTCTAAATTTCAGTCTCCAAATTTTAATGGTTCACATATTAATTTTCCTATCAGTGAAATCCTAATTTTTCTATTGCCATTGGACAGTTCTTTCAGTACTATACAGTCAATCAGTCAGTCACCCAATTATTCCCGGTCCGGGCATTTTCTCCCGAATTTTCCGAAAATTTCCTATAAACCTCTATAATTTACCAGTCACTCGTAACCAATTCTAAATCAGTCAATTTAACCCGATTACTCTAATTTCTCAATTAGCCCCCAATCCAGTCAGTCCAGTCAGTTCATACTCAAAATCAAATATCGGAAAATCATGAATGCATGCACCTATGGATAAATGCATATGCAATAAGCCTGTTCCTTTATAATTAGAGGCCAGTAACATGCTCAGTCAGTGAATGCAATGCAATCCTATCAGTCTGTCCCAATTTACCATAGTACCCTTGCTAACAGTAACGGGATGTTACAATAACAATTAGCAGTGAGTCTCATGAGCATTGCATATAACATTGATATGTATGTTTTGAATGACTAAAATGAACTATATGACTGCTCTGAATGTGAAACATGAAATAAGTGATCAAAGTGATACATGATGCTATTTGATTATTAGTGAAATGATGTAACTTACTTAAATTCATGAACAATGTATGTTATGTGATATGAGTGAGCCACCGAGGATGCTCCACTCATTGAGCTCGCAAAACTAACCCAAATTTGCAATTTTTTTTAGACTTAGAGAAGATCTCCAGTTAGACAAATTGGAGTCTAGCCACTGCATTCGAGTAAAGGATAGAGGTCGGGATCAGTTCACATCTGCATTCGTATTTCTTCAATTTTGTATCAAATTATTTATTCCACAATTATTGTATCATGTGTATTTGATCAATTCTATTTTTGTAATAACCTTCCAAATTGGAAAGGTTTGTAAATGAGATTGATCAATGAGTAACTTAACATTTATAAATTAAAATTTTTTTGAATAAAGTGGGCCTAATTTGTTTATTGATTTTCCATATATGTGTGCATTGTTGTTTTTGAAAATTTTGCAATGAGTTCGATTGACAAACTATTCGATTGATAGACTGTTCTAGCATACCACCCTTGTGGGGTACATACTCGGATATCATTAAGGATGTCGTATAAGTGTTGTGTAAGAGTGGAGTGCTACAACTATTAACACTGTTCACAAACTATTTATCATTGTCAAAAACAAACAGCAACATAATAGACAGTCATTGACGCTATCTTACATCACCAAGGGAAACATCATCACCATCGACAGCAAGGAGGTAAATAGATAATAAACATACTACACATGCTATCATCACTGGTAGCGTCTGGATCATTGAGGCATGATGTCATAGACCTAGTGAATTCACAGTCATCCTCGACGATGTGGCACCACTAAGAAAGTGCAGATATTTCTCACATACTTGAATATATATATATATATAGTCATCAGTTTTGTCCAAACAGAAAAGCATGAAGATTTTTAGAACTCGAAAATGTGACAGAGAATCATACAGTTACAACCAAATGACTCTGATACCACATGTTAAAACTTTCACTTCATTACACGATTATGTAGGATCTTAAACATATATAATTCTCACATATAAAGTTGTCATACCTTGATCCATAAAATCGAATGATGTTGATTCTCTTCTATGTTTCTATTCTTTCTCCTCTCATTATCACTTATATATTTTCTCCTTATATGATGGTTATTGGCAGAAGTAACTTAATAGGCAAGAATAGGACCAAAAGAGGTGACGTTTATAACTAGTTTTTAAGAAAACCACCTCTTAACTACCATACTCATCATGTCAGTATTAAGCTTTATAAACATTTATTACTTGAGACTTTAATAATCTAACAAATATAACTTATATTTTATTTACAAGCTTTATTTACCTCCCAATTGAAGAAGAAACGAATTCGAAAAAGTTGCAGCTAAGTTAGACGAACATTTAGCATACTAAAGATTCTCTAAAATCTTAAGCAATTAAAGAGTATATTTGAGCATATGTGTACATTGCATAAACCATAATGAGCCCAAATTTATTGGTATGCATAAAAAAGGGATATTTTGATAAGTGATTATTAGGTTATGTTTTTAACTTGATTTTGGGAGTATTTTACTTATGTTGGAAGATTTTTATATGATTTGGTACTTAATATAATTTACATTTTATTTATAGGCTTTATTTTACCTTCCAATTGAAGAAGAAACAAATTTGGACAAGTTGGAGCTAAGTTAGAGAACTTTTGACATAATTTTGGAGGAACACAAATTGAACATGGACCCATATTTATATAATAGATCAAATATGATCTCATGTTCTACTTTGTGCAGACTATAGTCTTGTTTCTCAGGAAACTTGCCACATAATGGAATAAGAATCAAATTTGGACCTATATTTATAGCCTTCAGATCTGTTTTCAAAGGATGAACCCACCAAGGTGCGATTAAAGAGTTACTACACCAACATAAGGTCAACAAAGGACGATATTAGAGACTTGTATTGGTGGTGATTTTATATAAATTAGGGTTTTATGCTATTGTAAAGAACACAAGACCAAAAGGAGTTTGTGTTAAACCCGTATTGGGGAAGACCCTTAGAATTTTTAGGGCTTTGTAGAAATAAAGGGAGCTTTTAGGGAATTAAAGAAAGAACATGAATAAAGAGCAACCACAAAGAGTTAAATTAGAGCATTTTGGGACAAGAAAGGAATAAATTTGTATACGAAGAAAGGGATTCTATTAAGACGTAATTAAAGAACTTGAAGATTTCAAGAATCCATAAGAATGATGTCTTTTATCTAATTATCTTTCTTGATTATTATTGGTTTCTTTTATCTTAGCATGAATTAAATTTGAATAAATCTAGATGGAATAAATCCTAAAATTTGAATAAATCTAGATGGAATAAATCCTAAAATTATCATTTTGGATTGATTTCTTAATTTAAAAAACACCAAAGTTTTATTGCCAATTATTCATGATTACTTATTATGATTGAATTTAGATATGTTAGCATTTTTATTTAATTTAAGATTTCATGTATAAGGATTGAAAAATCTTATGTATGAATATAACATGACTTGAATAATAAGAATTGCATTGAATCTTAAAGACATAAACACCTAAATCATTAGATTTAGAATCAAATCCATCAAGGGAATTTATAGAACGAGTTAATGTATTCTTAAGATTTTTATTATTAGAAAGAGATGTCAACTGAATAACTCAATGATATGGCTATATTTCTTAAGAAAACAAAAAAGAGATTTCAACCAAATAACTTAATGATAGGGCTATATTTCTTAAGAAAGAATATAACTGTAACTTTGACATTTCAGTTGGTCTAAGAAACTAAGGATAATAATTGAATCAAGATAAATTTGAGCAAAGGAAGATTCTAGGGAGATTCCACATCTAAATCACGTTTATCTTCAATCAGTTTATTAATATCTATTGCTTTAGTTGGCTATTTTATATTTGAACTTTTATTGTCACATCTGCATGTGGGTCGACTGGAAATAGCATCTCTACTATATAGGAGTAAGGCTACATACTATCAAATCTCTCCAAACCCTGCTTTATTGCGGGACTTCTAACTGGGTTTGATGATGATGATGATGATGATAATAATGATGAGTTTAGTTAATTACATCTTTATGCTAATTTTTGTCAAAATTCTACACTGCCACTTCATGATCCTTACTACCACTTCTTGTTACAAGGAAAACATAGCTTATTCCTCCTTAAATAATGATGATCATATGAAGCCATAGAAAGCTAGGGTTTCATGGTGATTGAAGAAGCTTTGGGTTAATCAAGTAAGTAACCTATTAATCTTCACGACTTTGATGAATGAAACATGTTTTGATGATAGTTATAGGTTAAATGTTCATAAAATAAGGATGGGTACATGCTAAAACGTGAATGATAAATGTGGGTAGATTCATGTCTTGCTTTGGTGTTTTAATGGGTAATAGATTATGGAATGATATAATGTTGTATTAAGTGAGTAAATGGTGTTTAATGTGTGCTGGAAAAATGTTAGCTGTGACATTTTCTACTGATTATGCATCTGTAATTTAACCATAACTTGTTTTACAGATATCTAAATGAGATGATGTTTGATTTGGATTAATTAGAGACATATGGTTACATTTTTCATGAAGACATTGATTTTGAATTCTATCTTTAAAAGTTTCAAAATTTGTCTTGAAGTTGAGTACTGGGTGTAGTAAATTGATGGATGAATACATGTGTTTGTGTTCTGTTTTGAGAGTATGAAAACTATGAGTGATGAATTGTGAATTAAGGGTATAATGAAAGTGAAAGTTATGTTAACCAAGATGTTAAGCTATGCTCTTGAAATAAGATGAATTAAGGTGATAGTTAGAAGTGAAATGAAAGTAGAAATGAAGTTGAATATGTGTAGAAAGTTGATGATGAATATATATATATGTATGTGTTCTGTTTTTAATGGTCATGATCAATCATAGGCTATAATATATTTATGGATGATATTGAGTTGAAACAGAATTAGAATAATGGGAAAATTATGAGTATTAAGCTAGAAATGATAGACTAAACATAAAGTGTTAAATGTTGTAAGTAAAGAGTTAGAATCTAAAACGAAGGATACAATTGGATATATGTTGGGGCAAGAGGTATAACTTTTTTGTAGAACTCAGATTGAGGTCATTTGAGTATTCTTTTGAAGAAGACTTCGAGTTCTACAACTTCTCTGAAGATCCTGAGAAGAGATTTTGATGTCTAGAGGGTCAAATTTTCAAATTTTTGTAACTAAATCGTGAAGGTTCACCCAATGGATGTAGATGTCTGCCTAACGGATATTCACTGGTCATTTAGTCCTAATTAAGGCTTAAATGGAGCTTGAATTGAACCTAGAGTGATGCTTGAATTAAGTGACTAATGTGTGATACGTTTGAAATGATAATTGAGGTTTTAACTTAGTGAATGAATGGATGATGTCAAAGTACTAAAGACATGAGCACAATGTGAATGAAGATGTTCATATGATTGTAATTATGATTCAAAGTAGTTGAGAAATGTGTATTAAGTGATTAAATGTGAATAAGAATTGGGTATTATGAGAGCATATAATGTTAGAAAAGAAATGTTGAGAAATTGAATTATGATATTAGAATAACCAAGTGTTCTTGAGGTGTAAGCCTAAGGATAAACTAGACACATACAAAGGATATGGATTGAATGGTGAACTTAGAATGATCATGTACAAATGAAGTGTAAACCTAAGTTCATCTAGAAATATATGAATTATGAAATGAGAATGAGCATACGATTTGAATTTAGATAATATACTCAGGATTGTCATTGAGCATGCATTATACACAAAACACACACACACATACATGTATGTGATTAAGTAGTCATAAGATTGTGCAATTAATAATGTGTGTACAATATTTGTTTTGCATAATGATGATGCAGGATAGAACGTCTGCATTTAGATATTTTTAGATCATAGAAGCTAATATTAATCTGGAGCATACTGTGAGTCGACCTGGATGGTCTCATTTTATTATTTTTAGTTTTAAATTTCTGCATTGAAGGTCTACTTATATGATTGATGTGCAAAGTGAATGTGATTGTACTGATTACGGACATTGAATATTTAAGGCGTTTAATGCAAATAAAAATCATTGGAAGTGTTCCTTGTATGTGAATTTGATAAAATATGTGATACTCAACTTGATTGTTGAATGTCGAACCAAGGTCCGATGACAAATATGAATGAGCATGTGATAGTTAATATGATTGTATAACATTGAGCACTTTTGATTGATTGAATAAATGTAATGCATTCCATTACATGAATGCACAAAATATAAAGAAAGTTGTGACCAGAGTGGCCAGCATAAAGAGCTTAAAGCTAAGAATGTGATAAGAGCCTTTGGCTTAGTTGTGAATATACCCAGTATCCACTAAGGGATATAGGACATTATCTGATATAGCTCGGTATCTACAAGGGATATGGGCTAGTAAAAAGGCACTCGGTCACAACAATAACAATTGGAAATGAGTCTCATGAGTGTTGCATATAACATTGATATATATGTTTTGAATGACTAAGATGAACTATATGACTGCTCTGAATGTGAAACATGAAATAAGTGATCAAAGTGAAACATGATGTTATTTGATTATTAGTGAAATGATGTGAATTACATAATTTCATAAACAATGTTTGTTATGTGATATGAGTGAGCTATCGAGAATGGTCCACTCACTGAGTTTGCAAAACTCAACCTAAATTTGCAATATTTTTTTAGGCTTAGAGAAGATCTCCGGTTGGACAAATTGGAGTCTAAGTTTTGTATAAATAGAAACGCATGAAGATTTTTAGAACCCAAAAATATAATAGAGAATAATACAGTTTACAACCAAATGGCTCTGATACCACATGTTAAAACTTTCACTTCATTATACGATTGTGTAGGATCTTAAACATATATAATTCTCACATATAAAGTAGTCGTACCTTGATCCATAAAATCGAGTGATGTTGATTCTCTTCCGTGTTTCTATTCTTTCTCCTCTCTTTATCACTTATGTATTTTCTCCTTATATGATGGTTATTGGCAGAAGCAACTTAATAGGCAAGAATAGGACCAAAAGAGGCGACGTTTATAACTAGTTTTTAAGAAAACCACCTCTTAATTACCATACCTGTCATATCGGTATTAAGCTTTATAAACATTTATTACATGAGACATTAATAATCTAACAAATATAACTTATATTTTATTTACAGGCTTTATTTACCTCCCAATTGAAGAAGAAACAAATTCGAAAAAGTTGCAACAAAGTTAGACGAACATTTAGCATACTAAAGATTCTCTAAAATCTTAAGCAATTAAAGAGTATACTTGAACATATGTGCACATTGTATAAACCATAATGAGCCCAAATTTATTGGTATAAGTAAGAAAGGGATATTTTGAGTTGCATATATTTATATGATAAGTGATTATTAGGTTATGTTTTTAACTTGATTTTGGGAGTATTTTGCTTATATTAGATAATTTTTATATGATTTGGTACTTAATATAACTTATATTTTATTTACAGGCTTTATTTTACCTCCCAATTAAAGAAGAAACAAATTCGGACAAGTTTGAGCTAAGTTAGAGAACTTTTGACATAATTTTGGAGGACCACAAATTGAACATGGACCTATATTTGTAACATAGATCAAATATGGTCTCATGTTCTACCCTGTGCAGACTACCAGTCTTGTTTCTTAGGAAACTTGCCACATAATGGAATAAGAATCAAATTTGGACCTATATTCATAGCCTTTAGACCTCTTTTCAAAGGATGAACTCATAAAGGCACAGTTAAAGAGTTACTACACCAACACAAGGTCAACAAAGGACCATGTTAGAGACTTGTATTGGTGGTGATTTTACATAAATTAAGGTTTTATGTTATTGTAAAGAACACAAGATCAACATGAGTTTGCGTTAAACCCGTAATGGGGAAGACCCTTAGAATTTTTAGGGCTTTATAAAAATAAAGGGAGCTTTTAGGGAATTAAAGAAGAAGTAGAGAGCAATCACAAGGAGTTAAATTAGAGCATTTTGGTACAAGAAAGGAATAACTTTGTATACAAAGAAAAGGATTCTATTAAGATGTAATTAAAGAACTTGAAGATTTTAAGAATCCATAACAATGATGTCTTTTATCTTATTTTCTTTCTTAATTATTATTGGTTTCTTTTATCTTAGCATGAATTAAAAGTTGAATAAATCTAGATGGAATAAATCCTAAAATTATCATTTTGGATTGATTTCTTAATTTAAAAAAAGACCAAAGTTTTATTGCCAATTATTCAAGATTACTTATTATGACTAAATTTAAATATGTTAGCATTTTTATTTAATTTAAGATTTCATGTATAAGGATTAAGAAATTATATGTATGAATATATCATGACTTGAATAATAAGAATTGCATTGAATCTTAGAGATATAAACACCTAAATCTTTAGAGTTAGAATCAAATCCATCAAGGAAATTTATAAAACGACTTAATTTATTCTTAAGATTTTATTAGAAAGAGATTTTAACTGAATAACTTAATGATAGGGCTATATTTCTTAAGAAAATAAAAAAGAGATTTCAATTGAATAACTTAATGATAAGGCTATATTTCTTAAGAAATAATATAATTGTAGAAATTTCTATTGGTCTAAGAAACTAAGGTTAATAATTGAATCAAGATAAATTTGAGCAAAGGAAGGTTCTAGGGAGATTCCACATCTAAATCACGTTTATCTTCAATAAGTTTATTCTTATCTATTGTTTTAGTTGGCTATTTTATATTTGAACTTTTATTGTCACATTTACATGTGAGTTTACCGAAGATAACCTTTTTATTATATAGGGATAAGGCTGCGTATTATCAGATCTCTCTAAACTCTACTTTAATGTGGGACTTTGGACTGAGTGTGATGATGATGAGTTTAGTTAATTACATCTTTAAAATTAATCATTCTTTTGTTGGATTAGATAATAGAAAGAAGATTAGTGCTAACACTTGTAGTTCTCGTGAGATTGACACTTGCTTTCATCAGACTATACTATAAGGACAATAGGTGCACGATCTTTAGCATAGTAGTTTTTAATCGTATTAACACATCACAATCACTTTGCTTTGTGAAAAATTGTTTAAGATATAGCTGTGAGGGTTCTAGTTAAAATTTGTCGACAGGCCCACATTCATTCCCCAGTTGAACCAAGACGCCTACACACCATAACCACTACTCCAACACACCACGT
>JANZLD010000007.1:18136447-18148443 GCA_026413575.1 Erythroxylum carthagenense | reverse complement strand
GTGCGATGGAGTTGAGAAGAGAGAAGAGAGGAGAGAAGAGTCGAAGATTTAGTTTTCAACCGGTTATCAAATAACCGGTTCTTGGATAAACCGGCCGGTTCTCTGTTAAACCGGCCGGTTTTTATATTCTAAGGTTAATAGCTAAAACCGAACCGGACACATGACCGGTTCAGATCATTTTCGGTCGGACTGGCCAGTCCGGTCCGGTTTTCACATCCTTGGAAGAAGCAAAGAACACCCTCGGTTTTGAATCACCCACGTGGCAACTCCTTGCAGTATATATTCTGACAAGGACTGTCCTAATTTCCCTCCTAGTCCTGTCGTGATCTCTTATTAGGATCGTATCGAAACCCCATGCTTTTCTCTTTTATGCGTCCTTCGGTTTGTTTTCTGTTTCTTTGTCCTGCAATGAAAGAAATGACCAAAACTAAATGCAGTATGTCTATAGGTATTATTTCGTCATTCCACCGACTAATCTCATCTCACGAGTTGGTTATTTCTTGTTGAAGAAGGGTAGAATATTGCACCTTTTTGTCATATCTCTCTCCGTTGTTCTTTTTCCATTTTATTCCTCCAAACGGAAGTTCTCTCTCTGCTTTCCCCAAACTTTCTTCGACGACATGGCGGAACCGCCAGATCATATTCTCAACGGCAGTATTTCCGGCGACGATTCTGTTGTATTAGATATTTGTGACGTTACCGATGTAGGCTGCAATGCCTCTACTTCTTCTGCTTCTGGTTTGTTTTTCTTCTCTTCTCTCTTTATGTTAATCTATTTTCTTAATATGCTTCCTTTCTGTTGTACCGGATACAAGAGTATCTAATGGAAAGAGATAGACGGGGGGAGAGAAAGAGAGAGTTTTGAGGATGTGTTTTTGATTGATTAGATGTTAACTAAATTATGTAAACGCTTTTTCCTTTTTAGGAAGTGGTGTTCCGAGGATCCCATCCGGCGAAGATTCAGTTGAATACGAGGTTCCTGTTCGTGGCCACAGTGGCGACACTTCTAATTCTTCTGGTATGTTTTCTTTTCTTAAATTTCTTTTCTTTTATTAATTTTATTTGGTTTTTAAGGATTGTCTTCTGGCTTTTTAAGAACAATCAATTTCACGATCTTTTACTGTATTTATGTTAATGAATTGATGACTTATTTATTTGTTTTTGTGGACCACATTACATCTATTTGTGGCTTGAAAGTTAATGCACTTTTTCTATATTTGGCTCCATTTGTTGAATAATACCTGCAAAAGCTTATATTTAGTTGCATTCATGATATGTTTAATAACGACAAATAAATGTCCGAAACAGAAGGTGAAATTTTGTAGCTTTTTTCAATTGACCAATCTACTGTAGCTAAAAAGGCTTACAGACTGAAATTTTTTTCAGAACATCAAATGCTGACGAACTTCTTATTTACAAGTTGTGCCACATTTTAGCAAGAGCTAATACTTTCAAACTCATGTAAAAGTTTACATTTTACCTTTAACTTATTTGGAGGAGCTGTGTTGGTGTCTGTTGACAAGTATCATACTGTTTTGTTGTCGTTAATCCATATTTACTTCTAGATCAACTCAAATTTGTTTTTTTCCTTTAACTACTTATCCACTAATACATATATGAAGTTGTTCCACTCAGTACCTGTTGACAGGAATGCTTCAAAAAGTGATGTGCCAGAGCAAGCATCAAATGCTGGTAAATCAGGGTCCAGCGCTCTTGAACCTAGAAAGTTAGTTAAACGGATGGAGAATCATCACCTAGCTATATTGATGGCAAAACTATTTGACGAAAGATTGTCTATTAGAAAGCAGGTCAGTTATATTGCTTTGCTCCTCTTTTATCAGTGGTTGGCTAGAAATTAGGGATAGACTATCTAATGGTTTTGGATGTTTTAATTACCAATCCAGTTTTTCAACAAACTTCTCATTTGATCTAAAATCAATAGCATGGCATGACTAGGAAGCCTTTCTCTTGTTCTTGTGTTTCGCTACATTTTAGTGTTTTTCTCTAAAGAAGAGTTGTCTTGAACAAATGTTACATATGTAGGCTAAGGATTGGTAATGAATAAAATTGAATTGCAAGGGAGAATAGCGTGCCTCTTAATAGGAAATAGTCAATTTCTATCTTTCTATTTGTTAGCTCCTAGTTAATAGATATTCCCTTGTAACTCTTTATATATTTACGTACGTTTCGTAATACAGATATGAATTTGATCAATTTGTTAGAGAATATATAAAACCATTTGAGTTGGCCTCACACATCAGCTTAAGTTATTGTGGTGAAATGGTCGCTTAACATGGTATCAGAGCCTCTATGACCAAACGGTCATGAGTTTGAATCATACCCCCACCTATTCTAATTAAATTAAGCACAAGATAAAAGTAAGTCTGTGCAAGTTTCAAGCCCAAAGGGCTTTCACTTGAGGGGGTGTGTTAGAGAATATATAAAACCAATTGAGTTGGCCTCACACATCAGCTTAAGTTATTGTGGTGAAATGGTCGCTTAACACAATTTAGTATCCTTTATGGTATCAGAACCAAAGCCTAAAGACATCACATTTTTTTCAAAATCGAAACACAGCTGTTGCTTTATTCCAAGGAAGGAACAATCCACTTACGCTCTTGATTATTCAACAACAAAACCTCAACAATGACCCAAGACAATGAATCTGTCGTTACTACAGCTATCGTTGCCAATACTGAAGCTGCTCTACCTCAAAACCTGATCATTGTTCACCACGGGTTTCTCGTTCGATTTGAAACTAATTGGTGCAAACTTTCTTGCTTGGAGAGTACAAATAAGCGCCTTGCTAATAGGATATAACGTAAAAGGTTACATTGATGGAACAATCCCTTGTCCAGCCACCATAGGACCAGAACTTGATCTATGGATTCGATAGGATCGGTTCGTTCTCCATGCTCTGATGACCACTGTTGCTCCAAATATCGCAACACTTCTTGGTTCTGTTCATTCATCTAAGGAGGCCTGGGAGCTCCTCGCAAAGACATATGCTGGAAAGTCTCAATCGAGACTCATGTCTCTCAAAGAGAGACTGATTTGTATTCGGAAGGGCAGCATAAACATCTCCGAATATTTGAAGGAAGTTAAAGGAATTGTGGATGAAATTGCAGTTGTTAGTTTGCCGATTGATGATACGGATTTGGTAATCCATACTTTGAATGGTTTGTTTGCTGATTTCAAAGATGTCAGCGCTGCAATTTGTGCTAGAGAGACTTCGATTTGTTTTGATGATCTACACAAAAAACTTGTTGATTTTGAGCGCTTTTTGGAACGACAGGCAAGGCTGGAAGAAGCTGTCTAGGTGCCTTTTGTGCATGTCTCCAGCAAGCAGTGCGCAGGCTTCAATAAGCGCTATGGTCGCCCTAACCACAGCCTGGCATCGAACAGAACACCAGTACCCAAGGCTGCCTTTGTGAGCCCTTTTGTCACGCCTGGAATGTCCGGGCTACAAGAAGTCATCTGCCAATTCTGCGACAAGCCTCGTCACATTGCCAAGACTTGTTGGTTACTACACGGGAGGCCTGTCAAGCATCAAACCAGGATTGCGTGGTTAGTCCAGTGCCCAAACAGTGCTCCAGGTGCCGACAATGTTCGAATAGCAGGGCCATCTCTGCAAGGGCAGTGGATCCTTGATTCCGAGGCAACTCATCACGTCACAAATGACTTGAGCAATTTGTCCATTCACTCACCATACGGAGGGGACGATTATCTGCAGGTTGGAGATGGATATGAGGTTCCGATCGAAAATACTGATAGTTTCTCTCTTATTGCTAAATCCAAACCAATTATGTTTGACAAAATTTTACACTTGCCCAAAATTAACAAGAATCTTATTTTCGTTAAACGGTTGTGCACATGAAATAACATTTCCATTGAACTTTTTCCTGATTACTTTCAAGTGAAGGATTTGTGGACACAGGCAGTGCTCCTTATAGGTTCACGCCACAATGACCTCTATGACCTCTATCTCCCGACGAACAAACTAGTCGTGTTTCATGCTCGTCTTCCAAGTCCACCCGTCCTACATCACATATTAGGCGATCCGTCTAATAAATTTTTTAATTTTCTATAGTCGAGTCATAAGTTAGCATTGTGTCCAGTACTATCAGATTCTTATGTTTCTTGTCAGCGTGCGATAAGTCATAGACTTCCGTTTTCAGGTCTTCGTTTGCAAAGCACTAAACCTTTAGAAATAATATTTTCTGATGTTTAGGGTTCTACTCTGATGGTTTCAATTGATGGTTTTTGTTACTACTTAATTTTTGTTTATCATTTCACAAAATACACGCGGATTTACTTGTTGAAAAACAAATATGATGTTTTGTCCACATTTGTCAACTTCAAAACGGTTGTTGAAAAACACTTTGAAGCACCAATCAAAAACTGCTAATGGAGGTGAGTTTATCAAACTCAAAACCTTCCTTGTCAACAACGGTATTTCTCACCTAAAGCATCGTTTATGCCTGCTGAAAATTCATCTCCACCAAACCAATAGTACAATTCTTCATCACCAATGGTTACTTCTGATCATACATCACCCACCACCATCACCATCACCATCATCACACATATGGACACTTGTACCTGCTACAGAAGCTGAGAATGTGATTGGTTGTATGTGGATTTTTCGCACGAAAAGGAATCCGGATGGATCGATGGCTCGATATAAGTCCCGACTTGTAGGAAAAGGGTACAGTCAGTACCCAGGGATTGACTACAAAGAAACTTGCTCCCCTTTAGCGAAACACCAAACGATCAAAATCATTTTATCTTTGGCCTTGACAAATTCTTGGGCCTTACATCAAATGGATGTCAATAACGCATTCCTATAAGGCTGTCTTAGTGAAACCGTATATATGCAACAACCACCGGGTTTTGTCAATCAGGAGCATCCGAATTATGTTTGCAAACTACACAAAGCCATATACGGACTCAGAAAAGCTCCACGAGCCTGGTACCAAGAACTCTGCTCATTTCTACTTCAATATGGTTTTATCAGTAGCACTTGTGATTCTTCTCTTTTTATATACAATTGTAGTGGTGTGATCATGTACTTCTTGGTATATGTGGATGATTTATTACTAACTGGCAACTTAACAACGGAGCTTCAAAGATTCATTACAGATATTTCTAGAACATTTTCACTGAAAAACGTGTGAACTCCTTCATATTTTCGTGTTATTGAACTCATACCAAATGTTGATGGTCTATTCCTCTCTCAACAATGATACATTCATGATCTACTCATCAAATTCAAAACGGCAGATTGTAATCCGTGCACCACCCCTATTTTTACATCGGCCACACTGAAACTTGATGATGGTTCAACCACAATGGATGGGTCTCTTTATCGAAGCATCTTAGGAGCTCTACAATATGTAATCTTGACCAAACCAAATCTTAGCTTTGCGGTCAACAAAATTGTCACAGTATATGCATAAACTGACTAAACTTCACTTTCAGCAGTTGAAGCGAACTCTTCGATATCTCAAACATATACATGACTATGGTCTTCAACTACATCGACCGAAACATTTCCGGCTTCAGGCATTCAGTGATGCTGATTGGGGAGGAGATGCTGACACCAAAACATCTACATTTGCATATGTTATCTATTTTGGTGACAATCCTGTTTCATGGAGCTCAAAACGACAACGTATAGTAGCTCGGTCATCCACAGAAGTAAACTATCGAGCAGTTGCCAACATTGTTGCAGAAGTAATGTGGCTTTGCAATCTACTACAGGAACTATATGTTCAATCATAGGATGAGCCAAAGATTTATTGTGACAACTTGGGAGCTACGTATGTGTGCTCCAATCTGGCTTTCCATTCCCGAATGAAACACCTTGCCTTGGACTATCACTTCATCAGAGAACAAGTGCAACAGAAAAATCTGACACTCTCACATATCGACACTTGATCAGATTGCGGATTCCTTGACCAAACCATTGTCTCTGCATAAGTTAGAGCTTTTTTGGAACAAGATGAATGTCACGTCTTGAGACTTCATCTTGCGGGGGCATAATAGGAAATAGTCAATGTATATCTTTCAGTTTGTTAGCTCCTAGTTAATAGATATTCCAGTACTTAGTTTGTTACAACAAACCCTTGTAACTCTTTATATATTTACTTGCGATTCGTAATACAGATATGAATTTGATCAGGCAATTCAGTATCCTTTAGCTCTTGGATGGTGTTGAAATCTCAATGTCATGAAGTCAATTAAGTTATTTAGATAACATGGTGTGGGAGTTCCCTCATTGTTGTCTTACTACGAAGTATTTACGTTCCTTATTGCACATAAGAACTCCATCTTTTTATTAAACCCATTAAAATTCATCGTTACTAAATATTTTACTTGCATATTAAATAAACAACACATTCACCCTAGTTAGTGCTGGATGTCAGACCTAGTCATAATTGTGTGAGGTATGTTGGTTTTCATGTCTCTAGTGGCTAAATGTGGGTCTTTAATTAGTCCACTTAATTTGTTTGTAGATAATGTGAAAAAGAAAGGACTGAAGGATTGATGTATATCATTTATGAATGGAATTCTTTGGAATCCCTGCTTGTTGCCCTTCCACAAGCAATTTTTCTTTTGAATATGGCAGTTATGTCTTTAAAATGTTGCTAGTGGCTTTTTCTTTTTCGCTCGAACTTCAATAAAATTCTTGTGATGAAACTTTACCACTTGTCCTCTTTGAGGTCAATAAAAACTATATGGACGCAACAGTTATCTTCTGTATTTATCACATTTTGTATCAAATGGATATTCAGGTCTATCTATTAAATATTATTGAGGTATTACCTTGCAGCTCCTTCGTTATATGTAGTTTAGAAACTCTTTATTTTTCCTTTGTCAGTTTGTAAAGTCTTTATTTTTCCTTCACCATCTCTCTGTTTCTTAATATAGTTCTTGATTAACATTTTCAGCTCAAATTGTTTCGTCGACTAGCTACTGTCAAAGATGATGGAACTGTACGGTTTGAAGTTCCTGGAGATGTCAAACCACCAAGCCTTAATTTTGGAGCTGGAGTTGTTTGTGGAGATATTGATGAGGAACATCTTGGCATACCTACAGTTAAAACTTTACCTCCCTTGCAAATAGTAATGCTTATTGTTGGAACACGAGGAGATGTACAACCGTTTGTTGCCATTGGAAAACGCTTCCAGGTTATATGCGCATGTTTGCTGAAATTGTTTTCTTCACCCAGTTTGAAGACCTATTTTTAATTGTAATTTCCATGAAATTAAATTGATGCTACAACTTTAATCATTAAGCATACACGTTAGTGTTAGTTCAGGAGCTAAAGATTTTTCTCACTTCAAGACTAAATGTTGAGAAGGTTAATTTTTCTTTGGCAATTTCTTTTTAAGTATTTTGACTCTGATCTTTGTGATACTATTCAGAAGTATATTTAATTGACCCATGTGTACATCTAGGAAAACATGGAATTTTTAGGGAAGAGATGGCACCAAGAGATGCTTTTCTCTAATAGAATAGATCTTGTTTGCAAATCACCTTTATGCTTTCCATACTATCCCTTCATCTACTGATTTTCTGTATCACATGCTTAAAAAGGCTGGAGTTTGGCTGTTAGTTCTTTTCTGAATTGTCAGTAAGCTTCTGTTTGGAAGATTACCTATCCACAACTTATGCTTCTTACAGGACTTACCGTTGCAAATAGGTGAAATTTTTTTGTTAATCTCTGGCAGTTGTGCAAAATACTAATAGGGCACGGTTCTTGATAAACTGTAACTGGACAATTATATTCTGATTGCCTCATGATCTTGCAATTTCAGTGATTTTGAGTTGATGCGGATAATCATTTTCTTGCAGGAAGATGGTCATAGAGTTAGGTTAGCTACTCATTCAAATTTTAGAGATTTTGTGCTGACTGCTGGATTGGAATTCTTTCCTCTAGGTGGAGATCCAAAAGTCTTAGCTGGCTGTGAGTCTCCTGTTCACATTTTAATCATGAAGGTTTTTTGTGGTGGTGGCCAACATTTATTTATTTATGTAAGACGCTGAAATGATAACAGTCATTAAAAGTGCGAACTTCAAATATTATTGGGATTGAAAAAGACATCTAATGTTTTGTATATATATACGTGGTAGTTCCTGAGTGTCATATCAGTTTGACCTATGTCAAAGTGGTCCTTTGATAATCTCTATACATTTGTTATTATGTTGCAAGATGCATTACCAAAATCTTGTGTTCTTCTACATTATGTCTCGGTTTGGGATATTTCGACTTCTTGACTCCTCAGTCTCGAGTATAGATTGGTTAGCTACGGTTGTAAGTTCTTCCTTACGTTCTCTTTTGTGATTGTTGGCATCTAAATAAATTATTATAAATCAAGTTGCCTGCTTGAGGTCTATATTACTGCTTCCCATTTCTATGCTTAAATTCAATCGTTGTGAAGTGTTTGGTGAATTCAGAATCACTATGACAATTGTTGTCATTTCATCTGCTCTGTCTTTTTGTGTTTTGCTTACATGTAAACATTCCTTTTCTTCTGTGCTTTTTTAATTTTCCCTGTGTAAGTTTTTTGACCCATGATGGTGATGCAACCAGATTAGAGGATTCGACAGTAGATTTATTATGTTTGAAAAACATTGCTACCTCATCAAAATAAAGATCCAAATGTTGACTGACACAATTTCACTTCAAGCCATTAACTATGAAATGTTTTCTTTACCAGTGTGCATGTTTTCATCTTTTACCCTTTTCCATATAGAATCTCTAGAGGTTGCTTTTCACATTAAAAACAATTTTATATAAGCATATTTCTTGCAGATATGGTAAAGAATAAAGGTTTCTTACCATCAACACCTTCAGAAATATATATTCAAAGGAATCAAATGAAAGAAATCATATTCTCTTTGCTTCCTGCTTGCCAAGCTCCTGATCCCGAAACAAAAGTCTCATTTAAAGCAGATGCAATAATTGCCAATCCACCAGCATATGGTAACCCATCCTACAGTTTTGTCCCTTCAGGATTTCCTCTCTTATTTTGGTTGTTGAACATAAACAAATAATTTCCTTTTATTTTTTGTAGGTTCTCTATGGTATGTCAAAGTTATTTTTATTTTTAGCTAATGTACACAGCGAGTCTGACTTAGTGATAAGTTTGTTCTCTGGTAGTGGAAGCCTTGTAACTCATCGTGGATGTTCAGTATTTTTGCTAACCTTACATACACAATGTTGAATGAGAAGTCTGATTGATCTTCCAAAACCAAAAGAAAAATAGATAGTTCTTTTCTACTGTTGATTTAGATTTTTGTTTGATAATTCTATGTGCTTCTAAGACCTACTTTAGTTATATTATCTGCTTGAAATGTATGCCTTCATTCTGTTTTGACTCCTTATTGCCAGTTGTTCATTTAAATCTTGGTTCATTTTAAACAGAAATGAATTCTTGTTGACAAATGAAGCTTTAGGACTGTTGGTATTGGTATTACTGCTTGTGTTCGACATTAGGTGAGATGCCATTTAGTGGGTAGGTTGCTTCCTATCAGGAAATAAATTAGAGATTTCTAGAGAGAGTGGAAAATGTAGAGGTAAGGAAAGGATGCATTACAAAATTTAATGATTTGTGAGAGGGATGTTTCCTTTGTTCGTTTCATTTGTTAAGCTGGGACTTACAAAAGGGGGTGAAGGTGGTTCTCAAGCCTTTAATACTATTAGGCTGCTAGATTTGTTGGTAACTGAGATATTATACTAAACTGAAAACATAAGTCCATGAATGCAACCTGTGAAATGCATTGATGTTTCATCTTGAATCTTGACCTTTTGTTGACTTGCATATAGCCATTCTAACTTATCAGATTATCTGCATGCATGTGCATGAAAATTATTGCATATCTCATAAAGCAACAATAATTAAGAAATTTGGTTTCTGATATAGTGGCTAGAAGCAGTCACTGAACAAAATTTCTTTTAGGGTTGAACCTTAGTCAGTCTGTATGCAGTGTGAATCGTCTTTTACTGTTGTGTCTACTCGGGGGTACATTTGTTGACTGCTTGGTGAACTACCAAGGCAAACTGTGAAATGGTGAAAAATTACGTCAGATTGGATTGTTTTGAACTCTGAGCTCTCCTATTTTCTCATTCTTGGTGTAAATTGACCTTAACTCCTCTGTGGTTCTGATCAATAATCCTTCTGGCTTTTATAATCATTTGTCTTTTCTTTCTTTTTCTCTGTTTTTTTCTTAATTCCTAACTCAGCAAATTCTTTATGTAGGACATACACATGTTGCTGAGGCACTTAAAGTACCCCTCCATATATTTTTCACAATGCCTTGGACGTAAGTTTCTTGTGATGCTGATAATTGTGTTCTCAAATATTTTGCCTAATTATTCCTGCACTTGAGGATTGAAAGTTTCTTTTTAGAATTCCCTTTGCTATCTTCTTGGAAAAGAATATATGCTTTGTTGTTGAGATTTTCTTCTTTTTATTAGGCTGTAAATTAGTGTATTGTTTCTTTGTAAATTATTACCAAAACAGGCATCTAAACAGCTGTCAATTAGTCTGTAAATCAGTTTCTTAATTTTAGGATACTTACTATATTTAGCTCTTTTGTACAGCCTTAAATTGTACCAATTCTGATCAATGAATATTATTCGGCCAATTTACGTCTTTATGGTATTAGAGTAGGTTTGGGTTGGATTATTAATTTCCCGGTTATCGGTCTGGATATCCAGCTCTAGCGGTCCGGTCCGGTTACCGCTGCGTTTATTTCAAGTGACAACTGAATGTCCGATCTCAGTTGCACTTGAGGGGGAGTGTTAAGAGTATCATATTGATAGGTTCCAGAAAAACAGGTATGGAGAAATAGGTATTTGCTATAGATTTCTGTAAAACGAATACAAAATAATCTGGTTTCGAGGACCAGCACCTCCAGCCTACGGCTCACACACTCAACACTATACTTAATGCCCTCCTCTCCTCATCTATTGCTTATTTATACTAAGAATTTGTTAGGAATAACAGATTCGGTTAGCTGACAACCAATCATAAGTTGTCAGCCCCCTTCCCGCAACTAACATCCTATATATATATATATATATATATACACACTATATATGAAAATTCATTTCTGAGTTGTCTTGGTTCTACCAATACTCCCCCCATCAGCTTCACCTTGTCCTCAAGGTGAAAGTCGGAAAATCTAACTTTCATGTCTTCATATGCGGGTCTCCTCCTCCTCTAACTCCTCCTCCTGTTCTGTTTCTTCATCCATGGCTGCCAGCACTTGGAGCTCTACCTTTTTGCATCGGTGGCCTGGGCTAAATTTCTCATCACATCGGAAACAAAGTCCCTTAGTCCTTTTATCTTGTAACTCACTCACCATCAACCTCCTAAATCCTCCCATCTTTGGATCTCTACTTCCTTCTATATTTTTGTGCCTTGTGTCTGTAGGGACCCGATTATTAATTAGCTCCTCCCTTCGCTTTTCCGCCCCTGTGCTGTCAGAGCTGGTACCCATGTTTTCCCACCTAGTGCCTGTACCCCATCGGTGCCACCTTAGTTCATTCATGCGCCAAAACTTCTCTACCTGTTGAGAGAGTTCCATCATTTCAGCCAAATTCCTAGGCTTAAGAATCTTCACTTCCAACCGAATCTCCTCGACTTGCCCATTCATGAATGTACTCTCTAGGACGGCATCAGGTAGCTCCGGAAGAGGAGCGGCGAGTTCCAGAAATCTGCCGGTGTACTCCACCGTGCCGGTCTGTTTCACAGCCAGCAATCGTTGGCACTGGGTTCCCTCATGAGCTGGCCGGAATTTCTACGTCACCAACTTTTTGCGCTCTTGCCAGTCAACGATGGGTCGACGACTCTCCAACCATCTGAACCACGTCAGGGCGTCGCCCTCCATACTCATTCCCACAAGCTCCATCTTCTCCACTTCGGTGAACCTTCCCACTGAGAAGAATCGCTCTGCCCTATAGATCCACCCATCGGGGTCGT
>JANZLD010000007.1:18120857-18136347 GCA_026413575.1 Erythroxylum carthagenense | reverse complement strand
ACTATATATGAAAATTCATTTCTGAGTTGTCCTGGTTCTACCACATATATTGACTAAACATGAAAATGTTAAAGGGTTTATAAGTGGCAAGGGCCAACTATCCAAATTACTAGTTCTAGTCATTTTAGCAATAGTTGACCCAAGCCTAATTTTTGTTGATGGGATCTACACTCTACCCATATTAAAATTCTAATATGCTTCTTAAAATTCAGTTTAGTAGTTAAAATTTGTTATACTTGCCAGGCCAACTAGTGAATTCCCTCATCCATTGTCCCGAGTGAAGCAATCTGTTGGCTATAAAGTAAGCTTGTATCTTTGTTTTTGGTTAATCTTTTATTTATATATGTTTTGAGATATCATATTCTTATTTACATATATTTCCTACTGCAGTTGTCATATCAAATTGTTGATGGCTTGATTTGGCTTGGAATTAGGGATATGATAAATGAGTTTAGGAAGAAGAAGTTGAAGCTAAGACCTGTAACATACTTAAGTGGCTACTATAGTTCACCTTCTGATTTACCTTACGGGTATATATGGAGTCCTCATCTTGTTCCCAAACCAAAAGGTTAGTTATCATACCAAAAATGGGTTCTAGGTCAAACCTTAACACTTTGTTTTTATGTGTTTTCCTTTCTTCAGTGATGAGCTTTTATTTCCTGTTATAGTGGATGTGTGGCTAGATTGGCATGATTGGGTTGATCATTTTTGGTTATTATTATTTGATTATATTGGTTTTCATCTTCTTGCTTCGTAGAAAGGGATTGAGACGGACTATGGTGAATGCTTGATAGATTCTTAATGCTGATTTGAGATTCTTGTTGTATTCATATATTGATTTGATCTGTGAAAGACAAACTGCAGAATTTGGAAAAATAGTGTTCAAGAATTACCTTGTACAAATTTGAATATTTTAACATATTCTTTAAATTTTCCAATAAAATTTGAAAGATTTTCAGTCAAACTGTCAATGGCATGTTTAGAGTTTCAAAGTTTTTGTGTTCAAGTATGCTAATACACTAATATTTGCTGGATTTTTTTCTATATGAAAAGTTAGCTTGGCTGATAAAATATTTCTGTTCCATTCTTAAACATTATTCATCTTTTGGAGACATTGGTAGTGCCAATTTCTACGGTTTTTAGTAGTTAAAGTTATTTCTTAACATTGTTCAGAATGTGAACTTTATTCAGAGTAATGTTTCTTTTTCATTTTTCCTTGTTTCATTTGTGTACTCTGAAGGCTCTTGGTGCTTATAATGTCCCTTCTTTTCATCTTATGATGATTGTATTTGTTGTTGCACATTTCTGTTAATTGCCATCATTAAGCCTTTTCAACGAATGTTAGCTGTTTATGTCCATCTTATATTTTTGTCAACGAAAAGCCCCTCTGGGCTACAGCCTTCTGGCTTGGTACTGATCGCATGCACATTTTTCTGTTCCATTCTTAAGCAGTATATCTTTTGGAGATATTAATAGTTTCAATTGGTATAGGTCTTCATTCAGGTTCAGGCTTGTTCATTACTTACCCTTTTAGTTTTGTTTAAGAAGGATGGACAACGGTTACTTCTTTTTTCTGCTAGATTTAGCTTCCCAGGTTTGGCAGATTTTTAATACAAGATATGATGCATAGTTGCATACTTATAGTGAATTTGATTTTTGGAAATGCTGCTATACTATAAGATAGTTATTTGATATTACTGTTTTGTCTATCCATCATGCAGATTGGGGACGTAAGATTGATGTGGTCGGATTTTGCTTCCTTGACCTTGCATCAAACTATAAACCTCCAGAGGAGCTTGTGAATTGGCTAGAAAATGGCAATGCACCTATCTATGTTGGTTTTGGCAGCCTTGTGAGTTTTTTCTTCCTTTGACATTAGTAGTATGATATAGTGAAAAACCAAAAAATCCTTCCTTTTTTCTTTCACTTCCACATTTTCGTCGTCTTCTTAACCATCAATACACCGATCCAGTTTTATATCAAGCATCTGTTTTCAATTGTTTGTTCTCCTTTTTGCCAAGTGTCTGTTTGTTAATGAATTACCTGTACATAACCTGTTTCTCACTATGCATTTAGGTGCGAGAACACGTTATTGAGGTAAACTGTCTTCAAAATCTGATTCTCGGTTTATTGGTGAACAAAGATGGAAAAATAATTCTTCAAGGATTGAAACAACAATGATTGAAATACAAGAAAACATTGGTTCTAACTAGACAAACAATATTTATGTCGACTTATTTTTAAAATGAACAATTGGTAGTATCTTAAAATTCCAACAGCCTGTTCAAGAACCAGAGAAGATGACCCAGACAATTGTTCAAGCTCTGGAGATGACTGGTCAAAGAGGCATCATTAACAAAGGCTGGGGTGGTCTTGGGGATTGTAAGTATTGATTTTGTCTTATTTAAGCATGCACTTGCTTTTGATATGTTATGCAACCTTTGATGTAGGACAAATAGAAGAAAGATTAACTAGTAGGTAAACTCACAAAATTAGAAAATATGGTTCATTTTAGGCTAGTGTTTTAGGGTTTAATGTGGCTAGAATGTATGATATTGGTTGCTAGAATTTTGTGAGGAACACAAATAATGGAGAGCAGAAAACTAGGAATCACTCCTAAGTCTAAGAATCACTATTAGAAGAACACGTCACAACTTAGTTGAAAGTTCAAGTTTGTAGAAAATTTGAGATTGCTTATTATTGGAGAGCTGAATGCACACCAATGTTATGAATACCGTATCGGTATTGGTACCAGATTGGATTTTAGTATGATATTGTACCGGTACCAGTCAATACTAGGTAATGTTTTGGGTAATTTTTAAAATTTATAAAATAGTCCTTGAAATTTTTAAAAAATTACAAAATAGTCATTTAATATATTGTATTGATTAATTTATAATTTTACATCAACCCTATGTCAAAAAATTATAATATAAATTTAAAATAACTATTTATTTATTTTTATTAAATCAATCTTGAATTAAAGATTTAATTGAAACCAAAAAAACCTTATTAAAGGTTAGTAATAGAACTCCATAGTTAAATGTTTTTAAAATAAAACAAAAAAATTAATTGGTCATAAATTAAATTTATGAATAAATTGTTACTTAATTTAAAATTAAAACATAATAAAAGAAAAGACTTTAATTTTGACACATATAACCAAGAAAAGAAAACAAGTATAATATATACGTGTTTGGATATTCCTGAAATTAATATTTGTCAAATTAAATTAATTGATACTTTCAAGTTTCAACATAACGACATTTATTATATTTAGTTGGACCCACTTCACGTTAAGTGGGTTAGAATTGTTAGATAGTTAGATGTGAATGAAGAGAGGGCTTATTTTGCCCTTTCACTTAAAAGAAAAGGGAGATAGCATCATAGCATTGTTACAAAACCCTAATTTTGTTTTCTAGCTAACACTCATGGTGAAAAACTCTACTTTTTCTGCTCATCTCTTATCTCTCATCTCTAAACTCTTGACTTTTCCTTTTTCGCTTTCTAATGAGGATCTTGCTTATTAAGATCTCTTAGCCTTCTTTAATCTCTCTCATGGAGCTCGACCTTCATCTCTTTCATTGGCAAGTTCCACAGTGGAGCGTGGAGTGGTATGATGGCAGTGGATGCGGGTGGCGGCATGGTGACATGGTAGCAATGGGTGGCCAGCTACGGTGGAGTGAGGGAGAACGCTGAAAATGGGTTGAGAGGGGAGAGAGATGAAAATGGTGTGCAGGCTGTTTTGTTTTGATTATTTTATTGTAATTTAGTCCCTAAAGATTTAGAAATTTGTGGTACTGACTAATATTTGGCCAGTATTTCAAACTCTGGCTTGTCGGCTAGTACCAGACGAAAAATCTGATATTGGCCAGTATCGATGGCCAGTACCAAAGACTGATTTTGTACCGTTTTTCGGCTAGTACGGTATCTTTTGACCGCTACTAGACAGTATGGTACGAAACTCATATATTTGGTACATACATATTTATAGAGAAGTTTTTAGAATCCTTACTCTAGTGGCAAGGGTACTTAACGAATTTAAATCTTATTTTAATAAGAATTCTATAAGTCTTAAACCAATGTTTTGAAAACTGGACCGAACCGGTCGGTCAGACCAGAGAATTGGTGACCCGGAGCATGAAATGTTCCGGTTTAGCCCGTATTTTTAATGAGTGATTGGCCCGTTCATTTTGCGGTTGGACCAGTAAAAATGATAACAATCCACCCTCTCCCCAGCCCATACCTACTAAGCCCATCAAAATTTATACTTGTAGAAGCAAAGTAGAAAGGAGGGTGAGTGACTGCCATGTAGGCAAGTTTGTTAGAAGTTTGTTATGGAGAGAGAATGAGGTAGGGGAATATAGAGCTGTCTAGGAGAATAGAGAAAACAAGGATTTTACTATCATCATTGCTAGGAAAAGTGGCCTGGATTCTCCAGGAGGGGGAGCTTGCTCCAGTTGTTATTTTCTACATTTCTATCAATATACTATTAGCAACACAATCTCTATCGAGTTACTTAACAATTGGTGCTTTCGTTGAGAGACAAAGAGGGTAGAGGTTGTATGCAAACACGTATGGAGGCTAGAGTGTCTGCTGTGGAAGCGTCTCTCAGGAGACAAGAATCATCGCTGTCGGCCCAAGAAGCAATGGTGAAGTCGCATGATGCCACGCTGAAGGATCTTAGGACGCAGCTGAGCACGTTGATGGCTAGCGTCGAGACCTTAGCAAAGTCCCAAGGCCAACTACAGACAGAAATGAGAGAAGGTTTTCAAACTCTTAAGGCTAGACACCCAGAAAAGCAGAGTATGGGTGATGAAGGAGAAGGTACCTCGACACTGACCCATCTTGCATCTTCTTCTTTGGGTGGAGAAAAACCAACCCACCGGTCAGAGCCCTACCGACAGGAGAACTGCACTCTTCCGGCGGCAACAGAACAAGCGTGGGAGGAATACAAAAACACAGCACGGAGAGTCGATCTTCCTTCGTTCCACAGCGAGGACCCATTTGCCTGGGTCGTACGTGCTGAATCCTATTTCACGATTCATGAGATCCCTGCTGAGCTGAGGTTGCTGATGGTGCAGATTTGTATGGAAGGGACCACGTTGTACTGGTTTAAATCCATACGTGAGCTGGAACCGTGCTTGACGTGGGAACGCTTCAAGTGATCCTTGTTCGATAGACATGGGGAAAAAGATGAGGGAAATCCAATAGAGCAGTTGAAATCATTAGTTCAAAATAAGTCAGTGGATGAGTATATCGAAGAGTACGAGAGAGTGACTTCACAAATCACTCATTTTCCCGAAGAATGGTTCATGAGCTGCTTTTTGGGAGGATTGCGAGAAGAAATAAGAAACCGGGTCAGGACCCATGACCCACCGACCCGCACCCGATTGATTTCTGTGGCACGTAAGGTGGAAAGGGAGCTGGTCGGCGAAGGAGTAATCCGACCCAGTGAAATGAAATACAAATTCGGGGCTTCCACTATTGGGTATGCGTCTCGGATTGACATGTCCAACCCTCAACGCCTGGGTCAGGCAAAAATTACATCTGCCAACGTGAAAGGGGAAGGAAAGGAGTTACCCAACAGGCCCCAAAGTGTGATGACTGTTGATAGTCGACAAAGTGGTCCAAGGTGGAGGGGAACTCGAAATCTGTCTTATGAGCAACTAATGGAGAGAAGAGCAAAGGAGCTGTGTTTTAAATGTGGTCAAACCTATGGTCCACTCCATCAATGCCCAGACAAAGAGTTCAAGCTAATGGTTTGGGAGGGAAGTGTAGAAGATGAAACAGTAGGAGATGTTGCAGCGATGAAGGCAAAGGAGCCTCAGGAGGTTAGTTAGTTTGTAATGTGATGGAGTACAAAGAAATGGGAAGAGAAAATTTAATATGAAGGACCCTATTCCATACGCTCTACAACAAATGATCAATTGTGAGGACACTACCGGGGAGGATACAGGCTTCATCAAGAGACAATTCATTTTTTTTTTCCCTTGAGGACAAGGGGTCTTTTGAGGAGGAGGGAATTGATAACAATCCACCCTCTCCCTAGCCCATACCTACTAAGCCCATCAAAACTTATACTCGTAGAAGCAAACTAGAAAGGAGGGTGAGTGATTGCCATGTAGGCAAGTTTGTTAGAAGTTTTTTATGGAGAGAGAATGAGGTAGGGGAATATAGAGCTGTCTAGGAGAATAGAGAAAACAAGGATTTTACTATCATCATTGTTAGGAAAAGTGGCCTGGATTCTCTAGGAGGGGGAGCTTGCTCTAGTTGTTATTTTCTACATTTCTATCAATATACTATTAGCAATACAATCTCTATCGAGTTACTTGACAAAAAATCGCTGAACCGGTGAAAGAAAGGACCGGCCGATTCATTTAAAATGCCTTGATTTTGTCATTTTGATGATTTCAACTTGAATGAATATTATGATTAGTGATCTTTTTTTTTAAATCTTTTTGATGAAATATGACTAGTGAGCTTTATTATCTTATTTTGTGTTGTGTTAGTGAACTTAAAAAAAACTTGTATATTTTGAAGTTTGAAAGTTTAAGTTAAGTTTGCAATTAAATAAATAATTAAATAGTTTGTTTAAAAATTATCTTATATATATAATATATAAAATAAAGATTTATATATTTATTAGTCACCGGTTCAATCATGGTTGAATTCCGGTTGAACCATTGACCCTTGAATCAGTTGCTTCTCCGGTTCAGTCACCGGTCCGGTTTTTAAAACATTGTCTTAGACAACTAGAATAACATATCTAAAATAGAAAACATGTTTAACTTACTACTATCTTTTATCTAATAAGTAATTCTAATACAATCTAAACTTCATCCTCATCCCACCAAATTAAAGTTTGTGGTTGACTAATTTTTCCTCTTTTATTTCTTTTATAGAATTTAAGTTCTTTTGCATCTATTCTCCTTGGCTTGTCGAAAGTCTTCATCGACATAGAATGCAATAAATACTGATCATACTAGTCTAGATTCAACTTGTGAAATTTAGATTTTAAAATTCAAGTACTGTTAAAAATTGCTCTTTCTTTCTACTTGACAAGAAATTGTCAATATCCTTTATCTCTTACGGCTACAATTTGCTCGTCAAGAACATCTATCACCTCTTTAAGATGGGGAATGGTTAGAATTCTCACAGTTGTAGTAGGAGGTAATGTACCATCATATCCATAATAAATAGTTAAGTCAACAATATTAAAGATATGACTAATTCTCATATCACTTGGTAATTTTAAAACGTAAGTATTAGCACTTATTTTTTTATAATCTTATAAGATCCAACACTTCATGAATGAAGTTTTTTATTTTTCCCTTTTGGATAATGCTTTGGATGAATTTTAACGATCACCATATCCCCTCCATTGAATTCCATCAATCGACGATATTGATCAGCGAAAAGCAGAATAATTCTATTATGTTTTTGCTTGAATAGTTTATAAAAATATATACAAGAAATATCCCTAAAATATATCTTAGAAATTAGAGATATACATAATCATATAACTACATATAGGATATACATAAATATACAACTAGCTAATAATCTTAGGCTATAAAATCCTCTAACTAATTATTTCTTATGCATATTCGTCATAAGAAAAATTGTACCTCATCAAAGATGCCTCTTATGTGTTGTGCAAAACCTTTAGCTTCAACACTAACTCGTGTTGTTTGAGGTTAAGGAACCAAATCAATAGGCTTCCTTGGTTGAACTCCCGAGATTCTTAAAAGTACTCTTACCCATTTTGTAGTACCCCACTCCCGCAGGACCCGAACCTGACATCGTGGTGATATCCGAATCTGTGTCCTGGGAGGGTAGCGTGCTAAGGCTAACGGAATGTTACACATTTATAGAACTCTTGTATGCAAATTCTGCCATAGGAAGAATTAGGTCTCAAGTTTTCGCATTGTCTCCAATCTATTCACCAGCTCTGTTTGTCCATCAGTTTGGGATGGAAAGAACTTGAAAATTGAAGCTTTGTGTTCAATGTTTTCCATAAAGTTCTTAAAAGATAACTTATAAACTTCACGTTACGATTAGATATAATGGTTAATCCATATAGATGTACAACCTCTTTGAAGAACATTTTAGCAGTGTGGACAGCATGATAAGTCTTGACCAGTATATTTGAAGAGGGTTTCATAATGAAATCATATGGCTTCTTTACAACATAGGCATTAAGAACATATGTATTGATTGTTCTTGTAGTCAGATGCACTAACTTGCAATCGTTGCTGAATTTTGACTTGCAAGTGCACTCACAACTTCTTTATTCCTATGTTGTACTAATTGCGTATCTTCATTCAAGTCTACTCGTCCATCAATATGTATGTTAGCTTGGCTGGGGAAACTTAGAGTGCATAATGCGGCTGATCTCAAAGCCATCAGGTTAAGTTGGTCAGCCTTGGTGTACTACATATGGAAAGAGCATAGTTGTAGAGTATTCAAATAAGAAAGTAGAAGCAGTAATGATTTTTCAGGACATTTCCTACACTGCAGATTGGCCATGTTAGCCAGAGGAATAGCTGCAAATCTGACAAGTAGCATGAAGAGCAGATGGGGATTGGAGTAATACTGGTCTAAGTGGTCTCACAAGTTTCCCTTCGATTTCAAGATGTAGACGATAAATAGGAACCACAAATCTCTATATTCTAGATATTTTGGATTAGACTAGTTTTTTTGTCCTCTAGATTGTATATATATATTTATAATGAAATCTATTAATTTTTGAAAAAAAAAAGTCTACTCCATCAGCCACTACAACACCAATGATCATCAAGTTTTGAACCAACACGCTCCAGAACTCCAAGTAGTTGCTAGTTAATCTTTTCAGCTCCATGTTCTATTATTCTAGCTGCTTGTTTTGTTCTTTCAACCTATTGCACTGTTGTTTCAACTTGTTGTTTTAAGTGTTTATACTTGTTGTTCAATTGTTTCAACTGTAAGGTTTTCCAAAACAATCCACTTTGTTCTATTTGTCTTCATCTTTAATGCTCGGTTCATCTCGTACTGTCATACTCTCCATGTCCTGCATCTTCCATTGCCAAACTCCCCATATCATCAAGTATTTAAGAACCTTTTACATGTGGGGTCGAAGATTTGAATTGATCTACTAAATTTAAGGAATCAAAATCAATACATGATTTTTCAGAAAAGATTTTCCTGTACGTTGTGTGCTGTTGATCAATATTATCCCTTTCTCCTTGCTTATTACAACATTTTCCATGTTCAGCATTAAATACAGTTTGTTGATTGGTATAATTTTTTCTTTGTGGGAGTTTTGACTTTTAGGGAATGTATGTTAAGGTTGTCTGGCCTCTCCAAAATTTGTCTAATATGTTTTCTTATGGGAGTTGTTATATGTAAGTTGATACTGGGGGCACCTTGTAAATGAGGATCATCGATGCCCAATTTTTCTAAAATATTCAGAAGTATTTCATCTGGCTCTAGGTCAATGAATATTCTTCTATATGCCCTTTTACTAGGTTTCTTCATTGTGAACCAGAGCTTTGATACCAAACTGATGTAGGACAAATAGCTAAGCTCACAAAATTAGGAGATATGACTGATATTAGGCTAGTGTTTTAGGGTTTAATATGGCTGGAGCTTAGGATATTGGTTGCTCGAATTTTGTGAACAACACAAATAATGGAGAGTATAAAACTAGGAATCACTCATAGGGTCTAAAAACCACTCTTAGAAGAAATCATTACACCTTCTAGTTGAAAGATCAAGTTTGTGGAAAAATTTCAGATTGTTGTTGAAGGGCTGAATACAAATATGTTTATAGACAAGTTTTTAGAACCCTTATTCTAGTAGAAAAATTTTCCTAACAAATTTAGATCCTATTCTAATAAAATTTCTTTAAGTTCTGAACAACTAGGATATCATATTTAAAATAGAATAAAATATTTAACTTGCTACTACTTTCTATCTGATGAGGAATCCTAACACAAACTAAATTTTAGGCCTTATCTTTGATGTCAATTCAATTCCTAATTCTCATCTCACCAAATTAAGACTTGTGGTTGACTAATCTTTTCTCTTTGATTTATTTTATAGACTTTAAGTTCTTTTGTATCACCCTTACTGTAGAAGTGTAAAATATCTGATTACTTTTATCCTTTCAGTGGCAGAACCAAAGGATTTTGTGTACTTATTGGATAATTGCCCACATGATTGGCTGTTTTTAAGATGCAAGGCAGTGGTAAGACTTCTCTTCTATGAAATATTTAAGCAAATGCATTTTTTGTTGTTTTTTACAAGTTTGTCTTTGTTTTGATTGAATTTACAAATTTTAGTTTGTGGTTCATGATGTGTTCTTGTAAGAAGTGGGATGTTAGTGAATCTTTAGACATTCTATGAGTACAAGATTGGTGCTTGTATTGCAATTTTTCGGGTAGCTCAAGGGAGACTTTGGGGATGGGATGCATTTCTTGGAGGATATGATGTATATCTTGATTGAGGTCCAAATCTCTCCTTGGCTTATTTTCAGATAGCGCAGATATTGATCCAAAAGAGAAATGATTAAACCTATTTTGAGAGCCTCATGCCTTCACTATTTTGCATAATTTCTCTTTAATTCTGAGATTTCATTTTCTGTTGGCATCCCTTATGAGGTTTGATTAGCTGATAAGAATTAGGGAATCCGGCCAAAAACAGTCTCCCCTACATGGAAGTCTTTATGCTTTGAGCGAATTTAAAATAAATCTGTGGTCTCATTGAATTTTTACAATAAAGTTCCATTAAGAATGAAACTGGCAACATTTTCAACTAAACAATTTTGGAGTGGACTAACATGTTTCTTATATTGTTAGCACCTTTCCTAGTTACATACAGCCTTAGGGGCACAATGGGGAAGGGAACAAATACAAATGCCACATAGGCTAGAGGTTAGAAATTAGTTACAGAGAGAGAGTGAGAATGAGGAGGTATAGAAGTTATATATAGGATTCGGTATAGAGAGGGGGGATTATCTTCATTCATATTCTAGAAATACATATTGTATTGGCCTGGAAATCACACTTCCAGGAGGGAAAGGCTACTGCTGTACCTACTTGATTCCTAAATAATACAATTTCTACTTCTGTTTCCTATCATATATGATAATTATCGAAACGTTCTGCAAGGTAGCAGTATTCTGATAATCATTCTTAGCATTATTCATTGAAAAAGTGAATGAAATTATTTTTAAAAAAATTGATTGAAAAGTCTTAATAGAATAAAAGAGTCAAAGAGATAAATTACACCTACAGATAGCTTTCTTTAGATAATGCTCAAACTACTATGGGACGTGTAGTTATTCATTCAATCAACATTCATTCTTGACATGAGTGATTATGAAATTACAGCCACTGATGCTAGTGAAAATCTTATATTTTCATTCTTCTTTTAAGAACTTCTTCACCTTGATATTTACCTTTTAGGTACATCACGGCGGGGCAGGAACAACTGCTGCTGGTCTTAAAGCTGCGGTAAATTACTACACTGTTCTGCAGAATGATTGAAAATTTATATGCTGAATTTTAAGTCTGACGTCTGATATTTTCAATGTAGTGTCCAACAACGATTGTACCTTTCTTTGGCGACCAGCCTTTCTGGGGAGAGCAGGTCCATGTCAAAGGAGTGGGTCCTGCACCCATCCCAGTTGAGGAGTTTTCACTCAAAAAGTTGGTTGATGCAATAACTTACATGTTAGATCCCCAGGTAGTTTTGAATTTCTTGAACCAAGCTTGCCTGATACTTCTTTAGTTACACTTCCCTTTTCTGCTGGGGAGACGAGCATGTCATCAGATAAACATGTTTGTTCCATTGACATTAAGACAAGCTTAGTTCCCTTTCAGTTCCTTAATCGGGGAAATGCTATATAATATTTTGTCCTTGCGGCAACTTTAATGGTTAAAGGATGTAAAATAGTTTATAGGTGACTTAAGTATCTTGATTCAGAATGGATTCTAGCCACTGGGCTACGTCGGTGCTTTTGCAAGACTTGAAAGATTTATTTTATGGCGACTTTTAAGGTACAGATAAACAGATTTCTGAGGTTCAGATTAAGTAGCAAATTGAACAAATTTAGTATTTTGAATTGTTTTCCATTACTCGTTGAATTGTTTTCCATTGCTCGTGTGTGTGTGTAGGACAAAATGCTGATGGTACATGAGTTCCTTATCGCAGGTCAAAAACCGAGCTGTCGAATTGGCCAAAGCAATGGAGAACGAAGATGGAGTGACAGGTGCAGTTAATGCCTTCTACAAACAATTCCCTGAAATGAAACCAGAATCAGAGTACCCGCCTCTTCCAACTCATCATAGGTTTTCCATCCGGCGTTGTTTCGGGAGTCATCCATAATCATTTCTGTCCATTTTCATCAACTCATCTGTACTGCGGGTCTTGCCATGCCAAATTAGGAGGTTCAACACTGTCACTTCCTCATGGCAGCCCTCTTTGTGGACAAACAATCAACGGTTGCTCCATTTGCCTCAGCTGACGGCCAGCCATTTTGGAAAAGGATGCTCAAGTGCGGATTTGACTTCTTTATTGTATTGGTTTGCCTCTATTGGGATTGAGTTTCAGCTAGCTTAGGCTTTCCATATTGATTATTGCTCTTTGGTATGATTCTGGTTGCGTTTTTGTGTTCTGCTGTTGAGTGGTTGTAGGCTGCTCCATCTTTAGCTGCAGAAATTCCTAAGGGTGTATCATGGATTGTAGTGTGGTTGCTATGTATTAGCTTGTGTCCGCCGTGGCACTTGTGCGAGAACTCATTGTACATATCTTGTTTCATTTACTTACCAAAAAAAAAAAAAAATCTTACGAATGAATCGCTTCACAATCTATGCTGCTAGCCTCGATTCCTTTTAGTAGGAGTGAAAAGCATATCTTGCCTTATCTCATGTTTTTTTATGGATAATCGTCATGAGCATACCTCTCTTGTTTTTTCTTTTTTTTTTTGATCTTTTCTTGGTCCAGATGGAATTTCTTGCTACCTTAAAAGGGGAAAAAAGAAGTTAAAACTAACTCTAATTCAGATCAAATGAGGCTTAAGCTTTACTATGTATTCCTTTACGTTAAAAAATGATTATGGCTAGGGACTTGTGACTATTTGCATAATATTGTGCGGTTGTACGAGGACTAAGTTCGGAAGAATTGGTTAACCATATCGAGGACTCGAGAGTACCAAGTTGAAGCGCTAAAAGTGATCCTAATTTGCAAAAGCTTTGCCCCAAGGTACTGATTGTAGAAGCTGAGGACTTCATTGCACAAAATCCTAATAGTTAAGAGCGATCTTCCCTCGAGTTTAAACAGTAGTCAAACAACTTTGCAGGTACTTTTGTTATGGGAAAGAGAGATAGGAGACTGGAAGAGAAGAGAATAAAGTAGCTGATAAAGTGTACGGACGTTGAACACAGGTCTTAAAGTTGTTGTGACGACTGTTTGATGATATGTTCTCTTTGTTTCTTCTTGTTAATTCGCTGGACTTCCTCTCTTAACTTTTGCTGAACATTTTCTGAATTATTCATCTTTTTTTAAATATATTTTTACGTAATATATTTTGATATTTGATATTAGAGTGGATGAACTTCAACAAATTAGCCATGGCAAAAAACATTACGGGTGTAGAGTTGTAACGGATAGAGAAAAATATGCGGCGTCGCCTTAAAGCTCAAATAAGGAATGAATAGTTGATGAAGAATCAAACTCAAAACGAATAGGCAGGAAAAGAAATAGGCAATCTTATCAACGAGAAAGGAGAATATAAGTACCTTTTTTTAAAAAAATTGAATAAGGATTGAATTCATTATAGCAAAGCCATCTCAACATTACAATAAGTTTATAATGAAACAAATTACAAAAGCATATGAAAATTAACAGTAGTTGTTACAAATTCTAACTGGTCTTCATTCTTATGGAAAGAGTGTGCATATCAAATTTAGCTATCATAATGACTCTTATCCAATTGATGATGCCTGTAGCTAAGTTGTAATTGTTAACTTCTTCATTCCTGTATATCCTCTTGTTTCTTTCCTTCCATAGAGAATAAATAGTAGTTGTGAACGTAATTTTGCACATTAGGGCATCTTGCATCCTTTGGTTAGCAATATGAATGATCCAATTTAGAGTGGATGTCCAGTCATAATTGAGGCAGGCCTCAAATAGCAAATGTAAAATTTTGCTCCCAAATAATTGTTCTCTATCTTCTTTAGCCCCTTTGCATAGCACGTAGATTGGATCAAAAAATCCTAACTATTTGTTTTTAGTGCGGATCCTATTTTTAATAACTAGCCAAGTGAAAATAGAGACCTTTTGATTTAAAGAGCGCTTCCATAGGAGATTGAACTAAGGAATATTCTAACCTTCTTCCTATAAAGCCTTATATCAAGACTGGTTAGTAAAAGTCCAGAAGCATCTGGTAACCAAGATAAGAGATCCTGCCTATGACTGTGAGTGATCTGGGTATAAATTGAACCCTCTGAAGTTGCCTATCCATTGCGCTTAATTCATCAAAGCAGATGCTTTGAATTTAAGTGGAAGTTTCTTCATATGTTGGGATAATTTAGTCCTTTGTATAAGTGGATTATATTCTGTCCAATTATCGAACCACACCTAGATATCCTCTCTACTTCCTAACATATGCTTAATCAAAGAAAAAATCACCTGTCTCAGTTTCAACATTTTCAAAAAGAACCAAGAGTATTTCTTAGAGATTGACAGATGCCAAAAACTTTCAGTTTTGAAATATGTTTCATGAAGCCATTTTAAGCAAATGACAATTTTGTCTTTGAATAGCCTCTAAATCCTTTTGCATAGGATCACTTTTTGCATAAGAGAAATAGGGGTAATCCCCAATCCATCTTGATTTTTATAAATAGTCACCTCTCTCCATTTGACTTTAGTTTTCTTGGAGTTGTCAAAATTTCCAATCCATAAGACAACTTTCATGATACCATCAATCTCCTTGATTGCTTTCTTAAATAGCATGATATGGGATATTTAATAAACATAAATATTTCCGAGTACAAAAACTATTAGAGTAACCCTTGCAGCAAATGATAGGAATATATTCTGCCAGGCATTTATTTGAGCTTTGATTTTTTCAATGAGTGATATATAATAAAAAATACTTGGGCTTAGCATAAGAAATGGGGACTCCCAGTTATTTGAGAGGTATAACTCAAAGCTAAAGTTTATTAATTTTGGAAAGTTCCACAGAATTCCTTACGTCTTTAGAGCAATACTAATTGCTTTTATCTACATTCACTTTCAAACTTGATACATAGGAAGTTCCTTTAGCATCTTCATTGATTGAGTTTTTGTCCCTAAAAGAAGGATGAAATGTAACATCTTGTTACCGGTGTAACGGGCATATCGGTAATTTGGATCGGGTTAGGATGGGGTACAGGCAAATGTTGCATTGTTCATGCATTATCGTTTTTATAGACATCGGTAATTGATTATTGACTGCACAAAT
>JANZLD010000007.1:18072803-18086939 GCA_026413575.1 Erythroxylum carthagenense | reverse complement strand
TATAGTGTTAGCACTTTTATTTTTCAAAGCTTTATGAATTTCCTTTGAATGTTGTTTGAATGGGAACTTGGTTTGTTATAGGAAACCAAGCAGACCTTACCCAAGAGCGAGAAGAAGGGCAATCTTGAGCTTGGAGTTCAAGCAATATTGGTGGGTAATATATTTATAGTTGTTGTGTGTATGGGCAAATTGTCTTGCTTGCTTGCATGCGTGTGTGACATTGTTTGTTTTGAATTAGGGAAATTGTTGAAAATACATTGCGATTGTGATCATGTATTGCCTTGAAAAATATCACAACATTTTGTATGAATGAAAAGTATGAAAGCATTTGATAAAATGATTGAGCATGAAATGAATATGTGCTTTGTTTGGGCAAGAGAGGAACGTTTTGTCAGTCACGTGCACGTCGACATATAGCCTTCTCCCGGCTGCCCGCTTGAGGCCACGAGATCCTGAAAAATCGGACTCGTTTTATTCACGGTATAAACTTCGGTTTATTCATTTTGTTCCACGAAACTCTCGAGCCATTTGTTGTGCATTTCATTATTGATTTGTCAGGCATGATGCATAATTGATTATTATGTGGTGATGAAGAAATTACATGACATATTCTTTATGATGACATGTTGGTAGCTATGCGATTGGTAAGTATTGAATTGCTATATATTTGTGCTTATATATATGCTTGAGTGTGTGGCTCATTGCCAATGGCTATAAATGTATAAGCCACTGAGCTTCGCAGCTTACCCTATTACCCTCCACTCCTCAGGTGTAGAACGAGAAGATCGTTGATCCCTGCAAGGCATCGGAAACTCCAAGATAGTTAGAAGCTTTTGTACTAAGTTAGTGCTTTTGGATAGCTTTTCAAGCATATCAACATTGACCATCCTTATGTATTTTGTTTTAAGCTTTGATATGTATGGTGTTATGTTAGTAAAGTTTGTTCGAACTCTTTAAATTTATAATGGCATAAAGTTCCTTTAGTTTATGAGTGTGTTTAATCTTTTAGTTTGAATGAATGAATGAATGTGAAAATGTTGGGAGTCAGGTTCCAGATACTGGGAGCTCGCTGCGGCGAGTTGGTCTTTCACCGCGGCACTTCCCTCGTGTGATCGTCGCGGCGTGGATGTTGGCCCTTCGCCGCAGCGCATCACATGGGAGCTCGCCGTGGCGAAGCCGAGGTTGGCCACGGCGAGCCCTCTCCTGCGACGCTTCCGCCGCGGCGAGGATCCTGTCGCCGCAACGAACTCGCCTTGTTCCCGCTGCTGATTTTTCTGACTTTGAATGTTTTTGACCCTTTCCTTCGCGCGATCCTTACTCAATGCCCCCGAGCGGTCACCTTGGGATGGGAAACGGGACCTGGGCCCAACATTATCTGTAAAATGCTTGCTAGATTTGTAATCAACCAGGATTAGCTTTTGAAATATTCAAACAGCTATGTACAGTTCCATGAATGTCCAAGTTCAGATCACAATTCAATAGTGGTCTCTGGATTGCTTAAGGCTAAAGAAAGGATAACCCTTTTCAAATTCTTCAATTTCTTGCTTCTAAAGAGGGGTTTAATGCAGCAATATTAAAGGGTCTAAGCATCCCTATCAACGACATAAATCTTTCCAACTCTAAAGGAAATTGAAAGCTATTTAGTTAGAGCTCAAGAAGTTACACATTCAATCAGTTCCTGACTCCAAATATAACATTTAGTGGGCCAAGGAGATTCTTCTCACTAGCTAAAGAGATTTGTACCTTCACCCAGGTGACAATGCTAGGAAATCCTTAGAAAAAGAGGCTTTGAATTCTTATCTAGATCCCCTTCTTATCTATAACTCAATTATGAGACAAAATTCAAGAGTTACCTAGTTAAAAGAGGAGCATTCCAACTCTAAATTCTCTAATAAGTGCCTATGAACTAGAAGGAACATGAACTATATCTCTTCATTGCAAGATGAGTCTGTAATTGTGGGAACTAACTAGGAACATCTTCTCATTCTTGAAAGAGATTATTTTGCTAATATTATGTGAACTAGAGATGGTATTGTGCAATTCCCAAATAGTTTGAGCAACATTGTTCCCAAGTCACTATCCTTTCAACATTGTCAAATTTTGTGCAGGCCTATAACTCCTGATGAAATTAGCAAAACAACATTCAATATTAACCCTCATAATTGGTATAGATGGTTTCAATGGTCATTTCTTCTATAAAGCTTGGACTTTAATCAATTAGGAAGTTAATGATGTTGTCCTTGAATTTTTCTCAAGCTTCAGAATGTTGAAAGCTTGGAACAAGACTTCATTGTGTCTAGTTCCCAAGAAGCTTTATGCTTCCCCATTGAAAGATTATAGGTTTATAGTACATTCGATAAAGTTAAATCCAAGATTCTTGCTAAGAGGCTTAAGTGGGTTTCATTCTGATTTAATAAGTTCCCCACAAGTAGCATTCATAGAAAGAAGAAACATAGGGATAACATCCTGATTGCCTAACATTTGTTTAAACACTATCATCAAAAGTGATCAAAAAAGAATTGTGCATTAAAGGTAGATATCCATAAGATTTTTCATACACTAGATTGGGGTTTCCTACTTCAAATCCTTAAAACTATAATATTTCCTAAGTTTTTCATTTATTGAATCCAAGTATATGTAGCTACAACATCTTACTATGGGATGATAAATGGAGAAAAATATTCAGTCTTTCAAGGGGCCACAGGTTTGAGGCAAGGGGACCGTTTGCCCCTTTACCTTTTCACATTAGCTATAAAAGTCTTATCCAAAATAATACAGTGAAGAATTGGACAGGAAAAATAGTTTCAGATTCCACAGAAAATTGTGTTACACAAAAGATATCTCGTCTATCATTTATTAATGAAATTTTGCTTTTATGTCGTGGCAATAAATCTTCATTGACATGCATGATGGACTCTCTTAATACATTCAGTGGTATATCAGGACAATATACTAACAAGGAAATGAGCTAAATAATCCTTTCCAAGGTTTGTGAACACTTAAGCAAAGATTTTATGAGGATTATTAGAAAGTCCCTTGCATCTCTTCCTAATAAATACCTGGAGTACAAGTCTCATCCAGGAAACTATCTTTTAATGATTGTCAAGTACTGTTTAATGCTATCAGATCAAGATTTGGCAATTAGAAATGTTAATTCTTATCATTCTCTAATAGATTGCAACTAATCTCTTCAGTCTTAACCAATCAAATTACATATTGGACCTCACATTTTATGCTTCTAAAAAGCTATTGAAGAACATAGAAAAGTTAGTGAGAAATTTCCTATAGACTGAAGACTTGAATACCAAACCTTATTCAAAGGTTAACTAATCAAATATGCTAGTTACTAACCAAGAGGGTGGCTTAGGAATTCCTCACTGAAAACAATAAGCACAACTCCCCTTGCAAAAAGTAGAAAAGTTCCCTATAGGTTGTGGGTTCATAGTCATTAATTAAAAGGTAAGAACTTTTGGGTGACAAAGGCTCGAACAGATTCCTCTTAGAGTATGTTACAAATCTCTAAATTGAGGACCTCTATTCAGCCCTATATCAAGATGCACATTAAGGATGGTTCTTCCTCATCTTTATGGTTTGATAATTGGAGTCCTAGGGACCCTCTATATTTGTTAACTAGCCATAAGCTATAAGACTCTTATTTCCAGTTGATGCCAAAGTTAACTTCGTGATAAGCTCAAGGGAATGGAATAGATCTAGTAGATTTTATGACACACTAAGTGAAAGGTTTCCTAATTACACCCTTAATTTATCTTCCCATGATAGAGCTTCTTGGTTCTTGAATTCCTCTTTTTTCTCCACAAAGTCTTTTAGGCTAATCCTCATACCAATGGGCGCTATGTTTCATTGAGAAAAGTGGTGTGAAACAAGTTACTCTCTCCCAAGTTTTCTTTTGTTTTGTGGTTAGCAGTAATTGAAATACTGGAAACTTATGACATGATCAAATACTAATAAAGCTTAGTGATGGAAATTACTGACGGAATATTACACATTCCGTCAGAAAGCTAAGCTAGCGACGGAATTTACCAACGGATTAAGGTGTCAAAGAAATGATCGTAGGTAATAATTTGCGACGAATCACAGAATGTCCGTCGCAAATTTATCGATGAATATTCACCGATGATTATTCTATGCTGTCTTCGATCGGTAAAGTTACCGACGAACAAGATATGTCCGTTGGTAAGTTTACCAACAGAATTGATTATTCCGTCAGTAAGTTAATGTTGTCATTACCAATGGTTATTAGTTATCCGTTGGTAAATAGAATAGATTTTACTGACGAACTTTGTTTTTTTGTCAGTAAATATCCTTAAAACTATTTTTTAAATTTCCCTGTATTAAATTTTATTTGATGATATTATAGTTGACGCATAATTTAAACAGTTATGAGTTATTTGTTGATAATATTTTGATTTGTTTCAACATTTAATTTGTTAAAACAGAAAGTTGATTGATGATATAAAGTAAAAATTATCTTAATTAATAATAAAAAATTATTTTGTACATAATAAGTATTTGTAATTCATACAAAATGACTACAAGTATACTATTCATTTGGTGACCACAGATGCTCTTATTGCTGCAATGAGGTGCTACGCCTCCCCTTCAACTCATCCACCTTATTATAGAGCTAAGTTATGCACTCCATCGACTGTTGCAACTGAGTTGCTAATGTCTGTACTATACTTTGAAGCTCGTGGACTTCATCGGGTGCGGACCATTACTAGATGTTGTATTGGATAAGGAAGTTTGCGAATAACATATGTTTGCAAATGAACCTAAGTTGAATATCCCTCCACGATGGTCCCTACCACCCACTGCATAAAGATAGGTTTGAGTCTCATCAACATCTTTAAACTGTTGAGACTATCGTTGAATGCTTTCTTGTATTTGATCCTATCATAAGGTAATGTTTATGTTAGTAAGTGATTATTATTAAGCATTAATATTAAAGCATAAATTTCACATATATTTAGTTCTCTACATCAGGTAATGACGAAAGTCACACCGTCATGCTTCTTAGTGGAAATGTGGAAAAAGAGTTGATAGGTATAGGGTTTGTGCCTATAGACTTTTCCTGCATCAGCATAAAATGTTATAAGTGAACTACAATTTATAAAAAATTTGGCATAATTTCCTCTATTTTTATGATATTTACCCCCTGTTGAACAAAGAAAATAACTCAACAATACAGTCATATATGGCACCAAATATTTATAACATTATCATTCTTCATAATATACATATTTTCATTCCAAAATTTACACATCAAATTAAATTGAAATACACCAAAGTAAAAAAAATCAGAATATAAATATAAAGTGCAAATACTTACAAGTCTCTCTGTATGCTCGTGGTGAATGATAAATCCTCCAGTAACCCTCAACATCAATCTTCTCCTTGAATGTGGATGTCTTGTTTCTTGAGCGTGGTCTAGATAGAATCAACATAATATTAAAATAATTAATTTTATACCATTTTTTAAATTTAAACCTATAAATTAATTATAAACATATGGTTTTTCATGTATTTTCACTTACAGATTGTTGATAATTGTGATGTAAATTCTTCCATCAGCTCCCTTAGCTCCAGGTTGAAGGTCACCTCCTTCATCCGCATCGTTTACCCCTGATATCTCTATTAGTATAGGGCTGGTGGATAGTGTAGTAGCAGGTATGGAAGGTGATGCCTCATCTGTCAGTATAGTAGTAGTTGGAGGTATAGCATTTGATTCGGTTGCAACTGCAAAATGTGATGTTTTACCTGGACAGTAACTAGCTTTAAATCGTGGTTTCAACCTTGGTCACATTATATCCTATTTTCTCTTTGGTGGCATATTTCAACCTGAAATTCATATATCATCTTTTGAATTAATATTTCCCATTTTCATCATTACCATTATCCTCGTTTCGATTACATGTTTCTTAATTGAAATTAATATCCTCAATAACTATTAGAAAATTATTTCCTATATATAGTTACATATCCCTTAAATCATCATCCAACCTAACACTTCCAAGTTAAGTTATATCATATTTCAAGTAATTGGCCTTAACTTCTTACGATTAAACTTGATTTTAGTTCTAAAAGGATCATACAATAGATAACCCTTTTTTCAAAACTTACCTACTCTTCTGTATAAATCTTTCTTTAATAACAATATGTCTAGATCATTCATTATAATGTCAAACGTGAGCAAATTGTCGAATTCAATACTAGTCCAGTTACTCGATAGCTTCTTTTGGTGAAGAGCTATAAGACCTCTTCTTCTCACTTTAATGTACTTCTATGAGTACATAGTATGTGAATCAAGTCCTTAGCAAAGACAATATCTCTATCCTTCTCTTCAAAACTCGAAGTATCTATCCTTAATATTACTATAACATCTTTGTTTTCCACCACTTTGATCATCATTTTCATTAAGAAGCTCCCAAATAACCTCAATCCCATCAAAATTATCAACAATCTCTTTTTAGTGAACAATGGAATCCATCAAATCATCTTATTTTCTAAATTTTCTATTTCTTATTCTTATTTTTAGGTCAAATATTGCTAGATAAGCATACGGTTACAAATTCAATGAGTTGGTTGTGATCGAAATAGTCACAAATCATCAATAAATTGCTTAGCTTATTATTAACATACTCTTTAACTTCTGATGAATCAATGCCTTATAAGCGCTTCATAGCAGCATCATTATTCATCAATGCAAAGAAGGAGGCACAGTAGGAAACCAAAGAGGAACTGTATGGTAGCATCCCTGCATATAGTAGGATAATGACTATCATGATTGGTACATAGTTCTTAGAGTCTTGAAATAAGAATAAACAATAATTACTCTTTTGGTCTCCTTTGTTCGGAGAACCAAATATCAAATTTTCCTATGGTAAAATTACTACTAAAACCTCCTTGTCATATGAGACTTATTTATATGAAGCAATTCTTAGGAGGCAGACGAACTACAACAAGAAATTGATATATCAAGACCAATTATTAAGTAGATGATACATCTAACCATATGATATTGATATGTTAAGATGAGCTATCAAAATCATGACATCCCATGTATAGCAAAAACTAGAGCTAAAAATAACGCTTGCCAAGTATATGATCTCCCCTTGTTATGAAAATCTTGAACTGATACAGAACATAGAAGACTTATTGATTAGTTTTGATTTAAAATTAACTAAAGTCATGATAGAAATTTCACCTAACTCTTTATAGAAGACTAATTTAAATGTTTTAGAGACAGTCAAAGGTAGGTTTCTAAGAAGGCTTGAGTGTTGTTTATATAAATTTCAAATACGATTGAGCTTATATTCATTAGTATTACTTTTTTTGTCCTAATCAAAGCTTGATGTTGACATTATGATCATTGATTTTGAAGACTTTATAATGTGATTCAAATCTTTCTAAATGTCTGGCTGCATAATTTTCATTATTCTTAAATTTAATCTTGTTCCACATTATCCTTAAACGTGTTGTTCTCTTATTTGACAGGCATTTTCAGTCTAATTATAGCAACAGTTCAAACTAAAAAAGATTATGAATATTGTAAGTCAAGATAAGCCACAAAAAGGAAATATACAGTTGAAGTTTTTTGACATTTTTTTATCACAACAAACTGTCAAATGTTTCAACTTTTAAAATTTTTGGCAGCAAACCAGGTACTGTAGAGTGGGAACCTCCATGCTATGAACTATTTTGATTTTCAGATATTTAAGAAGGAAACCTTGACATTTAATTATGCTTATCTTCTTGCCAAAGACATATTTGGACCTATTGATTCGGTATTCTTTAGATACTAATACATATAAAGGCTAAGTGAGGTTTATGTTTCAAAAGTCTTTTTTACCACTTTAGTCTATATTGAGGATACTAAAAACGAATCCGTTCATCTAATAGGGAAAGCTACTTGAAGGTAGGCTGGTTGTTATTAAGAAATTGTCTCTTGACAATCGTTGTAAGGTGAATCAGAATATGTGTCAGAAGTGAGAATTATCACAAGCATTCAACAAGAGAACTCAATTCAACTTATAGGTTATTACATAGATAGGCCCTAAAGGCCTATTCTAAAAATGTAAGAAGAATTGGAACTTGAACCTTATAGTCTATGGTAAAATTTAGAAATCAAAGTTCCATTGAGCTTGATAGAGTAACAAAGAAAAGTTTTTTAAAAAGGATATCAATTGTCGATATAATGTCAACAAAACGTGATATACACTAACACAAGAAAAACACTCCTAACACTTAACACAATGGTAACAGGTAATTTGTCACAACCCGGAACTACATCGGATACATGATAACCGTCGCATACCTAGGCTAAGAATGCTCATGGTACCCTTAATCTTACTATGTAAGGATAACTAAATATCCTTTGAAAACTTTTGGACAGCACAATGACTATATTTTGAAAATCCTAAAACTCAATTAAAATATCTGTAAATCAATTTTAAACGCACTTTTATATTCACATTTAAAACTCTACCACAACTTCTGGATTTTTAAGTTCACTCAAAAATAATCTCAACAATAGTACCAAAGGTTCACATATAAGGTCTTTTACAAACTATAAGACAGTTAAGAGTTAATTTATAAAATCATAAAGCATATCACTATAACCAACCTAATAAAAATAGTTCATGAGCCACTATGCCACAAAAGTACAAAACAGAGACTACCCACGTGCAGTAATGTCCCAAAAATGTCAAAAAACTGTACAATTCACTCAGAGATTTAAGCTCACTAAATTAACCTGCATGGTTGGAAAGTAGAGGGGGTGAGTACATTATATACTCAACGAGTAGGAAAAAGATATATCGCAAATAGAACTCGATACACACCAAAAACGGTGTAGATAACTTATGAAGTGAACATACATAATATAGAAACATATATGCCTAACCTATGACTCAACGTATACTGGTTATGAACCACATATGCTTACCATATTAATCACCCACCTGGTGAACATAGGTTCCAGTTCCAATACACAAAAGTAGAAAAATCACAAGTATAAATCAAATCCCACCAGAAAATAAATATCAGAATAAGCCAAAACAATCATGTCTTTCATCACTAGTTAGCCAAATAGTGTGCACACCTACCGATTCTCGTTGTTGGCTCGACTTTCATTCGTGGTGAGTCTAAACTACAGTCAACAAGAGCATCATTACCCTAGGTGATAACCTCGTCGGTGTCCAAAACCTAAATGTGGAATCACCTGCAAGTCCCATAGAAAGATGTCGATATAGGGACTCGACTTTTATGTATCAGCGTCAAAGATACGAGGTCACTTAATCTGTTGTGCCTAGCACACGATTGGTCAATCATTATCTCACCAATCACAAAAATCATATACAGATATTAAATACTAAAATCAAATAAGGTATCATTCCTTTATTTATTAGTCTAACCGATAAAATGGAACCTTGCCAAAAAAGACGGATCCAGAAAGTTTTTAAAGTGGGGGCAAAATTTAAATGGAGGCAAAATTTTATTTTTAGTGGAGACAAAATTTTAATGGGAGCAAAATTTTATTTTTTTATAGGATCAAAACTTAAAATAATCATTTTTTATATAAAAGTTTTTGGAGGCAGTAGGGGCAAGTGCCCCCATTTGCCCCAATATTGATCCGTCCATGTTTGCCAAGGATCTAAACCAAAAGAAAACACATACACGCAGCATACATGACTCGATTACGCATATATAAATTCCAAAACATTATTTCATGCAATAAAAGTCATCTTTGCATTCCAAGTGCGAAGTTATTCAAAAATGTAGTTTCAAAAAATAAAATATTATTCTTTGCACTTCGAATGCAGGTTTGTTGAAAATAATATCATTTCTCAAAATACGTAATAAAAATATCAGTTGCACTCTAAGTGCAAAGAGTTATTCAAAACAATTTCGCTTAATAAAACACAAGTATACTAGCATCCATTTGAGATTCAATTCTACTATACATTACCTAGGTTCAAATTTCACATACAAGTAATCATGCATGTCTTGGGATGTCCTAATCATCTTTGAGAGATATGGTTTTCCTAACTCACCTCAAAAGAAGGTGTACACTCTCTTGACTTCAACAATCCTAAGTACTAGCTCCTTGATTCACAGCTCCTGAGCCTTTATAAATACAAATATACAATGTATTTGTTACTCAAACATGTATATCATATTCATACACCAACACAACCAAATTCATCCCTAATCAATCATCATAAATGTTATTCTAACATATGTCAATAGGTCAATAATTCACTTGCTAATTCAGCTTAATGTCTCCTTAACCATCAAGCTAACCTAACCTTATGTGCAATGTTTACATCATTTTCTTCCTAATGTTCCTTTATGAACAAGCTATCCTCTTTTAATCATAACTCTCTCAATAAAAATCCAAATGTCATGATTCTTGTGCCCCCCGAAACTAGATTTGCATTAGTTTGATTATACCCAAAAATTACACAAACAACATTTTCCTTTAAAATATAATCTTCATCCAAATTCTTTCTTTTTCTGGTAAGAAACAAATTGGCAACCAATACTCAAATCACAATAAATCATTATCAACACATCCCCTAACAAAACCATTTCACAGAAGCATTAATAAGACATTAATAATCATTTTTTTATGTTTTATACTTTCACTAATTCAGACTCTAAGGTCCTCAAAAATAAGGGAAAAATACAAGGTTCCTACACAAGGGTCTATCATAGGTAATATTAAGGAAACAAGCATAACTCGAGCTCTTGTCACTACTTTTTTGATAGGAAACAGAAAAGAAGGAAAATAGAAGTAACTAAATAATAGAATTTTATTGATAAATTTGAGAGAAAAAATCTTAAACTCCCAAGTCATTCCGTATGGAGAGGACTAAACTCCAAAACAAAGAAATTAATTTCTCCAGCTACTCACTTGCTCTAACTATTAGATATTTATAATGCTAGACTCCTAACAACTCATAACCTACTCCTAAAGATAACTCATAATCTATTCCTAAGGATACGCAACAATAAAAGATAAAGCCAATCGGTAAAATAACATAATAGGTAAAATAATGGGATGTGACTACTGAATGTGTGTTGGAATCAACTACTGGCTATCTAAATCTTGGACCATGTGATCCTCATGTGCTTTTCTAAATTTCTTCCTAAAATAAGTCTTAAGGAGCTGATTTGGAGGTGTCGTATCAATGCATCCCTCATGGAAATTCGCCTTGTCCTCAAGGCGAAAAGAAGGAAATCTTGGCATATTCTCCTAATCTGTCACCTTCGGCTTCGTTTTCAGCCTCTGCTGGTGCGTCGTTGCCATCATCATTGGCCATCTCTAGGAGATTGAGGGTCGCGTCCTTGCAACTATGGCCAGGAGAGAACTTCTCGTTGCAATGGAAACATAGCCCCTTCGAAATACGCAGTTGTCTCTCCTGGTCCCAAGTGCGCAGCATCGTTGGTCAAGAAGAATCAAAAGTAGATGTGGAACATTGTGCTGTTGGGTTGCTGGTGAATGGACCTTTATGTGACAAATTGGAAGTTTGGGCTTATGAGGTATTGGGCCTATTAGAGTTGACCCATTGATTTACTTTTGGCCCACTTTTAAGGTTGGTCTTTTGTTCAAACTCTAGTGCCAAACTCATAGCCTGATAGACAGATCTAGGCTTGTGGATTCTCACATTAGATTTCAATTCATCTCGCAACCCATTAGGGAAAATTCCTAAGAGACAATGTTCAAGCCAATTTTTGACTCGAGACGAACATTTAGCAAAGTCTTGACGATATTCTTGTACTGTACCCGTTTGACGAACATCATAAAGATATTCATCGGATTTTGGAATTCAGCAGGACATATTGTTCTTGAAGTGCGTTCACTAACTCATCCCAATACAAAATGATTCTCTCGGAATTGATCCAGGCAAACAAATCAAGTGCGTCACCTTCCAAATACATAGCCGCTATGTCAGCTTTCGATTCTTCGGGTGTTTGATAATACCTGAAGTAGTTCTCAGCCTTCAAAATCCAACCACGTGGATCTCCTCCTTTGAATTTTGGGAATTCTATCTTAGTATAAGGTGGACGCGTGGTACTTCTATGACCCCCGTATTGTTCTCCTACGTCCTCTGTCTCATCATTCCAATGAGATCTTCCCCTTGTTCGCTGATCATTACTACTCTTAGGTTTCTTCCCTTTGTCAACTTGAGCTTTCAACGCAACTACATCAACAACTATGGTGTCAAATATCTCAATACGAGATGCTGTGGCAACTAATTGTTGAGATACTGGTTTCGGTATATCATCGTGGGTTTGTGGTGGTGGGTCATTGGTGGATGAACAAGTGATAGCTATCGCTCTGATACCAAATTGATAGGAACCAAAAAAGAAGGAAAATAGAAGTAACTGAATAATTGAATTTTATTGATAAATTTGAGAGCAAGAATCTTAAACTCCCAAGTCAGTCCGTATGAAGAGGACTAAACTCCAAAACAAAGAAAATAATTTCTCCAGCTACTCACTTGCTCTAACTATCAGATATTTATAATGTTAGACTCCTAACAACTCATAATCTACTCTTAAAGATAACTCATAATCTATTCCTAAGGATACACAACAATAAAATATAAAGCCAATCGGTAAAATAATAGAATATCTAAAATAATGGGATGTGACTACTGAATGTTTGTTGGAATCAACTATTGACTGACTATATCTTGACCCATGTGATCCTCATGTGCTTTTCTAAATTTCATCCTAAAATAAGTCTTAAGAAGCTGAGGTGGAGGTGTTGTATCATTTTTCAAGATACTTATATCTACAACTTTCATTCTTAGAGTTTCTTCAAATTCGTGCTCTAAGAATATGAAAGATATATCGAAAGAGAAAGATGAAATTGAATTCATAATTTCAACTTACCTTGATAACTTCTTTCCTTCTCCTATTCTCTTCCCATTTTTGTTTTTCTCCCCTCTTCTAACCTTATAGCGGACCTTCACTCTTACTTCTATTGCCTTTTCATCTATTTTTTCTAGAAAATTCAAGAAGGTCAAACTAATTAATGTGTCTTCATTCCATTGGTTCATGTGTCACCATTCTATTAGTATATAAGTTATCCTTCTGTTGGTTCATATGTTACTATTCTATTGGTCCATATGTCACTTACTTTAAGCTTTACATGTCACTCATTTTAAACCTCTATATGTCACAAATTTTAAGGCTACATATGTCACCAATCGTAAAGTTACACACGTCACTAATTGTAAGGCTATATATGTCATCATTTGTAAAGTTACACATGTCATCATTCTATTGCTTCACATGTCACAAGTCTAAAGTGTCATTTGTCACAAACTTAAAGGGCCACTTGTCGCAATTATACTCAGGCTACTTGTCATCCATTTAACTGAGTCATTTGTCACTTATTCCCAATGTCACATGTCACCATTTCATAAGCCTAATCGCCCTAAATTCCTATGGATAAATTTGTCTTACTCCTTAACATTTTTCTTAAACTACATGCACATATCACCTCATAAATTACTCAATTGTAACAATAAATTCTCAATTCACTAATTATAATCCATTAATTCATGTTATTGGTAAATCAAAATGCAAAACTTTGTGAATGCACATTCATATCATATTCATTTTCGTTCCATACCTCGAAATATATCAATTGAGTGCATAAAATATATTGCAATATTTTCTAAATCATGATTCATATGTGTATACGAATATTGTGTATGTGAATAACATACATCTCGTAAATTCTTAAATGAAATAACTCGTGTGACTCAGTCTCTATGAAGCACGGACACGGCAAAATGTTGCCGTGTTCGTGTGTCCGACACGGACACGCTGTGGACACGTGTTCATACGTGTCTTAATAAAAAAATTATTTTTTTCGGCTCAGACACGCACACGGACACAGTTAGCGGCTCGGACACAGTTAAAAACGGCTCTGACACGTCTTAATATGGCTCGTAGCATTTTTATGAATTATTAAAAAATTTATTTAGTTGATACGGTAGTCTTCCTTTTTTAGAACTTCTCAATTTCCTTGTGTTTTCTAGCTGACGTCTCTCCTCCTTTTCATAAGACGCTAGCTTCCATATACTCCTGCCTTCT
>JANZLD010000007.1:18057610-18072077 GCA_026413575.1 Erythroxylum carthagenense | reverse complement strand
TTAAGTATTGTGAGCTTGTAGTGCGTCAATGATGGAAGGCTTCCACTGTAGCATTATCTAATTAATAAGTATTGTAATTTGTAAGTTTGTAGTGAGTCAAACATCAATGATGGAAGGCTTCCAATGTAGCGTTATCCTCCCTGGGAACGTAAGATTTAAGTGGCGTGAGACTGAAAATTCTTAGGGCACATTAATCAATATATATCATATTATACATTCTAAATTTTTTCTTAATTCCAAATTTTATAACATATATATATATGTCGTGTTCATGTCCACCAAAGTTTAGAAGTTAGTGTGTCCCCGTGTCTGTGTCCGTGTCGTGTCGCGTGTCCGTGTTCGTGTCCGTGTCTATGCTTCTTAGCTCAGTCTAAAAGTTTAATCTCTTAACAATTTTAGGAGGAAGGATATTACAACTCTCTTCCCTTTAAAAAATTTGTTCCTCGAAATTCTTACTTAACTGATAAAACAAATAGGGGTAATGTTACCTCTATGAAATCAAAGAAAAAGACATTATTTAATAAAATAGATCAAACTAAGCCTAGCTTATCCAATATCTCAAACACCCCAAGGAATGTCAACAAGTACTCCTGTCGAGGTTGAAATCATCCAACCATTAAGGACGTCAACTTAACAATCCGAAAAGTTGACTTTTGACACCCAGACTCGACTCCTAAGGCTCATGAACTTTTTCAAAATGGAAATAACACTTTTGAAAACATAAAAAGACCAAGCTCTAATACCAATTTAATTGTCACGACCCGGAACTACATCAGGCACGTCACAACCACCACATACCCAGGCTAAAAATACTCACGGTACCCTTAACCAGACTATACAAGGCTAATTGAATATCCTTTGAAAACTTTTGGACAACACAACGACTATATTTTGAAAATCTCAAAACTCAATTAAAATACTTGTAAATCAGTTTTAAACGCATTTTTATATTCACATTTAAAACTTTACCACAACTTCTGAACTTTTAAGTCCTCTCAAGAGCATTCTCAACAACAGTACCAAAGGTTCATACATAAGGTCTTTTATAAACTACAAGACAATCAAGAGTTAATTTATAAAATCATAAAGCATTTCAACATAATCAAACTAATAAAAATAGTTCATGAGTCACTGTGTCACAAAAGTACAAAATAGAGATTACCAACGTGCAGTGGTTGGAAAGCAGAGGGGATGAGTACACTACATACTCAGTGAGCAAGAAAAAGATATATCACAAATAGAACTCGATACACACTAAAACAGTGTAGATAACCTATGAAGTAAACATATATATATAGAAACACCCATGCCCAGCCTATGACTCAACGTATACTAGTTAAGACCCACATAAGCCTAGTATGTTAATCACTCATCCAGTGAACATAGGTTCCAGTTCTAGTACACAAAAGCAAAAAAATATCACAAGTATAAATCAAATCTTGTCAGAAAACAAATATTAGAATAAGCTAAATCATTCATGTGTGTCGCCACTAGTTGGCCATACTAGTGTGCACACCCACCGATTCTCGGTGTTGACTCGACTTTTTATCCGTGGTGAGTCCTGACTACAATCGACAAGAGCGTCATTACCCTAGGTAATGACCTCGTCAATATCCAGACCTTAGGTGTGGAATCACCCGTAAGTCTCGTAAAAAGGTTTGATACAAGAACTCGACTTTTGTATACCAGCATTAAGGATACACGGGTCGCTTAATCTGTTGTGTCTAGCACACGATTGGCCAATCATTACCTCACCAATCACAAAAATCATATATAAATATTAAGTACTAAAATCAAGTAAAGTAATGTGCCTTTATTTATTGGTCTAACCGATAAAATGAAACCTTATCATAGCTCTAAGCCGAAAGAGAACACATACACGCAACATACATGTCTCGATTATGCATATATAAATTTCAAAATATTATTTCAAGCAATAAAAGTCATCTTTTTCACTCCAAGTGGAAAGTTGTTAAAAAATGTAGTTTTAAAAAATAAAATGTTGTCCTTTGCACTTCAAGTACAAGTTTATTGAAAACAATATTATTTCTCAAAAACATAATTAAAACATCAGTTTCACTCTAAGTGCAAAGAGTTATTCAAAACAATATCGCTTATTAAATACACAAATATACTAGCATCTATTTGATATTCAATTCTATTATACATTACCTAGGTTCAAAATTTACATAAGTCATTATGCATGACTTGGGATGTTCTAATCCTATTTGAGAGATATGATTTCCCTAACGTCAAAAGAAGGTGTTGACTCCCTTGACTTCAACAATCCTCGATACGAGCTCCTTGATTTACAACTCCTGAACATTTATACATATAAATATACAATGTATTTACTAGTCAAACATGCATCTCATATTCGTACACCAACATAACCAAATTCATCCCTAATTAATCATCATAAATATTATTCTAACATATGTCAATAGGTCAATAATTCACTTACTAATTCAGCTCAATGTCTTCTCAACCATCAAGCTAACCTAACCTTATGTGCAATGTTTACATCCTTTTCTTCGTAATGTTCCTTTATGAACAAGTTGTCTTCTTTTAATCATAACTTTCTCTACCAAAATTCAAATGTCATGATTCCTGTGCCCCTCAAAACTAGACTTCCATTAGTCTTATTATATCTAAAAATTACACAAACAACATCTCCCTTTAAAATATAATCTACATCAAAATTCTGTCTTGTTTCTGGTAAGAAACAGATTAGCAAGCAATACTCAAATCACAATAAATCAGTATCAATACATCTCCTAACAAAACCATTTCATAGAAACATTAATAAAACATCAATAATCATTTTTCTTGTTTTATACTTTCACTAATTCGGACTCTAAGGTCCCCAAAAATCAGGAAATAATACAAGGTTCTTACACAGTGGTCTATCACAGGCAATATTAGGGAAACAAGCATAACTTGAGTTCTAGTCACTATTTTGTCAAGACACTTATATCTACAACTTTTATTCTTTGAGTTTCTTCAAATTCGTGCTCTAAGAATATGAAAGACATATCGAAAGAGAAAGATGAAATTGAAATCATAATTTCAAACTTACCTTGATAACTTCTTTCTTTCTCCTCTTCTCTTCCCATTTTCGTTTTTCTCCCTCTTCTAACCTTATGGCAAACCTTCACTCTTACTTCTATTACCTTTTCATCCATTTTCTCTAGAAAATTCAAGAAGGTCAAACTAATACATGTCACTATTTCATTGGTCCATATGTCACCATTTTATTGGTACATAAGTTATCCTTTTATTGGTACATATGTTACTATTCTATTGATCTATGTGCCACTTACTTTAGGCTCCATATGTCACTCATTTTAAGCCTCCATATGTCACAAATTGTAAGGCTACATATGTCACTAATTGTAAGGTTACACGTCACCAATTGTAAAGCTACACATGTTACCAATTGTAAAGCTACGCATGTCATCATTCTATTGCTCCACATGTCACAAGTCTAAAATGTCATTTGTCACAAAGTTAAAGGGTCACTTGTTGCAATTATACTCAAGCCACTTGTCATCCATTTAATTAAATCATTTGTCACTTATTTCCAGTGTCACATATCACCATTTAATAGGCCTAATCGACCTAAATTCTCATAGATAAATTTGTCTTACTCTTTAACATTTTTCTTAAACTAGGCACATGTCATCTCATAAATTACCGAATTGTAATAATAAATTCTTAATTCACTAATTATAATCAATTAAATCAAGTTATTGGCAAATCAAAATGCAAAACTTTGGGAATGCGCATTCATATCCAATTCATTTTCATTCCATACTCCAGAATACATCAATTGAGTACATATACTATCTTGCAATGTTTTCTAAATCATAATTCATATGTGTATATGAATATTATGCATGTTAATGAAATTTACCTCGTAAATTCTTAAATGAAATAACTCATGTGACTCAATCTAACGGTTTAATATCTTAACAATTTTAGGAGGCAGGATATTACAACTCTCTCTCCCTTAAGAAATTTCATCCTCAAAATTCTTGCTTGACTGATCAAACAAATGGGGGTAATGATATCTTATGAATTCAAAGAAAAAGAAATTGTTTAATAAAATAGATTGAACTAAGCCTAACTTATCCGATATCTCAAACACCCCAGAGAATGTCGACAAGTACTCCTACCGAGGTCGAAATCATTAGACCGTTAAGGACGTCAACTTAACGATCCAAGACTCAATTTTTTGACCGAAGACTTTCGACACTCAGACTCGACTCCTAAGGCTCATGAACTTTTTAAAAATAAAAATAACGCTTTTGAATACGTAAAAAGACCAGGCTCTGATATCAATTTAATTATCACAACCCGGAATCACATCAGGCACATCACAACCATCACATACCTAGGCTAAGAATACTCATAGTACCTTTAATCCGACTATACAAGGCTAGCTGAATATCCTTTAAAAACTTTTGGACAACACGACTATATTTTGAAAATTCAAAACTCAATTAAAATACTTGTAAATCAGTTTTAAACGCATTTCTATATTCACATTTGAAACTCTACCATGACTTTTGGACTTTTAAGTCCACTCAAGAGCAATCTCAACAACAGTACAAAAGGTTCATACATAAGGTCTTTTACAAATAAAAATAGTTCATGAGCCACTGTGCCACAAAAGTACCAAACAGACTACCCATGTGCAGTAATGCCCCAAAAATGTCAAAAAATCGCACGATCCACTCAGAACTTCAAGCTCACTAAATTAACCTGCATGGTTGGAAAGCGGATAGGGTGAGTACATTATGTACTCGGTGACCATGAAAAAGATATATTACAAATAGAACTCGATACACACCAAGACGGTGTAGATAACCTATGAAGTGAACATACATAACATAGAAACACATAGGACTAGCTTATGACTCAACATATACAGGCTAGGAACCACATAAGCCTAGCCTATTAATCACCTATCCGGTGAACATAGGTACTAGTTTCAATATACAAAAGCAGAAAAATATCACAAGTATAAATCAAATCTCATCAGAAGATAAATATCATAATAAGCCAAAACAATCATGTATGTCGCAACTAGTCGGCCAAACTAGTGTGCACACTCACCGATTCTCGGTGTTGGCTCGACTTTTATCCGTGGTGAGTCCGGACTACAGTTGACAAGAGCGTCATGACCCTAGGTGATGACCTCGTCGATGTCCAGACCCTAGGTGTGAAATCACCCACAAGTCCTGTAGAAAGATGTCAATACAAAGACTCAACCTTTATGTACCAACATCAAGGGTACGGGGTCGCTTAATATGTTGTGCTTAGCACATGATTGGCCAATCATTATCTCACTAATCACAAAAATCATATACAAATATTAAGTACTAAAATCAAGTAAGGCATCATTCCTTTATTTATCGATCCTACTGATAAAATAAAATCTTATTATGGCTCTAAGCCAAAAAAGAACACATACACGCAGCATCCATGACTCGATTATGCATATGTAAATTTTAAAACATTATTTCATGCAATAAAAGTCATCTTTTGCACTCCAAGTGCAAAATTGTTCAAAAATGTAGTTTCAAAAAATAAAGCATTGTTCTTTGCACTTCAAGTGCAGGTTTCTTGAAAACAATATCATTTCTCAAAATACGTAATAAAAACATCAGTTTTCAAAACAATTCCCTTAATAAATACACAAGTATATTAGCATCCATTTGAGATTCAATTATACTATACAATACCTAAGTTCAAAATTCACATACAAGTAATCATGCATGTCTTGGGATGTCCTAATCTCATTTGAGAGATATGGTTTTCCCAATCACCTCAAAAGAAGGTGTAAACTTCCTTGACTTCAACAATCTTAAGTACGAGCTCCTTGATTCATAGCTCTTAAGCCTTTATACATACAAATATACAATGTATTTATTATTCAAACATGTATCTCATATTCATACACCAACACAACCAAATTCATCCCTAATCAATTATCATAAATGTCATTCTAACATATGTCAATAGGTTAATAATTCACTTACTAATTAAGCTTAACGTCTCCTTAACCATCAAGCTAACTTAACCTTATGTGCAATGTTTACATCATTTTCTTTCTAATGTTCCTTTATGAACAAGCTGTCCTCTTTAAATCATAACTCTCTCAACAAAAATCCAAATGTCATGATTCTTGTGCCCCCCGAAACTAGATTTGCATTAGTTTGACTATATCCAAAAATTACATAAACAACATCTCCCTTGAAAATATAATCTTCATCCAAATTCTGTCTTGTTTCTAGTAAGAAACATATTGGCAACCAATACTCAAACGACAATAAATCATTATCAATACATCTTCTAACAAAACCATTTTACATAAGCATTAATAAGACCTCAATAATCATTTTTCAAGTTTTATACTTTCACTAATTCGAACTCTAAGGTCCTAAAAAACCAGGAAATAATACAAGGATCCTGTCTAGGAGTCTATCACAGGCAATATTAGGGAAATAAGCATAACTCGAGCTCTAGTCACTATTTTGTCAAAATACTTATATCTACAACTTTCATTCTTTAAGTTTCTTCGAATTCGTGCTCTAAGAATATGGATATATCGAAAGAGAAAGATGAAATTGAAACCATAATTTCAACTTACCTTGATAACTTCTTTCCTTCTCTTCTCTTCCCATTTTCGTTTTTCTCCCTCTTCTAACCTTATGACAAACCTTCACTCTTACTTCTATTGCCTTTTCGTCCATTTTCTCTAAAAAATTCAAGAAGGTCAAACTAATCCATGTGTCACCATTATATTGATACATAAGTTATCATTCTATTGGTCCATATGTTATTATTCTATTAGTCCATGTGTCACTTACTTTAAGCTCCACATGTCACTCATTTTAAGCCTCCATATGTCACTACTTGCAAGGCTACACAAGTCACCAATTGTAAGTCTACACATGTCACCAATTGTAAAACTATAGGTGTCACCATTTGTAAAGCTACACATGTCACCATTTTATTGCTCCACATGTCACAAGTTTAAAGTGTCATTTGTCACAATCTTAAAGGGTCACTTGTCGCAATTATACTCAAACCACTTGTCATCCATTTAACTGAGTCATTTGTCACTTATTTTCACTGCCACATGACAACATTTCATAGGCCTAATCGACCTAAATTCCTATGGATAAATTTGTTTTACTCTTTAACATTTTTCTTAAGCTAGATGCACATATCACCTCATCAATTACTCAACTGTAACAATAAATTCTCAATTCACTAATTATATTCCATTACTTCATGTTATTGGTAAACCAAAATGCAAAATATTGACAATGCACATTCATATCACATGCATTTTCGTTTCATACCTCGGAATATATCAATTGAGTACATATACTATTTTGCAATGTTTTCTAAATCATGATTCATATGTGTATATGAATATTATGCATATGAATGAGATGCACCTCGTAAATTCTTAAATAAAATAACTTATGTGACTCAATCTAACAGTTTAATCTCTTAACAATTTTAGGAAGCAAGATTTTACATAATTCATTGGACACTTTACAGACAAGAGAAATTCATCTCAAGATAACTACGAAAATCACATGTTTTTCCTTTCTTCACTAACATTAAGACATTCCAAACAAAATCCAATCACGAATAATTCAAACCAACGCAAACAACTAAAAAAATTGCCATTATTTATGCAAAATCACACCTTAAAAAACCAACGGAAGCACAAAACAACAAAAAAAAGGTTCCATAACTTACCTCGACCGAAAGACAGAAGGGCACCGATTAGAGAAGACAGAAGGACACAAATGATGAAGAAAAAGGTCGTTGACTGGGGACAAAAGAAGAAAAGAGCGGGAGAGGAAAGAGTCAAAAAAAAAAAGGGGGGTCTTTGGATAGGTTAAATGCATAGGAAAACGACGTCATTTGGTGTTAAACTAAACGACATCGTTTTCGTTATATTAAAAACATTGAAGCCGAAAGAAATGATGACATTCACTCTAAAATTTACCAACGGAAACATTTCTGTCAATAAACCGCCTTCTTTACCAACAAAAATCTTAGTATATTCTGTCGAAAAATTTGCCGGGATAATTTCCCTCCATTTTATTGACAGATACTTTAACCGTCGCAAAATATAATATTTCCCGACAATGTTACCTACGAAAAGTCATTTTTCGTCAGTAATTTGCTACAATTTCTCTTCCATCGGTAATTTTCCGTCGATAATTACTAATTTTCTTGTAGTGAAATCTTTCGATCTAGCTCTTTTGCACCCTAGTTGCAAATTATTCAATGTGTGTAATGAATTTTTGAATCATATATTCTTTACGTGCCCCTCTTAAGCTCCATATGGCATGGTATTATGTCAAAATATGAAGCTCCTAATCCCCCTACTGTATGGAGGGAGATGGTGCAGAGGATCATGATCCTCTTGAAATGAGTAAAGATGATGCCATGCTCCTACAGTTAGTTTGCTCCTACATAATTTATTGGCTTTGACAAGAAAGGAATCAAAGAATTTTTAGAGGTCAATCCTATGACAATTTGGAGCTTCAAATAAGAAGTATGAACTATGTTGGAAATAGCCATTACAAGAGGGCCTAAATTAAAGTTGTTCCCATTTATGCTTACCAACTGTTTCCTCTAATCAATCCCACACTGCATAGTCTTTTTTTTTTAGGATACATTCAATTGTATCCCAACCACAGTTAGGAACATTTGAGTTTTGTGTAATTGCTTCTAGTTTTGACAGTGAAATAGTTTGGCTTTTGCCTTGATTAACACTTTCATTCAATTTTCAAAAAAAGGTTACACAATGCTACCATGCGGCCTAGTGAGCCTCTATAATTCCTACATAACATTAACGGTATGTGGCATATGACTTGAATGATCACAAGCAGTAGACTCATGTTTCACATAGAAATTAAGACTTGATAGCAAAATTAAGTAGTAAACATCTCCATGGATTATAAAAATAGGATAACCTAAGCCTCCGCTGAATGTGAGAAAGTTAATTTACAAATTCAGAATTGAAGAAAAAGAAAATATACAATCAAATTTTTCTCCACCACATCTTCCTCCTATTTTGCAGGTGAAATGTAGCAAGGCTACAAGAATCAAGAATGAGCAGGAGAAACATCACCTTTTTGACCGAGTTGGGGCTCTCCTTCAGGTGTGTCGACTCTTAATACAGGCTTCTCTAGTGTTGGAATTATAGGTGGTTTTATTCTTCGTGTGACTGTCATGTTCAACCCTTCAGTTGTGTGGATTGTTGCTCCTGTTGTCATCCGAACCTGCAAGAAGGAAAGTTCTTTTGAATAGCGACAATTTATTTTTTCTCATTTTCTATGTTCTTGTTAAGATTCAACGGTTGCATCATGTACCATTTAATTGATTACAAGTTTAGAAAAGCCAATGAGAACCAGCTCAGAGTTGTTAGATTACAACTCCGCAAGGATAAGAAACTCAAGATGCAGAGCGAGAAATAAACTATCACGATCTTTAGCAAATTCAAATGGACGCATACTGGCCAGAAGTACAATGATTTATGTACATAATAGCGTATAATGAGTTTTCCACATGCATTCTGCTGTGGGCCATCTACTAGGTGATACGTTAAAAACATATATTTGACATATGGTTAATTGTATCACCCAATAGAGTTAAAAGTCCCATTCAAGTTTCATTTGGATCGTGAGTTTTACTATATTTCTTCTTTTCCAGTAGGTATAGGTTATTACTAGGAAGTTTAGCATCAATTTAGATGACTGTATTGATTGATCTTGACGATATGATTCTGCTCCTCCATTAGTTTCTCTCTTGTTCTATCTGATACTCATTCCATTATCCCTTAATTCAATTACACACTATTCTCTTCTTGCTTGTGCCTCAATTCTCTCCCCCCTTCTGAATTTCTAGCTACAGGATTCTCCTACTTCACATAGCTTTGACTGGACAGTAAATATCTATGCCAAACAAATTAAGTCCAAAGGAACAAAATTATTTGACAAGCATTTTTTACTACAGAAATCTTTTTATCATCTGACTGTAGTTCAACTTCTGTTCTCAAAGATTACAGGCATCCATCTGAAAAATAAATATAAATAATTGCGTAGAAGCATCCAACTTACTGGAGGCGCCCCAATTGCAATTTGAAAGTTAAATCTGCGCACAAGCATTGCAACAGCTACTACAGTCTGCCAATAAGAATAGTGATCAAAGATTGATCAATACAATAGTTGCACAGGGTGGTCCTCCACCAATATATTATACGTCAAAAACTTCCATTGAGTACCTCGAATGTCGCAAACATATCCCCCACACATTTTCTTGGTCCTCCACCAAAAGGCAAGTAACTAAAAGTTGTTCATCATTGTTACTGATTTCAAATACAGCATAAATAGATAACAAATTGATGCTAGTTGACGCTGGTGCAAAATGGAAACAGAAAAGTCCAGAAGCATGCATCATGCCTAGGAAACTTCTAATTTGATTAAAAAAGTTAAATATTTCATATCCACGTATATTAATTATCCTTAGCCAGAAACTGCCACTCATCTATTAGACAGAGATAGCAAGTATCAGTTGGGTAATTAAATTCCAACATAGTTACCCAATTTTCATTTAGATATTCAAGAAGGTGTAGCTTAGTTTCATTACGTTGAACTGGAAACGTCAGTGCTTATCCTGCAAACCTAAAATTACAGAGCTAAAACGTAAATGTTGACAAATAAGGTAGAAAATCAGGATGAAAATACTGGAAGATACAAAATCAGGAAAAGTAGATTGGATTGAGTTTGAAAGTTTGATCTAAAATTTTTCAATTTCAGATTATTAGGAAGACTCATTGCTTTTATTTAAATTTGAATGTTTATATTAATATCTTTAAAATCTAGAATTAAGTTCCTTGATTTTTAGGATGCAACTCCACTATATAAGAGAGCTTTCTTGTTATCACGGGTCGAGACATGGGAAAAGTCATCTCATTTTCCCCGGCTATGTTCTACCCTTCCTCTCAAGAACCTATGCCAACACAAGAAAGAGACCTGTCCTCAGACAGCATGTCATACAGCTGCTGCTGCTTTTTTAATCTGGCAGCTGTGTTTTTCTTGATAAAAGTCTACTTGCCTCTTTATTAACCATAGCAGCCTTTAAATAGGCTTAAGGATAAATTAACAACCTTAATTAGGACTCCTAACTAGGAATAAAGTCTAAAAAAGGAATCCCAACAGAAATAGGAAACATTAGCTGTAAAAACCCTAAAATACTAAAGAAAATCAAATGAAACAAAATAAAAGCAGACTTGTTAATGGCTATCCTGTTGGCCACTTTTCTTATGTCACGTCCCACCAAGTCATCCACAACATTACTAACATTACTCCCCTCCATGGCTCTGAGCTTGTCCTCAAGCTCAAACTCCGGATAAACCTCCTGAAGAGTGGTGAAATCTTCCCATATAGCATTTTCATTCGAACTGTCCACCTGACGCACCAACACCTACTGTCTGCCTCTGTTAATCATGGACCAGATAATAGAGTAGGGAACAAGCCCAATTGGCCATCATGGAGGCCTGGTAGTGCAGCCACTGAACTTGGAGTATCACCCCTAAATTTCTTTGACAAGGACACATGGAAAACATCATGGATACGACTCCCCTCTGGTATCAACTTGTCTGCTATTGTACCGATTCTCTGTAGTACTTTATAAGGACCAAAATATTTTGAAGACAACTTGTGAGGTCCTCTCTTCACTATCGAAAGTTTCCGATAAGGGTAATGCTTCAACCAAACCCAATCTCTCTTTCAAAGGACGTCTCCTGATGATTAGCATCATACGTAAGTTTCATTCACTACTGAGCTTGCAGTAAACACCTTGTTGATTGTAAACTTGTATTCCTCTGCTAAAGAGCACGATCCACCACTTCCTCTCTAGTGGAACCGGCTATATAATCGAGCAACAAACACGGATGATCTCGTTCATACACCACCTGAAATGGCATAGCTTGCAAGGAAGAGTGGAAAGATATGTTGTAACAATACTCCACCCACTGAACCCATTGAAGCCATAGTCATTGTCTATTGCCCGTAAAACAATGCAAGTACATCTCAATGGTGCGATTTACAACTTTAGTATGGCCATCAGACTGCAGGTGGTAAGCCAAAGAAAAGGCCAACTTTGTTCCTGACAAATGAAATAATTCCTTCCAAAAGAGACTCGTAAAAACTTTGTCTCGATTAGAAACATTTAGGTAACCCATGCAAATGAAAGATTTTTGTAAAAGATACATGAGCCACAGATATAGCAATGAAAGGATGAGTAAGTGCAACAAAGTGTGCATATTTGGAAAATCTACCTACAACCACCATCAAAACTGATTTCCCTTGGACCTTGGGTAATGCTTCGATAAAATCCATAGAAATATCAGCCCGTACCTTTTGGGGTACCGAAAGAGGCTGTAGGAGCCCTGTGGGGTGTATGTTTCCCACTTGTTGCATTGACAAACTAGGCAATTCTGCACAAAGTAAGCCACTGCTAATTTCATTCCTTCCTAAAAGAAATCGTTGCACACCCTTTACAAGGTCTTCTGGACCCCTTCATGGGTCATGTTATGAATGCCTACAAGGATGATTTGCACTAGTGGTTAAGTGGACAGTAAATAGACCTTCCCCTTGAAAAAGATCAAGCCATCCCTCACTTCCCAAGCAGCTTCAACCTCCCTCTTTCTCTATGTTGTCCCACCATTGTTTCAAGCCGTTCAAGACTTCCACTTCTTGTCTAAGGGTATCAAAAATGTCAGCCTGTAGCTTAGAAAGAGCAAAGAGTTGGACATCCTCCTCATCCCATCAGGAAAGTGCATCTGTAAGTTGGTTGAGCTGCCCTACTTTGTACTCCTCCCTGAAATCAAAACCCATTAGTTTACTAATCTAACGTTGTTGAGGTGATGTGGTTAACCTCTAAGAAAATTTTAGGCAGAAGTGATCAGTCCTGATGAGGAAATGCCTCCCCAAAAGATATGGTCTCCCTTTCATACTCTGCAAGCTTATAATGGTGATCTGTCAATTTTCTGCTGAAAAACGCAATTGGATGGCCGCCTTATTGTTGTAGAACCGCCCTAATACGACTACAAAATTAGGCAACCTCAAAATAGAAGCTTTAGTAACAACCTTCTTCAAGTTAGAGAAGGCCGAATAGACCTCATTCCCCCTTGGTACGCATTCTTCTTCAATAGGCTAACCGAAGGTGTCGCCACTTCCCCATAATTTTTTTATATATTTCTTGTAGTACCCTGCTAACCCCGAGAAGCCCCTGAGAGCCTTGGCTGATTGTGGTATTGGTCACTCTACTATCTCCTTAATCTTATTTACATCCGCTTTCACTCTTTCACCATGGATAACTTGACCCAAGTATGCCACCTAATTCTTCTCAAATGTGCACTTTGATTTCTTAAGAAAATGATGGCGAGCTCACAACAATTCAAAAACTAAACACATGTGCTGAATATGCTCAATTCAAGTCTTACTATATATTAAAATGTCATCAAAGAAGACTAAGACAAACTTACATAAATAAGGCCTCAACACCCCGTTCATCAAATTTTGAAAAGTTGAGGAAGCATTGGTCAACCCAAAGGGTATTACTAGGAATTCGAAATCCCCGTGGTGTGTCCTGAAAGGTGTCTTCTCTATATCCCGATGATCCATTCTAATTCGATGGTATTCTGAACGAAGAACTAACTTTCTAAAATATCGTGCTCTATGTAGCTCATCCAATAACTCCTCCACTATTAGGATTGGAAACTTATCCTTTACTGTGTGATTGTTAAGCTCCCTATAGTCCACACAAAACCTCTATGTCCTATCATGCCTCCTCACTAGTAATACCAACGAAGAAAAGGGAGAATAACTTTAACCTTATTATTGCTTGTTGTAGCATAGTCTCATATTGCTCCTCTATCAACATAAAAACCATATGAGGGAATAGAATAAAGGTCAGTGTTAAAAGAATATAATCAACTTGTAGACGCCTTGCATATACCTAAACTGGGCACTTTTTCTCCATTGGCCACTGCCACCTGTAGTCTTGGTCGCTCCCTTATTGTAATACTAATCTTAGGTATCAGTCCCTCCTGATTGAAATTGCAGGTGCTCCCCAATTCCCACCAAAACCCACATCAACCACCCAGCCACTAGTGCTTGCAATTGCATCGTTTGGGAGCTTCAAATCCCACTTATAGCATGTAACAAAATTTTCAGGTTGCCTACCACCTCTTCCTCTTGCTCATTATCTTAGTTTGGCACTTCGATCCAAAAAAACCTCTTGCACTTGTGTCCCATTGTTAGGATTCTTCGGGAGAAAGAAATAGAGAGAGAAGTTAGTTAGGCTGAGGTGGCCAATTAGTTAGGCGTAACAGAATGTAACTAGAGAGGAGGGGGTATAA
>JANZLD010000007.1:18035516-18052867 GCA_026413575.1 Erythroxylum carthagenense | reverse complement strand
CCGTAGTCCCTATGAGGTGCTCTTCAAAGAACAACCCAACCTTCAATCCATTAAAACATTTGGATGTCTTTGTTATCCGTGGTTGAAACCCTATGCCAAACACAAGCTTGATTTGAAATCCAAACCGTGTTTATACCTTGGCTTCTCTACTAAGTATCACTAGCATCAATGCTTTGATTTCACAACCTCCAAAATTTTTATAAGTAGGGATGTAGTATTTTATGAACGTGAATTTCCTTGTGCAACTTCTCAATTTCAGTACAAAGGAAATATATCTTTTGTCTCTTGGGAAAATTTAGAAACTGAATCTTTGCAAACAAATGATCACAATATTCAGCCTTGCTTTGAATTACCAAACTACTTGCAGGTTCGGCTGCCCACTACTTCCTCTGCCTCAGCGTCATCCGTCGATACAGGTATACTTCTTGAACCACTTTCTAACACCAACTCCCAGCAACAACGTCAAACTGAGCAGCCACTGTCCTCCCACCCAAATTTGACTCAACCCTACACCCAAACTTACCATCGCTGCAACAGCTCACTTCCTGCTACACCCACAAACAATCAGCCTGAATCACCTTCCCATACCATCCAACCTACCATGACCACTCAAAATCAACCGACCATTGCCGCCCCTAGCCAAGACACATCAGTACCGACTGACACAACCGAAGAACAATCTCCACAAGCCGACACCAATCAAGCACAGCCAAAACCAACACACCACATGGTCACAAGATCCCAAACCAACAGCCTAAAACCGAAACAATTTCATGTCACCACCTCCCTGTCTCCAACATATGCACCCAGAACATACAAACAAGCCCAAAAACATACCCACTGGCAGCTTGCAATGCAAGCCGAATATGATGCTATGATGCGAAATCAAACATGGAGCCTTGTCCCACACGATGCTTCCAAGAATATTGTGGATTGTAAATGGTTATTTCGTGTAAAATATAATGCTGATGGCTCAATTGACAGGTATAAGGCACGATTGGTAGCAAAAGGGTTCACTCAGAGGCCGGGAATTGATTATCATTCGACCTTTAGTCCGGTGGTAAAACCAGTTACCGTCATACTCGTCCTTACAATTGCCACGCATCTCTCAGGGCCAATACATCAACTCGATGTGAATAATGCCTTTTTACAAGGCAAGCTCGATGAAGAAGTATACATGAGGCAACCTCCTGGCTATGAATCGGCCTTGAATCCTGATTATGTGTGCAAATTGCACAAGGCAATCTACGGACTGAAACAAGCTCCCCGAGCTTGGTATACTGCTATCAAGAATTATCTTGTACAATATGGTTTTGTCACAGCCAAGTCCGACTCCTCTCTCTTTATTTTCAACAAGTCGGGATTCATTGCGTATGTGCTTGTATACGTTGATGATATTATTTTCACAGGGAATAGCAATCAAGGGGTACAACGTATCATTGTTGCGCTTTCTACTCGCTTTTCGATCAAGGATCTTGGCATTCTACATTATTTCTTGGGCATAGAGGTCTCATATGATTCAACTGGTATGTACTTGTCTCAACAAAAGTATGTTCTGGACATGCTTGAGGATTTGAATATGCTTAATTGTAAAGGTGTGCCTACCCCGATGAGTCCGACAACTGATTTCACTCTTGGCTCTCCTACTGCCGACGTCGATGCTTCATTATATCGTCGAGTAATTGGTAAACTTCATTATTTATCATTTACGCGACCGGACATTGCCTTTGCGGTCAACAAATTATCGCAATTCATGCACATCCCAATTGAAAGTCATTGGCGTGCAGCCAAACGGATCCTACGCTACGTTCAACAAACTTCGGCTATGGGAATACGCATTGCACGGGAGTCAAATCAGCAATTGGTTACATACTCAGACTCGGACTGGGCTGGGGATCCTCTTGACCGCACATCAACAACGGGGTATGTTGTCTATTTTGGCGGCACACCAATTTCTTGGTCCTCTAAGAAGCAGCGCTCGGTGTCTCGGTCCTCCACAGAAGCGGAGTACAGGGCTATGGCAGCTGCAGTATCAGAAACAAACTGGATCCCAAACTTGTTTCTTGAACTTCAATTTCCACTCTCGAAAGTTCCCACAGTTCTTTGCGACAATGTGAGTACAACATACATTTGTGCCAATCCAGTCTTTCATAGTCGGATGAAGCATGTTGCAATTGATTTTCATTTCGTTCGTGAACAAGTTCAAAATGGCGCTATCAAGGTTAATCCTTTACATTCGGCGGATCAAGTTGCAGATATTCTCACCAAACCTCTACCACTGGCTGCTTATCTTCGTAATCTATCAAAATTGGGTCTCGTTGATCATATCCCCAACTTGAGGGGGCGTAATAGTAAAGCAGATTAACGGCATTGTTGACTTCGTAAATTCCGTTTGTTGTAAGTTAGCTGCCTAATTCCTAGGAGTAGATATTGGAGATTCATTCTGTTTTGAATTTCAAATGTAAATAATTGTAATCTGTTTTGAGTTTAAATACTCACTCTCAATAGAAGATCTAAACAGCTTTTCCCAATCTTTTAGTTAGAGTTTTTGAGCAGTTTTTTCTATCAATGGACCACTACCATGTTTTAAGAAGATAATCGCACTTCATTTGGAGGGAATAGCAATGGAATGGCACCAACTTTTTGTAAGGCACAGGGTATCAAGTGAGGAGTTAGGTTGGGTGGAGAATGTGGTTGCTTTAGTCTAAGGTTTGATAATGAGATTTTAAAGACCCCGTTGGTGATTTTAAAGAAGAGAAACAATTAGGTGCTATAAGGTATTACTGTTCCACCAAACTAAATTTGTTGGAAAGTTAATTTTTTCAAGTTCTCTCTCAAGGACTTCAAATTGGAATTAAAGTTGCCTATCTAGTTATTGAACCCCAAATCTCTTAAACAAGCTTATTATGAGCAGACAGTAAGCTAGTTTTCATTGGTGGAAGGATCCAAGCTCCAACAAATAGGTTAGATGAGTTTGAGAAGTGGAAAAAAACTTATTATATGGTTCTTCTTGGATTCTCAACACAATTTGAGAGAAATTAGAGATTTAGTATAATTTTGTTATGAATCCCATGTAAGTGTTCTATGTTAGAATTGTACTATTGAATATTAGGGTTAGCTAAAACCACATTAATAAAAAGTGAGTCTATTGTTTATTCTTCTTTTTTATAATGTATATTTAATTCATTCAAAGAAAAATACAAAGGGGCACAAAGAGATCAATCAAAACATCAATTAAAAAGGTACTTTAATTTAGTAGTGATCACAATAAAATGATGCAAGTAATGATAGCTAGTATGTTTACTAGAATAAAGCAAATACTATACTCAGTCTTAAATGAAACAAAGCTAATAATGTAATATATGTTGTGCCAAAGCATTGATTAATTAATTAAATGTGTCAAACAATGACCACCTCTCAATCAAATCACAAATTCTACCAAGAAACCTCCGTAAGTTAAAGCAAGATATGGCATGAGCATTGTGATTATTAGAGAACAACTAATCCTAACAAATTTAAGCTTTTTGCTTGAATTTCCAAATATGTAAAATGCATGTCATTAAAATGGTTAGCTTCAAGTTATGCACACCTTTCCATGTAAATGTATAGATAATATTCCCTATAATGCAACACAAATGAAAAATACACACCAAATTTGTATCTATTAGCAGATATAAAAAATTAAAAAATTGGTATAAAATGATTAATTCACTATAAATTAAATAAATACCAGAAGTTTTGGTTTGTCTCATTTGGATTGGGGCCATCTAAAGGCCATCTCTCAGGATTGAACTTGTCAGCATCATCCCAAAGATGTGGACTACGGTGTAGATTCCAAACAGAAATGAATATATCTTCACCCCTGTAAAAATAATATCAACATCAATAACCATTTATTATTGGATCATAACTTTTAATTGAAACAAAATATGATAAAATATAATGAAAAGAAGACCTTGAAAAAAAAAAGTTTTCAATAACTTCAATAAAAATGTTGAATGCAGGACATAGTGAATTCAGAATATATTGAAACATAGTTAATCTATGATCTACCATAAACTAATTAAACTTGACAAAAGATGCTTAGTCCTCACATATGAGCAATCTAAATCATCTATGGCAGTGCCTTCAACCTCAAGGTTCAAATCATACACAAGACGAATAATATGTTGATCCCTAACTCTACATAGTTATATTAACTTTAGCCCGCATGACCCTATCCACTCCACAATTTCCATACATAATCATGAAATATAGCTAAGACTTGATAACAACATATAAGTGCAGAATCTAATGTATTGACAGTATAATTTGTTATAATTTATTTATCAAATGATTTCACTAAAACTAAAAAAACAAAGCAATCTCTTTCTATGTCTCTATTATGGCCCAAAATTTTGGATTTAGTTATAGCACCCTGGACTTGGAAGGCTTGTGGTAGCTCTCCTAGCACCCTGAGCTTAGAAGACTTCTTCCCTTGTCTACCTATCTTGTTAAAAAGATAGGACTCATTAAGAGAGAAACTTTGGATCTCAATATGTATACTATTTTAAAGTGAATAATCATGCCTTTATTGCATTCTCTTATACAAGGTAGATACAAAAATAGGAACAAACTAATCCGACCTAGATAACAACTACTTATTGGGACATAAAACAATCCTATCTAGGGAACCAAACCAGATTTATTCAAACTAGTCCTATCTAGATAATAACACAAAATCTATTTGAACTTATTTCTTATTTTTCCCATGAGTTAAAACATTAGTAAACTAGGTCAAAAGACACCATCTTCGCTGAATCATGTTTAGGAGCAACATGATCTTATTGTCCAACCACAATTCTCCTCTCTCTCTATCTCTATCTCTCTCTCTCTAGCACAAAAAAGATAGGTTCACATGTCATTATACAATATTTTGAATATATATTGGTAATAAACGTTTTTGTTTAGTACATTTCTGAGAACACTCGTGCGCTACGAGGCAATGACTAATCAAGATTTATTGAAATTTTGCTTCTCGCATTCTTCTTTAGCATCTTCCAACCTATCATTGTACATTGGATGCTTATGTATCAAATTATGCGTCCATTTGATCTGCTTGGGATTAATTTGCATACAAATATTATGCTTTATCTTCACCTTGATACAACTAGGAAGAATATCTAGGAAAGATTAACAAGGGAATATGAAAGAAGAAAAAGTGTTTATGAGTTTATTGTAGTAACCTTCTTATTGGGTACTTTCCAAGCATGTCATTCTCAAGAGAACGACGAATCAAGACAGGTGGCTGTGGATAGAGTCTCAAAGACTGCAAATAGATAGGGAAGAAGGATCTTAAAACATGAGGACTTACATAAGAACATTAGTAAGCATGATCAATGAATGATAATCATTCTCTTACTTCATTTATCACTCGCGTAGTGTATTTAAGTTTCTTCAAGTCTTCAGTGGTTGGAAGTCTATCTCCTATAATACAGTCAACCTAAAAGAAGAATATTATTAGCAATAGAAACAGTTAGAATGTAAGACAAATTTGGGAAAATTTAAAGCATTGTCCAATATTGTCAATACAGTTTGAGCACAAAGGACTTCCATTACCTCTTCTTGGAGTTTGGACAAAACGTGTGGCTCCTACAATAATTGAACATAAATAAGAAACAATCTTAACACAATTAATCAATAATTCATAATATGCAAGAATATTTTCACATATGCACCTATATATTTAAGTGGGATCAAAATAACATAGCATCATTGTTATTGGCTGAATTGTCAAAAATAAGCTTACAAATGATAATAACCAAGAGAACAAAAGCCTGGAAAGACAAAATTGAACCACAAAACTTTCTTATGTGTGTCACTACAATGTATATCTTGCACGAAACTTTTTCATTAACTAGAAGCCCCTTAAGTCTTTAATCCTACAAAAAGAGCATTCTTCTTTTGACCAAATAAGCAAAAACATGCAGCCTAGATAATCTAATGAATGCAAAGTTTTATGTAACAATTACTCATTATGATAAAATCTGAACATGTAGGCAGAAGATAAATAGAATAGTCATTAATGCCAATATTATTTAACCAAAAGTTCACCTTGGATAGGAGATAAAAAGTCCAAGTCAAGACAGCTGCTGATGTTTCATGTCCAGCTATAAGCATTGTCATAAGGTCATCACGGAGTTGCTTGCTAGAAACCTGCAATCATTTGTGAGAAAATTTACTTCTACTGATACAGCAACTACTGTGAACACTAAGTACGTACATCATCCCCTGAGGCCAGCAAGAAGTGAAGAATACTTGGATCTTGCTCATTCACATATTCCTCATGAAACTGTAGCTCTTCCTCATCTACCATCCTCTGTGCATGGCACCACAAAACATGAGGAAAATTACAAAAATTACAACTTAGTCATAACAAGTTGTACTTCATTTGTTAGGCATAATTTAACATAGATAGCTACATGTTGAATATGAGTGATGCATTCATATCCAACTTGGTGAATTGAGCATATTTAACAAAAAAATTTAACCAAATGAACACAAAAGGAATTTAATGTACCAAAACTTCTAAGAAGCTTTTAATGCGTAAAGTTAAACATTATGCTAATTATTAAACATCAGCAGCCTTTGAAGCTAAATTCAAACCAAATGGGATTTTCGAAAAATAATGAAGCCAAAGTGGATCCCTTGAAAAAACAAAGACAGTGCTTTAGTAAGCGATGGAAAAGAACTTAAAGTCTATAAAAGAGGAAAGATTAGTCAACCACAAGCTTTAATTTGGTGGAATGAAGATTGGGAATTGAGTTGACATCAAAGATAAGAACTAAAATTTAGATTATATTAGGATTCCTTATTAGATAGGAAGTACTAGTAAATTAAATATGTTATTCTATTTGAGATATGTTATCCTAGTTATTCAGGACTTATAAAATTTTTATTAGAATAGGATTTAAATTTGTTAGGAACCCTTTCCTCCTAGAATAAGGTTTTTAAAAACTTCTCTATAAATATGTGTGCATTCAGCCCTTCGATAACAAGCAATCTGAAATTTTTCTTCAAACATGAGTTTTCAACTAGGTGTGATGCACTATTCTAAGAGTAATTCTTAGACTTTAGGAGTGATTCCTAGTTTCCTACCTTTCATTCTTTGTGGTCACCACAAAATTCCAGCAACCAAAATCCCAACTTCCAGCATATTGAACCCTAAAATACTAGCCTAATATCCTTCATATTTTTAATTTCGTGAGTTTTAACTACTAGTTAATAATTCTTCTATTTGTCCCAAATCAATTTGGTCTCAGAGCTTTGGTTCACAACGCGACACATAGCAGAAGGGCATATAAAGGAATATTTAGTGACCAAGAGTGGGATGAAATACTTCTAAGAGTTATACAAAGATTGGACCTTAATGACCTCGATCACAAGGTACTCTAAGAAGTAGTCCTAAAAACAATATCAGACAACAAACTACATTAGATGGAAGAGCTTGATACTAATCAACAGCAAATTGGCTGTGGATTACTGATTGTGAGAGAACGAGAATAAATATTAGAGGCAAGATTAAAGATAGAACCTACTCTGATATCATGATATGAATGACGAATTGAGAGAAATTGAGAAGAAGGATTGTGAGAGCTTATAGAAGTCAGCAGCTCCCCCTCGGTTTATATAGATTATCATATATAATAAGGTAAATTACAATTATAATCCCTAAAAATCCTCCTCAATCAAGTCACAATCATAATCTCCAAAAATCCTCTTAATCAAATCATAGTCACTAAAACATACAAATCTGAATATAAAAACTTGGAAAACATGCCAAATGTGATTTTCCATGTTTATAGGATGGAAAATAAAATTACCTTGCAAATTGCAATTAGTTCATCAAGTTTATCATTGATTAATTTGAGAGCTGCTGTAACTTTCTTTTGACGTGGAGATATGTCCTTCCATATAGGAATCTCCCATATCGGAAAGGGGGCAACACTTCGATCTTCCGCTTCTCTCAAAACGGTGTAGACAGCCTATTCTAACCAAAAAATTCAAGCATATCAATCTATTAACGATTGGAATGCAAAGATATTAACAATTCCAGCGTAGATCAATATAATTTTGATTAGAAATTTAGAAAAGGAAATATTAGACTATGAAGAAGAAATAGACCTCAACTATCCCAGTATCATTTGACAATGAATCAAATTCATAATTGAAAACTGCCTTGCCAATAATATCCAATGTCAAGTGAGAGAAAAGTGACTCCATCTCAACATCTTCTCCATCAGATGCAGCTACATCTAACTTATTACAAAGTCTCTCTGTTGCTTGTCCAAATAAGCTAATCATGGCTTCTACATACTACAAAAAGAAAACAAATAAATAAAATGATTGAAAAAAAAGATAATGCAAATTAAAACAATTAGAGAAGGAAATTCCAAAAACAATCCAAGTGAAGCAGTCATATGTGACGAATGGTGATTAATATTTATAATTGCCACAAATTTGGCAATCTACATACCATTAAAAGTAATCTTTTTATTTTTTTCTATTTCTGTTTCTTATATATAGGAATCAAAATGTGGAAACTAAACACTCTTCTTCGATGTTTTCATAAGGCTACAAAAGTTATCAACTAGTGAGCTAATTAAAGAGTCATCAACTTTTTCCAATCACTATAATATAAAATGATAGAAGCAACAAATTAAGCTATAAGTATATGATGATACTTTTTGATGCAATGCTGGAACTATAGCACGTCGTCGAACACGCCATACTTCCACATCAGCTGGGATAAGTCCTTTTCCCATGACAAAATCTAGTATTTCTGCCAAGATGCCCTACAAATGAATTGGAAATCAGGAAAGCTCCAATTGACATCAAATACCAAAAAACAATGTGAAAAGAACAAGAGTATTACCTTTGAATAAGCCTTTGAATTATCTTTTAGTATACGTTTGGCAATTGAAGGATCAGAGACAATTAGAAATGACTGCAAGCAATAATTAGCAAATAAAACTGCATAACTTTCACATCTAAGTATTGAGAAGAGTGGTTCTTACGAAAGAATGTTGACACAAGAAAACAAACCTTTGGTCCAAAAGTCAACCTAAAAATGCCACCATATGTAAGGTAAAGCTCGTACAGGGGTATGAAGAATGCCTCATTTCTAATAGCACTAATTGCTCCTTTAGCCTCTGGAATTTTCGAATAATCCTTTCCAGAATCAAGCCATTTGAATAGGAACTCCAGAACATCATCTGGAATTCCAACTTTTGACAATCCATTCTTCAACAAAGATAGAAGACTGATTCACAAATCAAATGAGAAGATAAGCAAGACTGATTCACAAATCAAATGAGAAGATAAGCACGTAGTCAATCAACTATAGCAGAGTAAGATTATGAGGGAATCTAAAGAAGATATAGGAAAAAATAACACCTATTATGGTAATAATTAATCAAATATTAGGAGAAGAAGTTTTAGAAGTCAAAATGATGTCGTTACTCTTCTTGAGGGGCCTGGTTTCAGTTCAAAACAAGCATACATGATTGCAGTTTAAAGTGAAGAAAAGCAGAACAATCACCATTTCCTAATTTCAAAGTGAAAAACATTGAGATAAATGGTGCAATATTCTTCCCTTCCATTTCTTTAAAAAATACGCCATATATTACTCCACTATAGTTGGATTCATAAACCAAAACAAAAAAATGCCAACAAAAAGGTTTCTTTGGTTCATAGAGCAGCAGAAATTCAGAGTTAAAAAACAAAGAAGCATTATTTGCTTGATCATCAGAAAGCGACTACATAATCAACGATAAAACAGAATCAGCAATACCCAGAACGCTGCACGGTGAATTCACCCGAAGTAATCCTAGTAGATAATTCAGCATTTCGTTTCTCATCAAGAAGTTTCTCCACGCTCTTACTCTCAACTGGTTCGGGCTCTCTTCCATTCGAAGAAGCTAATGCAACCGTATCAAATTTAGACTTTCCATCTGTTTTCCCTACGCTCAACAAAAGAAACCAAAAAAGAAGCAAAATCCAAAAAAAATTGAGAAGAAAGGAAAAGGTTATCAGGTTATGGAAGTAATGACCTTTTCATAAGGTAAAATTAACGTCACGTTCAGAGAGCTCAATACCGTAATGGATTGCGGAAGACGAATATGGGTTTGTTACTTGAACTCTTTTACCAAGAAACTTTGGATGGGAGAAACGGGTGGAAACTGAAGAAGGGACTTGAAGCAGAGGAAAAATAGCAGCCATAGAAAAATGCTATCTTCCCCAGCTTCTCTTATCTTTGATTTTGCCTCCAGTTGTGGTGATACTCAGCCAAAAGGATGGAAGTGAGAAAGAAACATAAAAAGAGAGTGGGAGACAAACAACCACCGGTGTTAGTGTTTGTGTGTCTGTTTTGGGTTCAGACAGTTGTGATAATGCAGTATTCAGTCTCAAACAAACAAGCCCGTCACTTTTCCAACCGCTCAAATTTGTTTTGGTTTTGTAATCACTATTGTTAAGCCTCCGCTGTGCTGCTGGAGCTTCGCTAACAAACACGTGCCGGAATCTAATCTGCCCACTGCAAACCTTTTATCATTCTCCTGTAGTAGATGCTCTTTGGTTGTCATCCCAGCAGGCCGTTTAGTTGTTAAATTGTGACAGAATATTAAATTAATTCAATTTAGTCACAATACATGTACAGAAAAATAGAATTTTACTTTTAAACGACTCTTAGGAAAAGGTCCACGTTCAATTAAAGTTTCAAACACTTTTAGGAAAAGGTCAAACATTCAATTAAATGTTTACTAATGGATAAGATTTAGTAAAGTACGTAGCTTTACTCTTATATTGTTGAAAAGTACGTTATTTCTACTAAACCTTATTTAAAGATATAAATAAGGTCTAACATGAAACAAAATTTTGATATAATATAATAGTCTATGATTCAAAATAAAAACATAAAAATTGGTATGATTTATTAAAGGCTTCAATAACTGATTAAAATATACTCCAAAAGGATCTTTTTTTGTTGTTCTTCGTACTTCCAACACTTTTAGTCTCCTCTTACGTTTTTTAGGTCTTCATTTTCACTTTTGCTACTTAATTTTTCTTTTCCAAATTTGAGATTTGGAGCATAATATATAGGCATCAATATAAGTATGTGTTGATGGCGGTGTACTTTAAACAAATATGCAAATCTCTTAGCTTGCACATATATAAACAAAGCCATTTACTATCAATAAAGCCTACTCATCACTCAACACAAGCATGTTCCTCATCCACATATGCAAAAATCAATCACCACACCTTCAAACTCTTCAAACACGAGCCTTAAAACACTTTTTATTTTCTTGCTTACCTCATTTCTTTAGCTAATCATTCTCATGAAAAAATACTAACGATGTTACATATTCGATTGACCTAAAATTATAAATAAATGTGGCAAATTTTTAGGATGAACAAACTAACATCATATCCTAATTAACACGCATATTTAACCAAAACAACCTAGAACACTAATTTCATAAGCTAATAAATCTTAGCAACCTATTCAAAGCTAAATCGATTTTGTTTAGTTCTAGCTATTGACACATTCACACGAGTCACATCATGCAAACCTAAATAAAACTACACATCATGCAAACCTAAATAAAACTAACATATAATATACAAACTTCACACTTAAAATAGAACATATAATGCAAATAATGTAACATCCTCACACTTGGACAACACATTGTCCTCAATATGAGAAGGACAAATAATATACAAGGTGGAAATCAATATAAAAATAAGAGAAAAACATAAGAACAAAATAAGGACATAAACGTAAAGATAAGGTTAGAGCATGAGAACCTATCATGGTGATTGAGGTAGTGATGGCGATGGTTTCGGAGGTGAAATGTCCACACCTTGAGTAGTGAAGTATTTGTGCATGCTTCATATATCTCGACATTGTCCACATTGCTCCTTCGCGATTTCCTTCAACACCTTGACATTATTTGCAATAGCTTTGTTAGTGTTTGAAATAGCTTCCATTACCTTCTCCCATCCAACTGTCTCTTCTTCTCCTGACTCTTTGTTGGTTGATTCCTCCTCTACTTATGGTGGCATTGAGCTCGAACTGGCTTGTCCCACCCTGGTCTTAACATGAGATTTTGCATTGATGTCTTGAATTTTCATATTATGGGACTTCAAGATCTCAGGTCTTGTCAGGTGACGAGTGTTAAGAAACTCAGGAAGATGTATAGTTAGTCCATCACAATTGATATCATAATACTCTGCAATAGTTGTAACCAAACACCCCGTGCCCAGATTATTGCTTCTCTTTTTCGAAGTAGCAATAATAGCATTAAAGATGTGGGTGAAGGTGCAAACTTGGACGCTATGGTTCATGCACCATAATAGGAAAAGTTCCATGACTGAACACTTACTGATCTCAGTTTTGTCAAACATTATTTGACACATAAACTTATGTAGTAGCAACTGCTTGGGACTACAAATTTTGTTACTGTGGGCATTTTTAGAGTCAAAATTATCCAACCCAGTTAGTTCAGTCCAATAACATGTAGCACGGAAGTCATCGTGCTAGTCTACTATGGTTGATTAAGGGAATCCATCGATTTCACACAATATCTCATATTTCATCTCTAAAACCATAGATCCTTAAGGTCACTAAGCTCATATTAGAGGAGGTAAAAAAAATTCTATGGTAAGTTCTTCGTATATGACATAATTAAAGATCATGAATTTTTTCCAATGAATTCTTCCCCTTAAACTTTCAACCCGTTCTCTCAAACTAATAATTTATAATATGTCAAAATCCAAATATTGAGGCATAATAATTCTTTTTAGACTAAGGGTTTTGAAGCACTTACCTTCCTCTTTTGAGTAAATCGAAAAGGGTGCTCCATACTTCGCAACCCAATTCCTTTGTCTCCTCCTTGACGCTTGAACCTCGCCCTTCGGTTGAGTGCACTTGATCGTTTGCTTAATTTTTGGTCCCACTGGAATGAGAGGTGTGATGAAGTTATAGAGAGATAGAAACTTTAAGGATGGTTGTAAAGAGAATTGAGAGGGAATTGGCTTTTGAGTTTAGAGAGAGATTCAGAGAATGAGATGTGTATGAAAAATGACAGTAAGTGTAAATACAAAGGTTAGGGGGCAAAAGTTGTAAAATTGGGAGAAAATTGCATGAAATTCATGTGTGACACAATTACCCCACCACAAGACACGATCGTGGCCTTGGAAATTTTTGCATTCCTCTTGATTTTTGCTTCTTTTCCTCATTTCACTCTTGAAGTCCTTCCATACCTTATAATTGCATCATCACCTAATTGTTTCCCTTGTCAAACCATTCTCATCCATTATGAAAAAGAGAAAAGTAAGAATTCTAAAGTCCTACTTATGCTTGATCTCTTTTAGGCGTTCAACTCGTTTCAAAAGCATACACAAACAGAATTGGAAACCTAATCTAATACGAAAGATGAACAACTAAAGATTGAAAATCATGGGCTCCCATGCAATGCTTTGTTTACCATCGCTAGTTTGATGTTTTTGGTTTGTTCATGGTGGTTCAAATGGTTCATGCAATGGTAGTGCTATTATAACTCTCATAAATTGTACTCGAGCTACCGTACTATGCTTCTTACCACCTTTCATTTCCACTTTCTTCTTCTTTCGAGTCTTTTTTGGGTTTTGTGGTCATTCTAATGGGTCCTTACAAGTATAACCTTGCTCAACTTCTTCCTAAGATTCATTGCTCTTTATCACATCCACATATTTGAGAGAATTGCTTTTAACATTAGACACTTTAAATGACACCTTGTCATCCCCCATTCTTATAGTCAATATGCCCCCATCAAAGTCTATGATAAATCGTGCGGTGGCGAAAAATGGTCTCCTTAGGATAATAGGTGTCTCCACATCTTCTTCTATGTTTAAGATCACAAAATATATGGGAAAAGTGAACCTGTCAACCCTAACCAGAACATCCTTGACTACACCTTTAGGACGGTAGATTGATCTATCAATTATTTGAACACTTATTATGGTGAGTGTTGTTTCACCTAACTCTATTTTCTTATACAAAGTATAAGGCATCATTCTTATTCTAGCTCCTATACCTGCAACTACCAATAGTGCATGGGATGTAAATCTCCTGGATCATCTTGCTTTTGAGGTAGTGTTACTTCAATGAAGTTCTTTGTGCTTAACAATTCACTCTCCAACTTCCCTTTTATAGATTCTGTCAGAGTGAGTAGCGTTTTTAATTGCTCTATTATATCTAAAACTTCATTTATTTTAGCTTCCTTTGATTTCCTTATTGCGTTAATAGGGTATGGAATTGGAGATTGATATTTCTTGATTTTAGCCATATTATATTTAACTTGCAGGGAACTTTCATAGGTCTTTTGCTTATTATCTTCCCCATCATCTTTAACTTGATTGGAGCTTTCTTTAGTAGACTAGGTGAGTACCATTATCCTTTCCTTTAGATTCATCTCGATGTTCTTAAGAAGGGCTCTTGCAGTTTGTATCAATAGCGTGTTTGCTAATTGGCTTATTTGGACTTCCAAGTTATGTAAAAGAGGAGGCATGGTTATTTATTACAGTCAAATTTTGCTTCTAACATCTTACGAGCATCTTCTATGCCCCCAATCTTTTCTAAAATTTTATCTAATTTAGTCCATCGAGTTTGATTTCTCCTGTTGGAAAGTAGGTGATCCTTGAGGTCGGAATTGACCTCTTACATTATTTAATCAAGAGAAGTTTAGGTGATTCTTCCACCCAGGGTTATATGTATTTGAATAAGGATTGTTCCCTCCTCCTTGACCAGTTTGCGCTCCCATATAGTTAACTTATTTTGATTCATGGTCTTTCATCAGAAAGCAATCAATGGTGTCGTGGTCATTTTGTCTATACAACTCACTTTTTGTTGAATAGCTTTCACAAGAGTTGAAGAAGAGGCTTTCATATTATTTAGTTGTTAGGTCAAGTTATCAATCTTAGCTTGCATTTCCATAATTAGGTCAACAGCTAAAGCTCATTTTTGCTTGCAAAGGGTTGTATATTGCCTACTCCTATCTATTATCCAAATACAACTATTACTAGCCATTTCCTCCAACAAATCTTTTGCTTCATCCACCGTCTTCCTCATCAAAGATCCTCCTAATGCTACGTCAATGGTGCCTCTGGGAGGTGGGTTCACTCCATTATAGAAAATTTGCAAAAGCAACTCCTTAGGTAGGTTTGGATGAGGGCACCTCCTTTGCAAATCTTTGTACCTTTCCCAAGCCTCATAAAGTGAATCCACTTCACTTTGTTAAAAGTTTGTGATTTTCTTGATTATCTTTGTAGTCTTCGAAAGGGGAAAGTACTTATCTAAGAATGCTCGTAGTAATTATTCCCAAGTTGTACCATTCATGGGACTCAGTGAGTCATACCATGCCTTAGAAAGGGAAGAGCCTCATTTTAATGGCATCTTTCAACTTCCATGATATCGAAAAGTATCACACATTTCTAAGAAATTGACTATATAAGCATTAGGATCCACAATAGTCAGCCCATAAAATTGAACATTAGTTTGCAGCATATTTAAAAAAACTAGTATTACTTCAAACAAAGCTTCTTAAACAGGTGGTCTAGTGACAGCTTGATTGGTTTCATTGAACCCCATTCTTATAAAATCCATGAGGTCCATGGTTGTTTCCCTTGGTTTCTTGCTTACTGAAACTCTTGATGAAATTCATCAGCCCTGGTTGCTTCAGTATTCTCTTCTTCTTTTGCTCACTCTAATCGGACGATGTCAAGTTCTAAAGTTTTGGCTATCCAACTTGAACTCCTAGTAACTCTTGTGTTCATGCAATTACACAGACACAAGAGTGGTGAAAACTCCTTAGACTAAGATTTAAACTAATCTTACTAACTCCCCAGTAGTGAGCCAAAAACTTGATCAAGTGGGAAAGTTTTACAATTCCTTATCCCTCAATATACTACAAGTGCACGGGCCATGAGTGTAGTATATGAGGTGTTGATCCCTCAAGAAGTTGGTGAACTAATTGAATTCTAAGTTATCTAAAGCCTAAAGGATAAGTAAAATGAAAAAGAAAACTAAACAGAAAAGTAAAGAAGCAAATATGGATTTATTGAAAATGAAATTGTAAAATTAACATAAAGAAATCAAAATTGAGCATAGCCAACAATCAAAAATCGCACAAGGAAGATTAGTCGATTATAAGAAGGGGGATTTATCCTATCATTAAATGCTAATATGATTACTTTTAAGTTAATGCGATATCGATCCTAAACTTTCGAAGGGTGAATTACTTTCTCTCAGGTTATAATCAATAAACCCTAAATTATAACCCCTAATTGAATTATGGAATTTGCAATCTCTTAATTAACAAAACTCCTATGCATCTAATTAGATCTTAAGCCCTTTAATAAACTATAGGTCTTCACATAAGATCTCTCTTTGTGTAAATTACCGATTTTATTATTTGCATGATCTATTAATTTTTTAACTCTCATTACCCAATCTAATCATTTTGCTATCATTTTACTCGCTCGATTTATTACCAAAGCATGTAAATACAACTAATAATCATAATACCCAATGTATTAACATTAAAAGAAATCACATTAACATTGATTTAAGAACATATCCCTAAAGGAGTTTAGAATATCATCATCAAATTAATATTTGGTAAAGTTAGATAAGGAATTTGGTAAAGTTTTGAAAGTTCTTTATTGAATATATATATTAATATTCCTTCTATTGATGCTTTGAAATAGATGCCTTCTTTCTCCAAGTTCTTAAAAGAGATACTATCTAATTAACAATAGAAGGCTTGAGGAAGTTATAAATTTGACTAAGAAGTGTGAAGTAGCAAACCAAAATAGATTGCCTCCAAAACTCAAAGACAATTATAGCTTTTATATTCCTTGTATTATTAGAAATATGAGCTTTAATCATGTTTTATATGATTTAAGGGTAAGTGTTAGCCTTATACCTCTATCTATATGCAAGAAGCTTGATGTGGGTAATTTAAAACCTACCAATATTTCATTGCAATTAGCATACTATTTTATTAAGAAACTCGTAAATATATCGGAAGATGTGACCATAAGAATTGGCAATTGCCTATTCCTATCGACTTTTTATTTTTAGACAAGATAGAGGAGAAGAATGTTACTTTTATTTTGAGGTGACCATTGTTAGCTACTTACAAAGGCCTATTAGATGTGTAAGAAGGAAAGTTGACCTTAAAGGTATTTAATGTAGCATCCCACTCCCGCGTGACCCGAACCCGATATCGAGGGTGATATCCGAACTCGTGACCCGCGAGGGTGGC
>JANZLD010000007.1:17985708-18010370 GCA_026413575.1 Erythroxylum carthagenense | reverse complement strand
AATTTAATTATATTTATTAATAATTATTAAATTAATTTTATATATTAAATTAAAATTATGATTATGTCTAATTAAATGTAAAATGAAATGGAATGTGAAAAAACAACATTTCTAAACAAATAATTCAAAATTTTGATAAAATAGAAAATTATTAATAATTCAAAATTTTGAATTGTTTTCAATATTTTACAATTAATTATTATATTTAGATAATTATTATATATAGATATAAATTATATATAAATAATTATTATATATAGAAATAATTAAAATATAATAAAGATATATATAAACTAAAATGGATAAGATATAAACAAAAAAAACTAAATTAAATAATCTACAATTTTACAATATGATAATAGACTATTTTGTAATTTTTAAAAAAATTCAGGAACTATTTTATAAATTTAAAAAGTTACCCGAAATAATATCCGATGTTAACTGATATTGATATAGTACCGTACTAAAACTCAATCTAATATTAAATCTGGTACAACATTGATTTGAAGTGAAGGCATTATTCTTAAAATTCTTTTGGTGGTCATCCTTATTTTCAAATTTTTAATTGAAATTACGTTTTCATCCAAGACTATCTCAAATTCTTCGATGACATGCTTGCCTGTTTGACATTGCTCTGTGACTATCATTCAGACTTTCAACTTCATAATCGCCTATTTTGTGACACTTTTGGATGGACAAATGGCACTGAACCTGAGAATAGGGTATCCACATGTAATGCACTTTCCTGTGAAACCATTCCTAAAAGTCCAAAGAATGGCTCAAAGTCCCCAACCTACCCAGAAGACCCTCGCTGCCTCTTTCACAGTCAGCACCAGTTGCACATTTGATGGCAGTAGAAAGTTGCCAGTACTGCTTTTTGATATTATGGACACCATTGTTCGCGACCCTTTTTACCATGACGTCCCTCCCTTCTTCGGGTATGCCTAAATGTTTACTTTGAGTATTTCGTTGTGTTTGGTATTAAACCGAACTCAGTCATGGGTGTTTTCTTGTAGTATACGAGATTTTTGTTCGCCAGTCCCTTTTAATGTTGTTATGGAACTGGATTATATTTTCTTTTAGAATTGATGGTGGCTGGGATGGAGCTTTATCGGGATTCTTTTGTTGACGTTTATTTACTTCCAGTCTTGGTATGTGGAAACCGAAACAGTCTTGTTTTTATCGGCATTTTAGTTATCATAGGTTGAGTCTTTGTTGGTTTAGTTATCCAAAAACTATTACATTACAAGTTTTTTATGCTCAAATTAGTTTGACTCCCAAAATTTGTTGTGGTTATTGGAGACTACATGTCTTTACAAAGTCGATGTTTAGAAATTATGAATTCTTTCTGATTGATGGTGACCAAATGAAAAAAGAAAGCTTTTAAAGTTCTTGTACTATTAGAAAACATGTCAGTTCCAAGTTAGTTATATTCTGTAATGATATTGTCATATTGTTTTTCTTGATGTTTGGTTGCTGCTTTGGCCTTTATGACCTTTGAATATTTGTGTATTTTTCATCCTTTGTTAAGTATTTGATGATCAGATTTAACTTTTATCTCCAGAATGTCCTTCAAGGAACTAATAGAATGCAAACATCCAACTGCATGGATTGAGTTCGAAAAAGGGATGATTGATGAGGTATGCTTGGAGCTATTTTTTGAAGTTTTTGTGGTTTAAAATGTTTTCATATAATTCATTGCTGATCAAAGCAAAAAATGGGGAGAATAGTAACAAAGCATTGTTCAGGTGTAAGAACTCATATATAGGTCAAAAAGGTCTTGATAGTAATTTTTTTATATCCAGTGCCAATAGTTCTAGGAGGTTTTTCCTGTTCCTTTTAAGTAAGCTTCCATTCCCTTCAGTTTACTTGATTATAACTTGCAATATATTTCTCACCTCTTCATTTCATGTGTGAATTAGATGACAAATCTTCAAAGGTTGAAACTCAAACTGATAATTAGATGTTATATGAATGAATGTCTGTCTTGCCTTTTTGCTTTCTCTAATCTCTACCTGTGATATAGGACAACCAAGAGAAAAAGAAATAAATGAGAAATAAGAAAATAGTATTATAATTAAGAAATTGAGAGAGAAATAGAACATGAGATAGCAAGAAGATTTGAAACATGAAAGAAAGAGACAAGGAGATAGTATGTATGACTAATCTTGATGATGAAAATCAAATCAAAAGAGTGCAAAGATGAAGCATAGTCCTACTTATAATTCGTGCCTAAACACTAAGCTAGCTAAAGAAGTAAACATATAGTAAAACTCAAGTAATTCTATTAAGAAATTGAATTTAGATGAAACAATTAAAACTTAGTTATGCACTTAACAAATGTATGACCAAATCTCTTTTTAGATGGTTTTACATCACTTATATATCTCATGCTTATTTCCTCTTCTATTACTTTTGTCTTTGCTTTTATAGCTTATAAACAATTTTCAATTGAAAGAATTTTATAAAAAGTAATCAAAAGAATAGTTGAGTGTCATTTGGTAAGTAGCTTGTAACACTTTTATGATCAACCTTTATCCATAGCTTTTTTTAAAACCACAATTTTATTATGTACTTCTTACCATTTTTGTTCTATTTTCTTCACCACTCTATATGTATATATCTTTAACATAAGTTATGCATAGTTACATGTATTTGATGACTAATTTGCTTGTTAATTCTTTGTGATCATGGTTGTTTATGTCCTCTACAAACCATGCAAAGCAGGTGTTTATGCAATGAGTTTAACAGACATCTTCAATGGACCTAGATTAATATTTGGAAAAAGATTTCAAAAGAATTTTTTTCATCAAGATGTAATCCTCCTTTAAGTGATTTTTTGTTCTTTTGTAAAAATACTTTGGGGATTTAAGGATGTCTTAGCAGTTATTAGAGCTTATTATTGTATCAGACTTGCTATATTTCAACTTGATAATTGGCTCATGATCTTATGATATGTGGATGTAGTTAACTTTTTAGTTTGTCCTTAAAAGTTCTTTGAAGTTTCATGGATTTTCATCTAGTTTATGATATCCACTTAGGAACACGTAAAGCAGATAATTGAGTGTTCTTTTCTCAATGATTTGTTGACTTGCAAAAACAATGAGACAGAAATAAGTGGAGGTTATAATACTGTATACTATCTATTCAAAGAATATAGAATATACAAGTATTCTTTTCCACATTTGGCAAACTCACACACATCACAAAGGAAATTGTTAGGATCATTGTTTTAAAACAAATTAGGAAAAATGGTTCACATTAAACTAAAAGAAGGATAACCTAACCGATAATGGTGAAGCCAAAAAAGGGTTAAGAGTATCTCTGATCATGAAAGTCAAGGACAGCGTGAGGTTTTGTTTCCACTCTTAGAATCGAGAAAGTAGAGTCCATCCTTTTCTTTGGCACGCCCAATCATCTTCTCCGTTTTCCGATCCTGAAATGCACAATAATTAGGCTCAAAGATGGCAAAGCAATTCAAGTCTTTGGTAAATGTTTTAATGGAAAAAAGATTGGCAGAAAGTTTGGGAACATGTAGTACTCTTTTCAAGAGAAGATTATGGGACAAAGGAATGGTTCCTTGACCTGCAACAGTAGTAAGAGAGCCCTCTGCAACTTTAACTTTTTTGTTACTAGGACAGGGGTTATAAGAAATAAAAGAATGATGGGAGGTAGTCATATAATCTATAGCACCTGAATCTATGACCCAGGAATCCCTAGGAGACATAAATGAGGCACTAAGAGCAGGAGAATTAGAAAAATCACTTGATTGGGCTAATGAACATGATGTACTAGCACCTTCCAAGGAATTCAGAATGCTCTTTAAGCTATCAATCTCTTCTTTGTTAAGTCCTTTTGGTTCTGATCTAGCTTGAATAGAATCTCCAAAGATTGTAGGTTCAGTGAAGTGGGCTTTGGCCTATCCATCCTTGTTAGCCCCTTCTTTCTGTGCTTTTTGTGGCTTCCCATGTAACTTCCAGTAGGTCTCTCTAGTGTGACGAGGATTCTTCCGAAAGCTGCACTAGACAACTTCCTTATTTTGAAGATTCTGTTGTTGGTGGTTAGGGCATCTTTGTTGGTTTTCAGAGACATGCATGCTGAGCTATCAACAGACTTGGATTCCAACATCACAATTCTCTGGCTCTCTTTCGCCCGGATGAATGATAAGGCCTCATTCAAAGAGGGTAAAGGGTCTTTGCCAAGTATTTGAACCCAAAATTGGTCAAATTCGACATTAAGACCTGCTAAGAATTCAAAGATTCTTTCCCTTTCTACAAACTTTTGTAATTTGACATTGTTATCACTGCATTGCATTTTAAGATTTTGATAATGATCCAACTCAAGACAAAGACCCTGCATCAGATTTTAATATTTAGTGACAGAATGCATAACTTATCTTAGTTGATGAGATTATGGTCTTAATCTCATAAATTAGAGAGGCATCATTTACCTTAGAATAAGACTGAGTAATAGCATCCCATATCTCCTTAGCAGATGAGAGGAACATTTAAGTGGCTCTAATTTCTGGTTTCATAGAGTTCCAAAGCCATGACATGATTAAGAAAACCTTTACATCCCAAGCCTCAAACTTGGGATCCGAAACAGTAGGAGCAGGTCCTAATAGGTGAGAGCTTTCCCTTGCCCTTAAGAAAAGTCCTAACCATTAGTGACCATTGGAGGTAATTTTTACCATTGAGTTGGTATGATGGAAACAAGGTTTGTAACTCACCAATATGGGTAGGGGTGTACACTTTGGGATTACCAACAGAGGAGATTTCAGAGGAGGAAGAGACCTTCACGTTAGGGTTTTTGTTTGTAAGAGCTTCAGCCATTTGTTTTCCAGAAGGCACTATTGGCAATAAAGGCCAAGTAAGTGTCAGAAAAAGGAACCAGGAGTTACAGCGTCCTGGGCTTTGATACCATGAAGAAAGAATTAATCTCTTTTTTTATTTTTGCACAACAAGTCCCTTTGAATATATACACAAGTCCCAGCCTAATTTTAGGTAACTAATTGCGAATTTTAAGGACCCTAAAATAATTCCTATTTACAGCAATATCCCCTATTTACAATACTACTCCATATTCACAACAATTTCCTAAAATAAATATCCATGATATCCTCTTGTTTCCTATTTATGATTAGGAAATAATTTCTCCTAAATCACTGTTTGATTTACATAAAAGTTTATCTAGCCATTGGGAATGAATTTAGTCATTTTTTAACACATTTTCCTACCCGACTTTTAAACCCAACTTATGAAGAAAGGTACAGGTTTTGTATAAAGTGACAAGATTATAACAATCTTTGTCTATTTGTTGGATTTTCCATGATGAATTTTACATGTGGCTGGAATTTTGAGCATGTAATATTAACTTCCACAGAAGTTGAGAAGAGTTGTATGAAGATTGTTTGAAAGGGAGGGATGGAGGAGAGGTTTGACTTTGGGAAAGAGGTGGGGATTGGCCTGTAACGTTTTTTTTAATGCAATAACTCCAGTTTTTCTCTGGTGGGAGAACTCTTTTATTGTTTCATCATCCAAATTTACATTTTCAGATGGATGAGTGGTTTTGTGTTAAATATTAGTATTAGTTAACATGATGTTGTTGCCCTAAACCCTGGAATTGATTTACTTCTATATTAACAACGCATGAAAGAGAAAAAAGTTATATGTTTTAAGTAATATGATTCTTAATTACCGAATCTTCTATACTGTTGAGCATCTAGCTCGGTTGTTCACTGCAATGCACTTCATTTTGTGAAAGCTGCATTTATTTTTTGTGGATCTTCAGCTAAGGTACTTTTGTTGACTCATTTCAGATGGAGCTATCTAAAAAGTTTTTCAAAGATGGAAGACCTTTAGACTTGGAAGGTTGTTAAGGTCTTGATTTTGGAATTTTACATTCTTTTCAAGCCTATTGTTCTAATTGACATTTTCACAACTTCTTAATTCTACTTTGCTGTATGAAAATTTGACAGTTTGATGTCGTAATAAATACTTAGCCCATTACCTAAGGGAATTCTATTCTTTAGAATCCAGTCTTCCTTATGGCAAATCATTCATAATAAGGGCTTTAATAATCATTATGACATTTCCACACAATTTCCTGTGTGATACGGGGCTCAGGTAGAGGTACTCTTAAGTATTAGAACTAAGTAATAAAAAAATAAATGCTATCTAATGCTCTTATGTAGTTTGTCGTCAACATGTGCATGACGGAAGGTGATCAAACCATAGATTCACTTCGCTTCTTGAAGAAAAGATTAAGAATGGTACTTATCATGGCATGTTGAGAAGTGTTTAGTCTTCTAAAATCCTAAGGGATATAAGCTGCTCACTCTATCAATTCAAAGTTGTTATATTCAAGCTCATCTTGTTCTTTAATAATCTCCATTGTTTAAAATAATCTAGCATTGGTCTCCTAACCTTTCCATGATCATCTCTAGTCTTACATTACATCCTTGGCACGATTTCAAAATAATATGTTTGATAGTTGACCTGTTACTTCTTCTAATCCCGTCATCTCTATATAATGCAACATTTATTTCACACCTTAAACATGACTGTATTCTAAGGTCGGTCCATGAGAGATACCTCTAGTTAAGCCCTATATATTCATACATTAAAAAAATCTATTTATAGGGCTAGGGAAATTACAAATATAAAATTAGAATAAAACTTGATTAAAACTTAGATTGTCCATTGTGTGTTTGTGACAACTCTTGTATTTATCAAGTCAACTATCAAACTTTTCACTTTGAAACTCTGATAATCAATGTGAAATGTTTCACAACAGAATTCATTTAGACATTGGGTAAACGGTCAAATGAGGCCTAAACTCTTATTTTCACTTTCCCCTCATTTTCATTTTACAGACATCAAAAGAAATTTTCATTTGATTGAGAATTTAGAACCGTAAGAAAATTGATAAAGTTTATTCCTTTAACATATCATTAATTTGTTAACAGATAATTTACATATGGAATGGTCTTTGGGAGTTTAAAAAACGTGTTTATTTTGTTGCATGCTTTGCTCATACCAAAGGGATATTATGACTATTGCATGTTACATGAGTTCTAAAACTGGTTATTAGATGAAAAGATTCGTTCATTAATAGAAGATGCTTATTTACCTTAATGGATGTTAATTTGGTGGTGATGTGTTCTAGGCAAAAGGGAGCTTGGTCAAGTTTTAAATAGTAGAAGGGATCTAATAAATTTAGAACTTACTTTGTAATTATCTTGTCAAAGTTGATCTGTATTTTAAGGGGCCTTTATGTTTCATCATGCAATGCCATTTGCATTGGTTAAAGAAACTGAATCTCAATGGTTTTGATTTCTAAGGAATGTGTCTTATGGATTAGGCATGTTCTGTAGTTCATGGTTTTTTTCCCTATCCAACTTGTCATTGTAATAACTTAGTTTTTAATTTTGCAGGTCTCAAAAATTGTATGAAGAGAGGATATTCCTACCTAAATGGTGTGGAAGAGTTGCTTCATGCTTTAAAACAAAATGGTTATGAGATGCATGCCTTGACCAACTATCCGATCTGGTAACATGTATTGTGTTAATCCTATAATTTCTTGTATGCTGAAATGGCCATAAGTTTATACAAAAATATATTTCATAGGTATAAGATGATCGAGGATAAGTTAAATGTTTCAACATACATGTCCTGGACTTTCTGTTCTTGCAATATTGGTAAGTCCAAATGTTCGATAACCTCTGCCTTTTTCTTTATGTTTGTGATGTAAAAGAGATTAGAGTTTATAAAAAAATGAAAAAGGGAGAAATTAGTTAACCACAAGTTTTAATTTGGTGGAATGAATATTGGGAATTGAATGATAGCAAGGGCAACAAGGACAAAAATTTTCTTTATACTAGGTTTCTTTTGAAAATTAAAGATTTCATTGATTAAAGATAATTACAGCTATAATACAAAAGGTCACGGATAATCCGAAAAGTCTATATTACAAAGAGTTGTGGTTCCTAGTAATTGTCTACATCTTGTTATCTAAGGGGTACTTTTGAGACCACATAAACCAGTATTACTCCAATTCCCATCGTCTCTTCGTACTATTTGACAGATTTACAGCTATTCCTCTTGCTAACATAACCAATCTGCAATGGAGGAAAATGTCTTGAAAAACCATTTCAATACTTCGGCGCCATTGTCTAAAAATTCTGCAATTATGCTCCTTCCAGATATAATACACTAAAGCTGCCCAACTTAACTTAATTGCTTTAAGATCAGCTGCATTATGCAATCTAGGGTTCCCCAACCAAGTAATAATTTCACTCCAAGAGTCCATTGGTCTGCCCAAGTTGAGAATAATCTGCATCCGGTCCCATACATGCCTAGTATATCTGCATCTAATTATAAGATGCTCTAGATTTTCCATTTTTGTACTACAAAACTCGCAATGTAATGTGCTTATGGAGAACTTGATCCTGTCTCTCGTAAGCAATCCTCCATTGATTCTCATCCATAAGATAAATGAATGAGCTATATTGTCCTAATTTGTTTAAGACTCAAGCTTATTTAATAAAAAAGAGTCCTTACTAGAATAGAATTCAATTTTGTTTTGGATATTTTGGTTAAAAACCCTTTCCTACTAGAATAAAGGTTCTAGAAACTTTTCTATAAATTTGTGTATATACTTGATCTTGAATTTTTTTTTATAAACACGAGTTTTTAATTAGAAGGTGTGATAGTTTCTCTCAGAGCGATTTTTAAACCCTAGGAGTGATTCCTGGTTCCTTACCTGCCATTACTTGTTTACTACTCTCAATTCTAGCAAAATTTACCTAAATTTTCAATAACTAAAACCTTAAATTCTAGTCATTTAATATCCTAAAATTTTAGCCAAAATCAAATTTAAACTTGAAACTCAACAAATTAAGTTGAAATTCAAGCTTGAAATCTGATTCCAGCAACCCAATAAAAATTTGGTAATAAAACTTTGATTCATAATGGCGAGTGGAAAGGCATATAGAAGAATATTCAGTAACCAAGAGCAAGATGAAATACTTTTGAGAGTTATAGAAAAATTGAATTTTAATGATCCTCGATCATAAGATGCTTTATGGACTAGTCTTAAAAACACTTGACAACAAACTACACTTGATGTTAAGGGTGGAGACGGTGAAATCCAAGATGAAGAGGCTAAAACTAAACAATAGTGAGTAGGGTTAGGAAATCAATGTCCACCAGAGACCCAAGATAAAGAAAACAACAAGCAACACTTGGAGAGTGCATGCGAGACTTCAGAAGCTATAATAGACTTAAAACACATAATGTACTTGATGATATAACCAAGAAAGTTCATATTGAAGCCCTTGATTTTGCAAGAAAGATGGATCCACACCTGTTCTTAGACTATAAAGCAACAATGGAAGACTTATTTGATTAGTACATGTTAGAATTGAAAAGTTTGATTTGCAAAGATGGAACTAGTTGGACATGCCAAAATCTAGTGGAGTTCAATAGAAGATAGACTTTAAAAAACAAGCTAATCACCATTTATTGATTGGGAAGGAATAAAGTTGAAGTTATTGGAAAAATATTTACCATTTCATTATCAAGATCTCCAAGATAAACTCACAATACCTAGACAAGGGATTATGTTTGTCACAAAGTACACATAAATTTTTATGAACTTTCTATTTGTTGTAAAGGAATGGAATCTGAACGACAACTCATATTTCACTATAAAATGGACTTAAGGTTGAATTTGCAAGGAGCTGACAATGTAAAGAATGTACGGCCTTAAAGATGCAAAATTTTAGCTTAACATGTAATACATCAAAATGTGCACCACCAAACAATTACAAAGCTTCTCAAGGAGTTGAAAGTAAAAAATAAGTCATAGCTAAGACTAAGACAAAGGGAGGCAGCAATGACAAGAAGTGTCTTCGATGGAATGGAATGGATCACTTTGCTTATGAATGTACTAATAGAGGTTTGCATAAGATGGAAGAAGAGGAGGAAGAATATCATGAATATGTGTGTGAACATGAAGCCAGAAAGGAGATGGAAGGAGCCTCTAGTAATGAATACGTTGGTCTTACAAATCTTAATGTGGCAAGACGTATACTTACAACTCGTAAGGCGAAAAAAATAGGAAGAATGGTTTCATACTGCTATTTTTCCTTGTTCAAGTTAGATGCGGAGATAAAATATGTCGACTTATCATATATAGAGGAAGTACTATGGATGTGGTATCGAAGAACACGTGAAGCAATTAAATTTATTTTTAGAGAGGCATCCACTTCCCTAAAAAATTGCTTAAAGTATGTCAACTTATCATTTATGGAGGAAGTATTGTGAATGTTGTGTTGGACACATTAAGCAATTAAATTTACTTTCGAAGAGGCATCAGCATCCTTACAAAGTTGCTTAGGTGGATGATAGCACTATACCGGTTGTTCAAAGGTCTTAGTGTCTTTCAAATAAGAATATATAAAGACTATTTGTTGTCATGGTACTCTGACAAAAGTAGCTTACATTTTACTAAGTTGATCTAGGCTTTATGATTGTGATGTGCAACATTTTGGAAAAGCTAACATTTATCAGTTTACGTTTCCTTGAAAGATCATTTTGAAGCCTTGAATGTGGACAACGTAGAAAAGAAAAGAGAAAGTAACAAGGCATCCATAAATGCCAAGAAGAAGTCTCATAATACCCTTAAGAAGAGAGAATTTAAAGATGTTAGTAAGGAGAAGGAAATTGTATTTGCAAAGGTAGTGAGAGAAGTTATAGAAATAGCACTTGAAACTCCTTGCATTACCAAAAGGAAGTGGGTGAATTGCTGACTAATCTTTTGGACCTTATACTAGATCATTTACTTAGTGAATTTACAAGATATTCAGCATGTTATTGACTTGGTACTTGGATCTACTATACCAAATCTTATAGCCTATCATTTAAATCCCATTGAGAATAAAGAGTTGAAGAGACAAGTAGAGGAGTTGTTGAAAAAGGATTTGTTTAATAAAGTCTTAGTCCTTGTGTAGCTACACCATTGTTAACTCAAAAAAAAAAAAAAAAAGAAGGAAAGTTGGTGAATATGCATTGATTGTCAGGGGCTAAACATGAGCATAATAAGGTATAGGTTTTCAATCCTTTACCTTGATGACATGTTAGATATGTTGATTAGAGTTACTTTCTTTATCAAGATAAACTTACAAAGTGGCTACCTTCAAATCAAAATCAAACATGGGATTGAATGGAAAATATCTTTCAAGACTAGAGAGGAGCTTTATGAATAGTTGATGATACCATTGGGACTTACAAATGCACCTAACACTTTTATAAGAGTGATGAATCAAATGTTTTAACCATTTATGTCTAGATTTTTGGTGGTATATTTGATGATATATTAATATACAAGACGAAAGAAAACCATTTGTTACACTTACAATAAGTCTTTAGAGTTTTGAGATAAGAGAAACTTTCAACTTAAAATCAAAGTGTTGTATTTTTTTGTTTTATATATTATATCAAGGAATGGACCTTGAGAAGGTTAAGGTCATCCTTGATTGGCCTAGCCCTTTGTTGGATTAGTGAATTATGATTATCTAGAACCTGTAGATAATTTTTTAGAGCTTTCTATTCTTCTGTCATCAAATTTTAAGTCCCCAAGACAGTTTGCTAGTGACTTTTATATAGAGGAGAGTTGTTCTCTAGCCTTTTCAATCTTCCCTCTAGTATTAAGACTTCTTAGGGCATTAAAATGTGTTAATTCCTGTTCGATAGCCTTGAGTTTTTGTAAGCACACAAATTGCTTTGTTTCTTTTCACAGTGCATCAAAGGCCTTTATTTATAACTTCCTGAAAGCCATCAACAGTAACAAAAATTCTATTGAATTTGAAAGGATGTTTCGTACTGACCTTAGTGAATAAGTTTTCTATCTTAACAAGAGTATGATCCGAGAATTGGATACCATATGCTTTGCTTTCTAGGAAATTAGTCAGCCAGTCCACATTCATTAAAGCCCTATCTAATTTCTTCGTTATGAACGATCTTGTGGATTGCTTGTTGCTCCATGTGTAAGTATGACCCTCATATTTGAGGTTAGTTAGCTCCACTTCCATAGTGGAATCATAAAGGTCTTGATTGAAATTTAATAAATTATGGTTTCCATCTGCTTCAGATCTATACAGAGGGGTATTAAAATCCCCACAAACTAGCCAAGGCCTAAGCACTTCTCTCTTCCTAGACTATTCCAGATGTCTGTTCTTTGAAAAACAGTATTAAAGCCATATATAAATGAGACAAAAATGATGAACTCCCCATCTTGAAAAACACCTTGGTGTGTATTAGTAGTTCATTCGCTTCAATTTGCTCCACCTTCACAAGGTCATCATTGTAACAAATGATGATCCTTCCAAAACCATGATATTGATGATTAGAGAGTGACTTCTAGTATGATCCCAATCTGTTCATTTTATTCAAAATTTCTGCTTGATTTTAGTTTCTAATAAGCAAAGTAACAAAGGCTTCTCCCTTAGGACAATATCCCTCAAAGCGTTCAGCTTAGATGGGCAGTTTAATCATCTCACATTCCAAAAATTATAGTAATTTAAAAATGCTTTTACCTTTGGAGCTTTTCTTATTGCTCCGGTTAGATTTCCTCCTTTGCAAATTCTGGAATTTTTCTTCCATATTCTCCTTTAGTTGTTGTAATTCCTTAGTTTGAATTGGAGTGGAGCTTGGAGCCTGATTTGTGGGATCACTGTCATTCCCTCTAGGAGAGATCATTGCCAGCTCCTTTTCTTTAGAGTGAGTAGTCTTCTTTTCTGGTTGGGAATTTTGAGAGTCATTCTCAACAACCATTGACTGTCATTTATCTCCTGATTCTCTTCCTCCAGCCCCATCAGCTCAATAGCCTCCTTTCTAAAAACTCTTCCAATAAGTTTCCATGCTTTTTCTTAATCTCTTAGTGAAGGTCTCCATTGGTATGTAATTGGTATGTAACATACACATTGTCTTCTTTCAAAGACTTTACAGCAGTCAGCCTCATTATAGGTATACTGTCTTTCAACTCATTTGAAATGTCCATGCTGATACAAATTCTTGCAAATCCAATGCGTTGTCTCTTAGCGGTGTTCTCATCCATACATAGAGGCTTTCCTAGCTAACTTGCCAAAATGTTTAGACCTTGAGTTGTACAATATTCAAGAGGTATGTTGTGAATATTTACCCACAGTGGAATGTTCCTGTGCTTGATGTCTTGCAACACCATTCTTGGTTGCCATGTCTGCAAGAATAGAGGGAGCTGGAAGATGTACCAAGGTCCCTCCTCCATATACTACATTGTTTTCTTCAGTTAGCAATACTTCCTGTAAGCCTCTGTTTTTCCATTGTCTTTGAGCTCAAGCTTGGATCGCTAAAAAAGGTGGTCTTCTGTCAATAGTGAGGCTTCCCAGCTCCTAGCTCCTTCTTGAAGAACTTTTATACCAGGTGCGACAATGGTTTTTTCATTAAGCTCTGTAGGAGGACAAGGACTTAGCTTAGTCATGGCCGAGATCGCGTTACTGAGAGGGTGGAGCTCTTCTCACTAGCCATTTCCATTGTACTCATTACTTATTGTATGAAGAAAGGATAGTTTACTTAGTCAAAGGTAACGACTAAAGCCTTTAAAGAATTCAAGAAAAAGATGATTGAATCTCTTGTTTTGCTACTTCTAGATTTTTCTAAGGATTTGAAGTTGGTTGTGATGCATTTCATGTGGGAATTGGAGGCATACGGAGCCAAAAAAGACACCTAATTGCTTATTTCATTGAGTAGTTATACGAAGAATAAAAACAATATTCAACTTATGACAAGGAATTTTATGCTGTGGTACATTCTCTCTATAGTTGACGTCAAGGAGTTTTTATATTCAGATTATAAATCTCTTAAGTACTTCAAGTCCCAAAATAACTTGAACAAAAGACGTGCTTTATAGAATAAATTTTGGAGCAATTTAACTTTGCCGTTAAACATTGGGCAAGAGTTGAGAATAAGGTAGTAGATGCACTGAGTGGAGTTTGTGGGGTTTGAAAAACTAAAAAGAAAATATATTTTAGATCAAAATTTTGAGATGATTCATTTATAAATTGCAGTTGGATAAAGGGAAAGTCGCTTCCCTTGCAGGATCCATGATATTCAATACTTCTATAAGGGATTATGTAATTTCGGAATTACATGGAGGAGGGGCAGTAGGTCACTTTGGGAAGAGATAAAACCATAGCAATGTTTGAAGTTTGCTTCTTATTGGCCCTTTTTAAAGTGAGACATGTCTAAGGTCATACGACAATGTCAAACATGTCAATTAGCTAAAGAAAAGAAGCAAAGTTCTAGATTATACATGCTGTTGCCTGTGCCTTATAACCATGACATGATTTAAGTATAGATTTTGTTTTAGGAGTCCCCAAATTTATAAGAGGTTATAATCTATTTTTATGGTGGTTGATAGGTTTTCAAAGATGAGTCATTTCATTCCATTTTCCAAGATTTATGTTGTTCATATTACTAAACTCTCTTTCAAAGAGATTATATGTCTCTATTGATTATCTTTAACCATCGTCTCTGATCATGATGTAAAGTTTATGATTATTTTTAGAAAATTCTATGGAAAACATTGAACACTAAGTTTCAATTTTTAAGTTCTTTCAATCCCTAAATTGATGGACAAATAAAGATGGAGAAGCTTGGGGGGCTTGTTAAGATATTTGGTTGGAGGCAATATGAATAATCGGGATCCAATTCTTCCATGGTAGAATTTTCATACAACAATTCTTTGAATAGATCAATTGGTGAGATTTTTTGGGATTTTTTGGGAATTCAATCAAGGAAGGTTATTGATTTGGTTGTTTTACCATCAATAATACGAGTTAGTGTTGAAACTGAAGCTTTTGCACAACACATGAGGGATATCTTTGATGAGTTATGGTGAAAGATAATAACTAATAGGTTAACTTATAAAGAACATGCTCATCAACTTCGTTGATTTGTGGAATTCAGTGAAAGGGTTTTGGTGACAGTAAGGATTCATCCAGAGTATTTTTCAAAAGGAAAAGATGATAAAGTTTGTTTATTCACAAAGTGGTTGACCTTGTAAGTTCTTCAAGAATATTAAGTGCTAAAGCTTATATTTGAAATTATCTAGTGACATAGGAATTAGTTGTATCCTTAATTTTATGGATTTAGCTATTTATCATTGACATGATGGTATAGAATTTCCAACTATAGCTGTGAAAATTTTAGTCATTAGTCATCTTAAAGAGGAGATGAAGACGTTCTTGATGAACATATTGTAGCCGCAAGTACTGGTAGATATTCGGTGGTTTCTTGTCAAGTGGAAAGGAAGATCAATTTCTTAAAGAACTTGGATTTTAAAATCCGAATTTTAAAAGTTGAATCAACTTATTTAATTAGTATTTATTACATATTTCATCGAGGATGATTTTAGACAAGTTAGGAAGAATTGATGCAAAAGGGCTTAGAGTTTATGAAAGAAGTAAAAGAGGACAAACTAATCAGCCACAAGCTTTAATTTGGTAGAATAAAGAGTGAGAGTTGAAGTGACAGCAAGAGCTATAAGGGGCTAAATTTACTTACGTTAAGTTTCCTTTATTAAATAAAGAAGAATAATGACTTAGAAATGTTAACCTATTTTGTTTAGGACTCGAGCTTATTTAAGAATAAATAATCTTTATTAGAATAGAGTTTAATTTTTTTGGATAATTTAATTAGAAACCCACCCTTTCTTACTAAAATAAAGGTTCTAGGAACTTTTCTATGAATACGTGTGTATTCAACCCTTCAATAATAAGATCTTGAATTTTTTCATAAACTTGAGTTTTTAATTATAAGGTATAATACTTTCTTATAAGAGTAATTTTCAGACCCTATGAGTAATTTGTAGTTTCTTATCCTCTATTAATTGTTTAAAATAAATTTCCGCAATTTTATCCTAAATTTTTAACAACTAAAAATATAAATTCTAACTGCATTAAATGCTAAAATTTTAGTCAAATCAAACCCTAAAATTTCAGCTAATCTAAACTTGAAATTCAGACTTGAAATCTGATATTTCAACAACTTAACAACACTCAACAGTCCATCTTTCCTAGCTTTCGTGAGTTTTAGCTAATAGTTAATATTTCTTCTATTTGTCTTACACTAGTCTGTCACCTCTCTGAAGTTGATCACACTGTTAATGTACTTCCATCTCTGTCTATGAGAGAAAATCCATGCTTTAACGGTAATTGTTTCAATCAATACTTCTCTAGTTATACTTAGTTCCTACTTCAGCATTCTTGCTTTAATTTTTTTTGTTGGAAGTCCTCTTACTGTTGAAATCTCTATTAAAAAAGTATGTCTATGCTTTTCAACACAGATTTCATTAAGAAGATTTTATGAAAAATATAGACTAAGTGGGAGAAAAAGTTTCTACCATTTGATGAGTTTTTATAACAGTTGGTGGAATATATTAGCTAAGCTCTTACATTAGACACTTGTTTATAATATCTGCATTATGTTGAAGGAAAGAGGAAGCCTGATCATGAATTCTTTATGGAAGTATTAGGAAATCTTAAGATTGAACCAGGAAGCTGTATATTTATTGATGACAGGTATTTTCCTTTTAGTGCAATATTTCTTATTGGTTTTCAATCATTGTGATGAACTACTTTAATTGTTATTTTACGCTTCAGTTTCTGATACCAGATGTGGACATTACCTGACCTGATTCCCCGCAATTAGATTCATCCATAGTGTGGATCGACAGCAAAATCCCATGTTGGATTTTCATCAGTCCATTTTATCATGTTTAAGTTTACATGATCAAAGAAAACTTTATTTCTGTGAGGGGCAGGTGGATGATTATTTGTTAGTTCTTTTAACTTTTGGATACTATTTAAGATTCTTCATTTCTGACTAATGACCTGATTTCCTATTCCAAACCTAATTGGTATTGCCAAAGTAGAACGTCTCTGCTCAGTGAAAGGTTTCTGTAATAGTTATCTAAGGGAACTATGGAAATTAAAGGGATTGGTCATATACATCTGTATACGTTATCACCCCATCCTTTGCTGCTGCTACAAACTGCACTTGTTCATTACACTTCACTAACTGGTGGTGTCCATATTCTCATAACCAATCCAGGTTGGAAAACGTACAGGCTGCAATTGAAATTGGCATTGTCGGTCTGCATTTCAAAGATGCAGAATTGTTGCGTGAAGATCTCTCCGGACTTGGGATATACATCTCTACAAATGGAAGTCAGTGGAAATGATGTTGAACCCAGGGCTATAGAACCTGATCCCTTATTCCTTTTTTTTTTTAATTACTTCGGTTTCGATTTATTGTTTCTAATTCTATTAATAAATTGGTACATTACGGTCGCCAACCAGTGAGCACAAGCTGTTTGGTATCTTCTTAGAGTTTATTTCTCTTTCCTATTTTCTTTTTAAAGAGGGACGAGGTCTTCTGTATCACATCCTCTGTATTAAGGGGACAGATCCTTTGTCTCTATTTATGTGTACCTACCGTGCTTTATTAGATCTAAGTCATCTGTTTATGTGAGTCTCTTATAAATAAATAGCTTGGATCTAATGTTACAGAGTAAGTACACACAAATAAAGAGGATTTTAGGCCCCGTATCAACTGTATCGGAAGATTTTGTCAATACAATTAAGATCTTCGAGATTCTCTGGCATAGAGGATCTCATATGCGGGCAAAGATGTCACCTCAATCTTACGTTTTTCTTGACATAAATGAGATTTGGTCTAATCGGCCACAACGGTTGTTTAATGTCATTTAGCTCAAAATTTCGTATTAAACAAAGTGGTTTATTTTTTGAAGTTAAATCAAACTATATAAGATGAAATAAAGCAATCGAAATTATAAACATTTGATTTGATTTGACAAGGTTGAAAAGTATGCATTGATTTTATACAAAATTATAAAAATGCCAAAAATAAAATAGTGAAAGATAGGTTCAATTTTATAAGAATTAAGGTATAATTAATTAAAATCACCTCAAAAGTATAAATAAATAAATAAATAATATTATAATAAAAGCAAAACATTAATAAAAGTAAAAGATTAAAATAATAAAATAAACCTCTAATAATCATTCTCATTAATATACCGAAAGTTTATAGTGAAATTTTAAAAAACATTATTTTACGTAAGGATTTTATTTTATTCTATATAATTGAGATTTCAACTTTTTATTGAAATTAAAATATATTGTTAGTATTTAATTTTATTTTTAGTATATAAAACCAATTTCTTACTAATATATTGATAATGGTTTTATAATATTATGAATAGCATTATATATGTAATTAGTAAAATTTTTCTTACTAAAACGTTAAGGTGTCTCCTTTTAACATGTCTGAATCACTTAAGTTTTGTCTCTTTTAGTTTTTCATTAATTTTAGTCATCTTTAATTTGTCTCTTACCATCATATAAAAAGAATAAAAAATATCCATGATTCTTTAACCGTTACAATTTACAATAATAGTTTGTGTTGAGGAAACAATCAATTAAAAGTGAAATTTGAAACAAAAATGTTTATAATTATATGTATATTTTATATTGCATATATATAATTTAACATATACATCAAATATAAATGAAATTAAAAGATGAGGAGAAATAAAAACCTAAAACTTTATTCAATCAAATACTCGCTCAAATCTCATTGACCTCAATTCTCATTTAATACAAAATTCTCATCATTGAGATGAGACTCATCTTCATCATTCAAATTTATTATACTAAATGATATATCAATACTTGCTCATATAAGATTATCTTTTAAGTCACTCTTATCTATCAAACTTAGTTTTTCATAAATTCAATCCGCTAAAAGATTGATATGGTCAAGCCAAATCAGATCTACGAAATTATTAAAAATTACAAAAAATATATCTAACTTAGTAATGATAATAACATACATTTCTCAAAGCTTTAAATTGTATTGAACAAAGATCAAAGCGTTCAAGTTTTTATGTTCTAATATATTCCTTTTTTAGTAATTAATGAATTCGAATATGCTTTAATTCTTTTCACACCATGTTATACTCACACAAAAAAGGTAGCATTATAAACAAAATAAGTGATAATTAATTTTTAACAAGTAACAAAAATACCTAGATTAAGTTTTTCTTTTTAACGAATAGCAATTGACATCCCAAAATCATGAAAAAAAAAACATAAGATCTTATATCATCTTATAAGCAACAATTTCATAATAGTTAATAATATTCCCTTATTAACTTCGACTTTCTTTGTAAAATTTGGTATGAAATAGGTATTAGGATTTAAAAAATACCTTAGCTGCAAACAATAAAAAATAAAGTTGTTTTTCCTATTTCTCATTGATGATTGCAAGATAAGGTATATATAAAGAAAGTCTTATTTTTCATATTAGACTTTATTACTTTCTTCGCCCTCTATATGGCATCATAAAAATAACTTGTTACTGCCTTCTCACCACTATCAACTAGACAAAGTATCCTCTCAAAAGCTCACAAACTAATATGAAAAATTGACATTGAAACCAAAATTCATTATCTTTAAGTATAATTCTAAAACCTCCAATCCAGCATTATACTTAATTGTAAACATTTGCCTCAACTATTTCTTCATTAGAATAAAATACCGAAGTGATAAGACATTATTGCAAATCTTGTAATAGCAGGGCAACACAAATTCTTACCATTTGTGAAATCATTTCTTGTTAAATTCAAGACCCATACACGATTGTAAATGAACTTGGTCATCTTTTTTGCTTTTTATACAGTCTCATCAATAATAACAAAATACCTAGCACCTCCTATTTTCCAATATTAGGTCAACGCAATGTGTAACATAAGAAGTCCAATAAAAGGAATTATACTTGCCTTATAGTCTTCTTCCAACCACTTTATAAGCATAATCATTGTCAATAATGAATTAAACAATATTTTATAGTCCAACTTTATTCATAACTTCATCAAATATTTGAAATAGAGGATCAACATTCCTAACAAAGCTAGATGCATCAATAGACTTCAAAAACATTGTCCTTTTTGCATAATAAACCAAAAAATTAATAATATGCTCATATCTTCTATTTATCCAACCATCACACTTGATTAAATACATATAAGTAGCCCAAGTCAATATTCTTTTAACCAAATAACCTTTTATTTCATAAACAAATATGTTCAAAAGTTTATCTATGTAGTTATCAATTAGAGGAGATTTGTATCTTAGATCGTAGGAGGTAATAACATCCGCCATAAGTTGATAATGATAAGATTGAGCAATATTGAATGTTATACTTAAATCATACCACCATGTAGCTATTGTCATATTCACATTATAAGCCCCTTCTCTATATTACAAAGCATTATGGATTGAAGGCTAAGCTTCAAGAGTTGTTCGTGGTACAAAAAAGTTAGATATATATCTTCTTCTTTTCCTAACATCGAGGGAAACATTTCCTTCTCATTAGGTAGGAATACTACCACCTTTCAACATCCCTATTATCATCCTGACCACCAGCAAAAGAACTTCTACCACTAATTTCATAGTTCAATCTTTGCCTTCTATCTTTTTCATATTAATGCTCTTTAAGCAAAATCTTCATTTGTCATTTCACATCATGACTCACTTTCTTACTAGGCTCTACATCACGTTTAACTCTAGCTAAATGCTTCTCTAATCTAGTGATTCCCCCCACCTTTCAAATGCTTAATACAATACAAACGAATAGTATGGTTCTTCATTTCAGGAACTAAAGTAGCATGAGTCCATGTTGGATCATTGAATCTTCCTATAACTGAAGTGAATGAATTATCAGGTGTACAACCCTGAAACTTTCCTTTTATTAAATATAAATTTTTATGTTAGGTGAATAGTATTCTTTGAATCAATAGTAAATTTTTGTGGGACCCAACTTAGAAATAACGAGAAAACATCTTAAATAAGTATTGGTGTTTATTGATACTAAAACAGATTGAAAATAAGTCCTATAGGATGGATTTCAGGAGTTCTGAAAGTTCAGGACTAAAATGTCATTTTTGGAAAGTGATGGCTATTAATGATTTTAAACCCATTCAAAAAATTTTAAAGCATCTAATCAATAAGTATTAACCCTAATTAGAGTATTTCATGGTCAATTCGATGATAAGATGGTTGCGAAATATTTTCATAATTTAATTCGGTTAGTTGATGAATTAAATCCATCAAAGGGCATTTTTGTCTTTTTACATGTTATTAAAGGATAATTTGGTCTCTTTACATGTCATTAAGGATAATTTGGTCATTTTACATAGTTTTAGTGGAAGAATGAGTCATTAGAAGAGAACCAATAGGAAGGTAAAGTGTGGAATCCATTAAATGAGCATTAAAAAGAATAAAACAAGACTTTTGTCTTCATTTGAATGTAAATTTGAGAGACTGAACAAAAGGGAGAAAAGAAGCGAGAAGAAGGGACATTCAGCCAAGGAGAGAGAAGAAGAGTGCGGCTACCATTTTTCATAGTATTGGAGCATAAATTGGAGAGATCTTGATCAAGTGGAGGTACTCATCAAATACCAAGAGATTGGAAGATAAATTGGTTTAATAACCTAAATTTCTAGTTTTGGGGCTTTTTAGCGGAATAGATTTATGTAATATAAATGACAATTTTTGACTTTCCATGGGATTAGTTGAACCAGATATCTTGTTTTCACTATAACTTGTCATACACCTCCAAATTGGGTTATTCTGTTTGGAGATGAAACCTAAGACATAGTACTAAAAATGCCTAGAAGAGACCCTAACCTAATTCTGGCTTAATCATATTGCAATTTGAGATTGAAAATGGTGATTTGATGTTACCTATATGTTGGAGCAACTTGTTATGTTTAGTGCATGTTTCTTGAATTAGAGCTTCAAATAGTCTAATTTTTTATGATATGGAAACTATAGCCATAGGAGAACAAATGTCTAGAAGACCTCAAAGCTTAATTTGAGCACTTGCTATATGAAAAGCAAGGAACAAATGGAGGTATAACTCTTGGACATAGGCAACAGCCGTGACTTATCATGCATGACCATGATATAGTGAATTAAATTGATTGAGATAGTATTTTGAAGATATGGATAAGTTAGAATGGGTAAAAACATGAATTTAAGTGACTTTTGAAGTTAGAATTGGAAACAAAGAACAATTAGTTAGCTTTCGGTAGTAAACAAAAATAAGACAGGCGTACATGTTATGCAATTAAATACTAATATCGAATTCGGTTAAATCATATTTATAGTGTTAATGTCTTACTTTCGAATTTGGAACTAAATGCCTAAGTGAAAAGTGCTTGTGTACATAAAGGAAAGGCTCAAAACACGTGAGTGTGCTTGGCGATAAAGTTGTTTAACAATGAGTACATTTTAAATGTATTTTATGAAAATGATTTCTATTCTATTGTGAAGTGAATATGGATTATGATTTTTATGTGAATGATGCATTATAAGTGAATATTACTAGTACAATTTTATGTTTTTAGAAATATATGAATTGATGTTTGAAAGTTAAATCTTATATAGATTGAGTTTATATTATTGGTTAATAAAAAGGAAATGGTTTTTAGCCTATGGTATACCGATAGGTTTTATACATATTAATATACTGGTGTATTACAATTAACCTAGTATAGGTAAGCAACGTAGAACTAATTCTCTAACTTGTGGTTGATTAGTTGCGGGTAAGCGATGTAGAACCATCTTTGTAACTACCGGTATATAGCGATTAACCTAATACAAGTAAGCAATGTAGAACTAGCTCCATAACTGGCGGTTGACCATTTAAGGGTAAACGATGCAGAACCAGCTCTGTAACTACTGATGTATAATGGCTGTCCTAGCGAGGATAAGAAATATAGAACTAGCTCCATCACTAGTGATTAACCAATCGCGGATAAGCGATGCAGAAGGTGCTCTGTGACTTTATGCTTGAGCCATATGGCAAAGAAGTTAGTGATAGGCTATGTCATGTAAAAAATTCATGACATTTTTAATGATGCCATTATTTATTTGAAAAGCGATTTGAGAAACTTGATTTTGGGAAGCATATATGTTTTATATTAAATATTGAATTATGCAAATTGAGATGAATTTATTTTACGGAGGTTTAAATAGGTAAATATGATTTGAATAGAAATTCTAACACTCACTGGGCTTGTTTAGCTCACTCTCTTTTTTTGTTTTTAAATGAAACCTCATAAGTGCATGCTCAGGAGCTTTAGTAGTAGGGACTCCACCTCACGATTAGTTAACTTTATCACGTGTTGCTATGTAGGCATTGTTGCCTTGTAAATATTTTGGGGAACATTTGTATCTTTCTGAATATGTTTTGGACTGTATTTTATGCAAATAACGCATGTATATAAATGTGTTATAGTTAAATGCATGAATATGTCTGAGTTTATTTTTAAGATTATTGAAGTGACTGTTGAGATTACTTGTGAATGGACTTAAAGTTCAATATTTGAAGTGGGAATTTTGAGATGATTATAGAAGTGTTTTGCACTTTTACAGGGCTTTTGAAAATTTTGGGAAGTTAAAAATATAGTCATCGTGTTGTCAAAAATTTAATAAAAATGATTTTAAAAAAGCTCTACTGCTTATTTCTTTTTAATATTAAGTTAACGCTTTTTGGTAAAAAGGAAAATAGGCTTAACTCCACGAGAACTTTCCAGCTGGATCAGATATCGACTGGAGGGCCACAGTAGCGTTCCGGGTAGGCTACCTAGTCATTTTAAAATAGGGGCTGTCATTAAGAGTACTTAAGCTTCCCTCATTTATCTATACAATAAATAAAAACATATGTCACAATTAAATTAATAATTCATATCAAAATAAAGAGCATTTAATTTCATTATCAACTACTATTAACTCAAAACTAACATAAAAGCATATACATCTTACATAACTCATTTTTTATGATTATATAATTCAATCATAGAGACAAACTCACAATTATAACTTATTCAAAGTCAACCATAACTCACAATTATAAGTTTGCAATCTATTTTATGTAATCACATAATTCAACTCTAAACTAATATTTTTTTTGCTGATACAATTCACTTTGTAAGACTTATCATTATTTTGTTTTCTTAACTAATTTTAAACAGCATTGATACTAAAATCATAATTTCCAACTTTAATTTAACAATCTTTCATTGACCAATTTTAATCAACATTCTTAGTGCCTGTTTGTTTCAACTTTTGGAGAGTAAATAAACATTTTTTCATCACAAAAGTTGTTTTTTTTTTAAAATAAGTGTTTGACTATAAAATTCAAAAGTACTTTTTTTAATATAAATGACTTTTTTTGGAAGCTAAAATACAACTTTTTGAAAAGCTCATATTTGAAACTTTTCAAAAAGGCACTTTTTCAAATAAATTTTTCTTATCGATTAATGAGCCTATTTTTTAGTTTCCTTTACCCTTATGTTTTTATACAGAATTCTTACAATACCCACAAACACATCTTCACGTTTATTTTGAGATTTATATAATATTATTTGACTTTTTTATATGTTTTAATATTCATTTTTGATATTAGTTTTACTTATATTATAATCCATATAAAAGATTTAGTTAGATATATTTTCATTTATGTTTCATA
>JANZLD010000007.1:17949566-17967224 GCA_026413575.1 Erythroxylum carthagenense | reverse complement strand
TAAATAGGACTCCGCACTACATGAATAGAGTTCTAATCTAACAATGAAACCTATCTGTTCTAATTTAACAATGAAACTTATCTTGCTAGGAAGGAAACATGATAACTACCAGAAGAGATAAAAGATAATGGCTATCCTAAGTTAAAAGATAATGGCTATCCTAAGTTGAAAGATAATGGCTATCCTTAATCTGTAGATAAGATAAGATTATTACGCCTTGAATAAGTCTGACCGATGAAGGAGTCTGTAACAGATTGGCATTCTCCTGATTATCTAAAATTAGTGGATAGCAGGAAGGATTAGGAGGAAAAAGTGTTTGGGGATTGGAAAGAAGGGACCAAGCTGAATAATTAAAAAAGAGTTGAAATTTAAGGTTTCGTATCCCATACTTCTTTATGCGCCATTCAATGGTTCCCTCTTGTCAAAACCTTTGATTAGGATGGATTACAGTCCTAGGGCAGTAGACTTAGCAGTACATATGTAACATAATTGTGCTTACTCTGTTTGAATAAGATTATAAGATCCTACATGTCTTACAGGCGATGTACACTTGATCTTGGCCACCACAGTCTGAATATCCCTGCACATCTAGACATGATGAGTTCGTCAATCACTATAGCATTTCATGCACAACAAAAATTGATTCGAGGTTCTTAGAAAACCAGAAGATGCTATAGATCATCTTTTTTATTGCCTTCGGTTTGTCTTGTGGGAATTGCTACATTTGATGCTGACGATCGAAATAATTAAAAGCCCATAGATAGGATAGTAACACTTGCCACAAGCAATATGCTGCTTTTATGATGAAACTTATCATAAGAAACATACTGCTTTTATGTCAACTCTTTTGTTTAAACTATGTGAAAGTCTGATCCTGCAATTACTTCTGAAACCTATACCCTTTTGCAAAACCACACAAATAGTTGTACCATGCTAAGGCAGGTGAGTTTTGTATAATGAGTCAATCATTTAAGGTTTTTGAGTTGTGAGACCAGGCAACATATGGTATGACTGAAACCCCACCCCCACATGGAACCAAGTTGGTGCTTCTTATATGTTCCCTCTCCTAGAATTTCAGGTCTATCATGATTGTACTCTTCTAGCCTGCCGTCACTTTCTCTCTCTCTGCTGGTCTAATTATGTAAAAATGTAATGTTAGTATTTGAAGACCTAACTGTTATGAAAGAGACAGTTTCATTAAAAGTGCTGAATAAACAACCTGGTGATTGCACTACGTTTGCTTTTTGAAATTAGTTTACGTAGTGTTATTCCAATTGATCTGAGGATTGCAACCTAACAAAAATTCATGTTTTATTCAGTGTCAAACTTAGAATCTCCCTCTCATACACTTGAGGAGAGACAAGCAGCTTATATGCTTGCTCGTGAGCGCATTTTTTCACTTGATGCGGATGAAATGAGAGAGACTGTCAAGCGAAAGCCACGGAGTGTTCCTGTGGTTGCTCAGCGAATGATTGCTCATGCTTTGGGCAAGAAAATGAGTCCATCAAACCCAGATTGTGGTGTACGGGAATGTAAAAAATTGGAAGTAGTGACCAATGAGTTGAACACTCCAGCTAAGGATAAGCTTGATTCTTCTAGCTTGGAAACTTCTCAAGAGATCATTTCACTTCCTTGCAATGCTTCTGTAAGAGCAAATAGTTGGCATGATACGAGTACATCATCATTAGACCAGAAGGAGCAGGACCAAGAGCGGAGTGAAAAGAACTGTACGCAAATTGGCAAGGCTCATACCAGTTCATGTGGTTCGGATGAGGATTATACAAAAAAGGAACATCTAGGGGCTGCAAAGCGTATGTTTGCTCATGCCCTGGGACTACAGCCAACGCGTAGTGGTTCACATCTGAAAGGAAGTGCAAAAACAACTTAACGGCTGAACAGGTTTTAATTATTAACTGATTTCTATAAGCTGGATTCATGCCATTCGATGGCCACTTTCAAGTTACAAATTTTTATATTCTAGTCAATGACCTGTGGGCATCGAAGCTAAATGATGTGTCTGCAAGTAACTGAGAAGATGTTTTGGTGGTTTCAAGAAACTAGACACAATGAAAAGTCATCTTCAATCAATGCTGTGGTGTGTACAGCAACAATGTCATGTTAAAGAAAGAAGCCCGTGAGATATGAAGCAGGCAGCCAGGCGTTGGGTTTAGTAATTATGACCCTAGTCAATGATCATGTTGCTGTACATATTTATCTTAAGTTTAGCTATCAAATATTCTGGCTATGTATATACATACATAAGGATTGTTATGAGAAATCAATGGCAGCTGTGATGGAGTTTTGAATAATTTGCGTTTGAGAGGTTTTGCGTGAACGTTGTGGAAAAATATTTGTCAGATGAACTTGGTTGGAAACTATGATTTGATGTGGGTAGATATTTTCTTTTTGCCGTAAGTGTGATATCAAGGTGCAAATGACAGTACAAATCCCTTTAAAATATTCAACCAGAATCATGGGCCAATTCCGAGACTTAATTACTCGTTAAAGAGTTATTAACGTCAAAATTTCCAGCTTTAACATTAGTAAACCTTTTACTAATGTTTTAAGAATGGGATTGGAAGATAAATTGATACAAGACGTCGAAGATTTAAAAGTTTTAACTGGTATTAGTTTGTTATAAAAATAATTGATTTTTTAACTTATAAAAATTTATTAGTTTATAAAATTAGGTGATTAATTAATAAATTGATCAGTTTTTAATAACAAAAAAATTAAAATAAATCAAATTGAAAATTTAAAAACCGAATTAAAAAATTAGATAATTCAAAATTTTTACGATAAAATTAACTTTTGATTTTTGTTTGTTACTTGTAATACAAAGTGTGGATACTTTTATAAATGAAATTTATTTTAAAATTATGCAATTGTTATTATGTAATCAATACAATTTAAGTTATTTATTAAATGTACATAATTTATTACAAAGTAATTTATATAAATGAAAATTATAATCTATTAAGAAATTAATTAAATTAGCTAAAAATATAGAATTACTTTAAATCTTTAAATTATCATTTTAAAGGTTAATTTAGATGTTTTGAAATAATTTAATCACATCAGTTTACAACATTTTATATGCAGTGATAATTGGTAGGAACTGTTTGTTAAAGTGTTCTTGAATATTGAGTTATAAATTGAGGAAAGGGATCGGGTCCTCTTTTTTTTATAAATCAATTCTTGTCTTATTCTATTAAATCTTATCCACATATTTATACGAGACATCTATAAATGCGTAAATAAAATTAAATAACACAGACGCACTAAAAGGCATAGAGGACTTCATGCCAGGAAGAGGGCATGTGAGAAATGAACCTCTGCTTAGCGCTCGCGTAGGAACTAGAGAAGCAAAAGCTTCTTCCTTTCCATCCGCAACACATAGTGATAGAAAAACTCACATTGTCACCTATTTAAATCCCGCAATACTAGGCTAGTTGATGTGATGCATTAGGTCATATTTTGAGTTCAACTAATCGGCTAATCAAATGGATCATTTTAGAAATTTCATAGAATGAGCAACTCAATTGGTGATAATGGGCAGGTGCTTCGATTACCTTGGATTAGAATTCAATCTTGATACGCAGGCAATCTTGTTTTTGTAAGTGATGCAAAAACCACACTAATGCCCCAATGTCTATATAAATCTCCAAAGACATAAGTTTATGAGAAAAATTAGATCAATTAGACAACTTTGGTCGACTTTGTCTAGATTTTACTTACGCTCAATTCTTCACGCTTTTTTTTTTCCTTTTTCTTGGGGGAGGAAAAATAATAAAAACCTAAGTATTACTTTCAACGAGGGAAAAACATTTTTACTCATGACTAATTATACGTAAGAAAATTCCTTTTATTTTGAAAATCATTTTGGTTTATAAAAATTAGTAACTTCACTACCTATGTTCACATATAACCATGCATACTGATATATCAACAAAACTCCAAGACAAGCATCACCCACATCAAGGCATAAGGTTGATTATCACATTTCACATTAAGATTTAAACACGACATTTCACCATAATCATCAAAGCACAAGTTCATCAATCACCATAATCATCAACAACGCGCAAATTCATCAATATAATTTAACAATACATCATTTCCTTAAACAAGCAACACCATATCAAGCATGAAGCACCTATATAGCTCAATTTGATTACATATTCCCTTCATCAAAATTTTATTCATTTTCAATAACTTTTAACCTAGAGATCCTTATTTTATTACCTAAGTTATCTCACTTAGATCTTTCACCTAAGCCACCTCACTTAGGTTTTTATTTAAGGAAAATTTGCCCAAGTCACCTTACCTAGGTCTTTTACCTAAGTCGCCTCACTTAGGTATTTGCTTAAGAAAATTTGCCCAAGTCATCTCACTTATGTCTGTTGCCTAAACCACCTCACTCAGGTCTTTTTTTAAAGATAAATTTCTTAAGTCACCTCACTTAAGTCTTTGTTTAAGAAAATTTCCTATGTCACTTGAGGTCTTTTTCCTAAGTCACCTTACTTAGATCTTTGTTTAAGAAAATTTGTCTAAGTCACCTTACTTATGTCTTTCGTCTAACCCACTTCACTTAGGTCTTTATTTAAGGAAAATTACTTAAGTAGCCTCACTTATGTCCTTCATTCATATTATTAATCAATCCATTTATTATCAATTTTCATGGAGGGAACTTCACTTCACTATACATTTTCAAACAAACAACCAATTTTCAATCTAGTAAAAAGTTTAAGGCACATGTTATAAAATTTTAATACAATTTAATAATTAAGAAAATATTCATACATTATCCTTAGATTCTACATCCTGAGTTCATCGCGTATATATCTTCCACACTGGTGCCAATTTGCTTCCGAATTGAAAATCCATTTTAACCAACTTATAATAAGTGCCTCACATAAATGTGTAATTGGCTCCATTTTTGCTATTTTGGCATTCTTTTCCATTTCTGATCATCTTCGAACTTATATTTATCTTTAATGCCTTCTATAAAGTTATGGTCCATCATGTTAGGTTCCTATTAACTTTAGTCTCCCCATGTTGGGAAAACTATAGAGAAATTTGCACTTAAATATGATATCTTTCCTTAAATTGTTACCAATCAGGCAATGAATTAAACATAAGAAAACATCAAATAATCTATATAAAATGTTATATACAATTGCTAAAGTAGAAACTAGTTTAGCCTTTACAAACATGAAAAGTATAGACTTATCAAATTCTCCTAAACTTAACTCGTGTCTAGTCCTCAAGCAATTAAAAACAAGAAACAATCTAATTAGACTAACTACAACAAAAAATAATTTCACTTTTATAAGCTTATAGTGGCATTTAGTATATACCAAAAGCCTTTTAAAGACGAGTTATAGTCCTTGAGGTTTTACTGAATGATACTTACAAATATTAACCTAAAAGCAGTAGTTAACTCTTTTTTTGGAAAAATTAATGCATTAGTTTACTTAGTAGTTAATAACACAAGATATACATATTCATTAATTGAATTACAAAACTTAAAGAATATTTCTTAAATGAATCACTTTATAATCAAGACAATGCAAATTCTATTCCACCTCCTTCATCAAGCTCAAGTACTTCAATTTGACATGTGCTTCACAAGGTGTCCCTTTTTAAATTTTAGTTTAGGTACACTCATAAGCTTCATATGAAATTGAACTTAGCATAGGTTCAAAAGTAACGTAATCTCTATTACTCTAATAAATATATATAAGTAAAAATCAAAAGGGCTTTGAATTTGATTACAATTAGGCCAAAAGGGATAAATAGGTTAAAAAAGGAAAGGAATATAGAAAAATAAAATATTCAAAATTAGTAGAGTAAGTAAATAAAAAAATGATAAAAAATATCCACCAACACTTCTTATCTTGAAAAGAGAAACCCCTCTTCCTTCATTGTTTCAAGTACAATAAAACCGTTTCAATAAATTTTCTTCACTTTGCCCTTATTTTTATTTATTAGTTTCAATTGGTATGACTTTACCTTCTTGACATTGCCATCTCAAACACATTATTATCTCTCCCACACTTAATTCTTTACATACCATACCCAACAATATAAAATCAAAATCAAGAGCTCTACTAATCATGAAATAGGGTGAAATTACTAATGTTTATTTTAGAATCAAGGTTCATTGGGAAAGGTTACAAAGAAGAAGACAAGAATTTAATATAAAATTGAAAGGGTTCACAAATGTTTAAATGTATAAAAAGTAGGCAATTAGCATCAAACATGAATCCTAAGTGCCTTTATCATTTTAATGCTTTTACATATACATAATCTCGAAATTCAAGTTCTAGAAGTTTAAATTCAAAGAAGATATCTAGTAGGTCTATAATTTTCATGTTATTTATGGTTACACTTCTATAACATGTTATACATAGATTATATATATTTTTCCATGTTTAGTTCATTATCATATAGGTGATGGATTTGAGGAGTAAACGTGAGATTTAATGCAATTATCTATATATTTTTCCAATTAAGAGATTTTGGAGCCAATCGGAAGATTAGAAGATGGACAACCACTTTGTAGAAGACATAAGAAGTCAATTCTAGTTCGAAGATGTTGAAAAGTGGAGACGTTGGTGGAACAGAACATAATAGGCACTGGGGATACTAACAAGATAGGCGACTATCTTTCACATATATCTAGGGAGTTAAGAAGCAGAACAAGATTGACACTAGAGTTAATTCCTATATAAGTGCTTAACTTATGTGAATTTTACAAAGATAAACAATATAAAATCAGGGTTGGTTATAACTTGGTGTTAAGGGTGCCAGTTATATAAAAATTTATGATGGGTTAGAGTTGAAGTTGGTCTGATGTTGTTTCTCAGACACAACTTGTACACACATGTTATTTCTTAAGTTAAAGCATTTTAAGACTATTTTTGTAACCATAACTATAAATAGTTGTATTAAAATCAACCTAGGGATTTTTCAAAAACTTTTAACAAAGTTTGAGAGCCACCTATCATTTTTTCCCACAATTTTCATTTTTTCTTAGCATTAGAGCAAGATTAGAGGAGCCAGTGACAACTTCTATCAACTCTTTCTTCTACTAATTGAGTTGATTATATTTTAAATATAAGTGCACGGTATAGTTGTAGCAAATATTAACTAATGTGGGTTAATCTTACAAAGACTACAAGTAATAACTCTTTTCCTATTATCCAACCGACAATCAAGGTGATATTAATAAATCAGATTTAAAATAAAAGAATATAAACTCAAATTTAGTCAACATAATTCAACAAACTAGAAGGGAAAAAGAATGAAAAAACGACCAATAAAGCAACATTACCTAAATTTAAGTCCCCTATAAGACTTCTCATATAATCAAGATTACATTAATCAATTTAATCTAATATTCATTAGACCTTGGAAATTGCTCGATTATGTTAAAAAATTTATCAAGATTATTACATCTAGTTCTACGTTGACTAATTAAACTCTCTCTCTAATTAAAACCCCCAGAATTACATTAATCAATTTATGAATTTCACTATGGTTTAACCTTAATTTTGAATATTAATGCCTGCGTATAATGAATCTCAGGGAAGCTAAAGAATAAATTATATTAAGATAAAATCACTAAAAGGTCTATCCTAAGGTTCATCTAATCTAGATACCAACAAGAACTTAGGTCATACTTATAGAAAATAAAACATCAAAACTAAAGAAAAACTGAAAATCAAGGATGAAATGATTAAAATCCCTAAAATCTCTAAAAACTTCACTCTAGATTAATGAAAATCTACTCCAAAATGGTTTCCTTAGTTGTTTCTTGTGCTTTATGTTGCTGTAAGGATTCTCCTTGTGTTTCCTAATTGTCCTCCTCCTTTTTCTCTTATTTTTTCTAGGTAGTACATATGCATCAACACGATCATATTGGTGGTCGTGTTGATTAAAAATTGCAAAACTCTTGAATTAAAAAAGAACATAGACTTAAATGTGAACACGAGCATTAGCATAGGCATTTTGGCCTCCAAAATGAGTGTTTTAATATTCAGGTAACTCTTTGAACTTTAAAACCACTAATTTTTCAAGAAACATGTCAACTTGGGTGTGTTGCCATCAACATGGGCATATTGGTGCCCATACTTTTTCAACATCTTCATAACTTGGTCAATATAGCTCAAAATTGCCTCAAACCTATCCCAATTCATTCCTTTTTGTCTAATAAGTGAACTATAACCTAAAAAATGAATGCAGTACTAAAAAATAAAAAGTCTCAAATAAAAAAGTGAAATGCACTAAATCTAGACATAGAAATATGAACGATCAAGCACTTATCAATCTCACCCACACTAAGCATTTTCTTGTCCTAAAAAAAATCAATTTCACTCTTAGTTTAATAATAAATAACTCAAGGAAAGTTCATTAAATTGTAAAGTTCATTAAATTGTTAAGTTCTTAGTTACTTGCATCAAATTATGAATCAATCCAATTCACTCTATAATTCTTCAAATTTTAACTCAATTCACACCGTTCCACTTAATGCATATATCGAACATACATGATAAAAATGATAAAAACCTTTAAACATTTTCATACCCCTTTAAAAATACTAAACACTAAACTTAAACAACATAGGAGTGTTTAGAAGCTTGTTTAAAAAGTCGTCTAGCTTTTTGACGCGAGAGTAAATGCCTTATCATGAGTACTCTTGGTTACTCATCTAGGTCACTATCTGAAATTGCCACTAGCACCACTATTTGACTTCAACCTTTTTATTGGCACAAAGACAACATAGTGAAATTATTTATGCTCGTTTATTCACATAGTACTTTTTCCTTTCTTTTTCTTATGTGGGGTAATGAAAATGCTAAAAAAAATTCATATTCAAATCAATACATGAAAAAAATTATACTCAGAGTATCATAATGTAGATCAAGTATCCATTCTTAAAATTTATGCACTAAATTGAAATCATTTTATTCAATTGACATAAACAATTCAAATCACAATCACATTTAAACTCATGATGAATCATCCTGATCAATATCCTTTAAAAAAACTTTCCCAAATTATTTATTATGAAGCTAGTTATATTTTTTTTTTGATAAACTTGACTATTAAGTACCTCCCACACACTTAAGTTATACATTGTCCTTAATTTACAAAAATGGAAAAATAATGAAAAATATGAAAAATAATGAGAGGAAGTAAGGATAATTGGTATTACCTTAATAATATAAGATTTCCAACCCTGTCTAATATTATTAACATGCATTTAGCACCAGTGAAATCTTCTCTACTCTATCACATAGGGGTGATATTACATTTATAGCATGTATAACTCTATCAAATCTTGACTAAGTAACAAAAATTAGAACCAAAATATTAATACCATGAAAACAAATTGGTAAACTATTGAAAATCCTACAAACTACTTAACCAATACAAAAAACTACTACTTATTGGGTTGCCTCCCAACCAGTGCTTCTTTATAAGTCTTTTAGTGGGATTTCTCAATAAGTCTTTCTTTAACTTAGATCTATAATTAGCGGTTTGCTTTCACTCGTTTTCCTAATTAAGGGTTCATTAGCTTGTAAATAGGCCACGTTGTTGATAAGTGTAAATTGCATAATATTTTAGGGCATAGTTTCATATGTATTTAGCCGTTAATTCAATCATTTAATATACGTTTAGGTTAGATTTGTTAATTATTTGTTTTTTAAGTGTTTTAAGGGTTAGTATAAGCTTTTGAGCTTAAATAATATGTTTTTGAGGTAACTTGATATGTTTGTTAATATTTTAGGGTCAATATCAAATAACAGAGGAGTTTCAGAAAGCATTTGGGCTGAAACAACGGCCCAGGACACGACTGTGACAGAAATGGCCCATGATCATAGCCTACATGCCATTATCGTGACAAAATTTCAATCATATTAGTTCTCTGTTATTAGCTATTAATTCAATTAATGTCATTTATAAACTATTTAAAAAACGTCATTTTACTTTAGCCAATGATTTTCTGAATCAATATTAATAAAGGACAATAGAACATTCTCCCTAATTACTTTGGGATGATGAATTATATCTTGATCATTCAACTATCTCTATATAGTTTATGTTACATTTAATGACTACCGACTAAATTATCCATGATTAAAATATTTCATAAGTAGTATCAAAATATAAGAATCCCTATATAAGATAATTTTGAAGACCTCAAGTTAAATGACCACTTACACAATCATTATAATGAGAATTTTAATAGACATACAAGTAATATTCTAAATAAATTTCTCATATTAGGTCAATTTAGTGAACTTTTTCTCAAATAAGTACCCACACATTCTTTTAAGTATCTTCATCTTATAGTTAACTGCTTTACAAAAATTGAGAACTAGAGATAAAATTAAGTTCCACTAATTGCCCTTCATGCTTTGAAAAAATTGAAACCTTAAAGCATATTATCTTTAAATGTTCTCAAACCAAACTACTAGAGAGTACTTTTCCCAATATCTTTGGATTACAAGACAATCATCTTAGTTGGATGAATACTTTGACTTAGGCTGCCAAACTGATATGGATTAATAGAGAAGGTCAAAGGTTATTCAAAACTGATTTTTCTACGTTGATACACTACATTCGAAGAATGAGAAATACCAAAATTTTTGATAAAGCTAAGGAATTCAAAAAATATGGATGGAATCATTTACTACTTAAACTAAGGATGACCACCATGATCAATGCTAGTCATCTACTCTTATCCAATCCTATTAGCCTATTAGATTTCATTTGAACATTTCGAATACAATGTTGTTGGATATTTCCAATGTGCACTTTTTTCGTTAGTTTGAGCTCCATTTCCAGAGATATAACCTCATACATTCTATAATTTGCACCTTTTGAATGAATTTTATTTACATTCTAAAAAAAAGAGCATCACAATATTTTAGTTTATGAGATCGACTACTTCTTTCATAAGAAAAAATATAATCTATGCTAATCTTTTTACATTATATTAATGTCCAACAATAATTAGGAACAATTTAAGGATAATACATAAATATAATATGAATTTTATAATTATAATTTCATTATATTTTTATTTGCAATGTATAGTTATTCCATAAACTTTATCATATACATCTAAACATGTACAAAATAAAAAAATGTCTTTAAATTATTGGTCACTAAACTACAACCATTGATGGGAAACTATAATGTAACAATTGATGCTTATCTTCATCATGCTTTACCCTTTTCTGTTTAAATTGACTCTTGCCATTTTAAGAGTGGAGATACGAATAAATTAGATTTGAGTTAAAAGTCCAATCTGCCCTATAAAAGTGGACATAAAGATCATCATCACCTAGTCAGAAATCCCGCAATAAAACAAGGTCTGAGGTCCGATAGTACTTAGCCCTACCCCTACATAATAGAGAGACTGTTTCCAATGGACTCGCATGCAAATGAGACAATATAAGAATGAGTGGACATAAAGATAAATTCAAAAATTTGAGTTTTAACGAGTATTAAGAGGGATGAAAATTCCAATACAACTAATTTCAAGTCAATGACCTTTCGATCCCGAAATCTTATTGGAACTCTCTCCTCTCTCTCTCTCTCTCTCTCTCTATATATATATATATATATATATATATAAAATATTTTGCCTCAACTCGAATGCAAAACTGATTAAATAGAACTTTACCCATCAACTACGGGGTAGACCTACAATTTCATGTCAAGACTACCTGAGAAGGGAGCTTTACCAAAAACAGAAAGGATTCAAAGGAGGTGCGTCCAAACACTTTAACATGCCGCTTTGAAGATTTTCAGTCGAATAGTTGTTTCTCAAGTATTGCCGATCATGGTCATTATCTTTGTAGTTAGTTAATTACTTTCCTCCCAAGCTTTCTAGTAGTGTTGTTTATGATAAAATCCTGGTAATAAATATACAGTAATGCGCCTTTATAACAGTGTTAAAATAGTTCATCCTACAACGAACGAAACGATGAACATCCTAATCATCTAAGGAAAACATTGATCAACATGTAACTCCGGCAATGCCACCAAAACAAAGGAAAAGAATATATCAGAAAAGACTGCACCTGCCTTTCTTAGTTCCATTTGTTTTCTGCCATTGACATTTTTACGTTTTACGCAGCAATAAACTTCACAACAACGCCACATGTCATCTTTTTCAGCATCAATTCAACGCAAAAATTGAGCCTAATATGCCGTCTGCCGTGCTAAAGCTGGAATCCCTTTTTGCCTCACCCTCTTCCATGGTCAAGCTGAAACCTCTCCACCGTAACAAGTGACGTTGACAATGTTGATCATTGCTCGAAGAGTGTTTTGCCAGAGACATTCTGAAGTTTCCATGATCTAGAGTGTTTTTTTCATTTTCAAAGAAAACATCTGCCAAACTTCGGTTCCTGAAAACAAATACCTGCAATCCGCAAAACCTTCTATTCCAATATAAGCGGAACAACGATAAAACTAGCGCGGAGTAATTCTTGGGTATGAAGATGGTAAGTTTTGACAACGTATATTGCTATCCTTTACAGAAGTAGAAGATTCAGAAACTAGAGCATTTAGTAATGCTTGTGTAGTTAGAACTTTGTCCCTCAGCATGACATTGTAGTCGTACAATTGTTGAAGACTTCTGTGGATATCAGACATCTCTACTTCAGATCCGCGGCTAAATTCTGCAGCAAAAGATGGAGATTGTTAGATATACACAATTAGAATGTCACCCACTTGCTAAGTGTGAAACCAAAGGACTCTTGTAACACAGAGAAGGCCTTAAGGAGATACTACAGCATATTACAAGCTTTGGCTTAGACATACAACGACACTGGAGAACTGGTAATGTAAGTGCCTAAGAAGTACAGACATGGACACGGACACGGGGACACACCAACTTCTAAAATTTGATGGACATGGACACGGCATATATATATAAAATTCAAAATTCATAATATGATATATATTGATTGATGTGTTTCAAGACTTCCAACATCTTAATAGTTCATACATATTTGGTACTTTATAAGCCCCTTTTAAAAAACATGGATCATATATTCTATGGAGCATATATTCCATTAAGTCGTGTCTGAGCGGTCTCCAGACGTGTCCAAGCCGTGTCAGAGCCGAAAAAAATTATTTTTTAATTCCGACACGTACGGACATGTGTCGGGCACGTGTCCACCGCGTGTCAGTGGGTGTCTGACACGGACACGTGTCCGAAATTGTCCGTGCTACATAGTTAAGTGCCAAAGTTATGGTTTAAACTGAAATCAGTAACTCCTCAATGTAAACGCTTTCTATGCTTAAACCATTCTTAGTTGTACCATTAACTCTCTCATATGACAATCATATCGGAGGTGCTCTGAATTTGTAGGTACTACAATGAGCAGATTCTGTAGCTATGATATTAATATTTAACTATACCCATAGAAATATTGACAGCAAGGTACTGCCTCACGAGACCAATACCAAAGATACTTTGATGAAGAAGCTTGATCTCTTGGATAAAGCTTAAATCTTGATTGTATATTATAAATATTCTAAAGGAACACCAGTTTCTGCTTAAAACCCCTGCAATACCCTATTGATCTAGTCATGATATATGCCGAGTATAAGGTATATATATATAAAAGATATTCATTCTTCTTCCAAATCTATATGTATCAGAGCATTAGGTAACTGAAACCTCAACTCAGAGGCTGCCACTGTCAACCATTCCTTTTCATTCCGGCATAGTCAACTTCCATCAACCAACAGCTTGTTTCTTCTTCCGTTTTTAACAGTACCACTATTCCCTCCTTCCAATAGAGACTTGATCAGAGTAAAAAATACCACCAAGGAATACAAAAGGGAATCTTTTGATTGATCATTAGGGAATAAAAGCATCCTCATCTGCAAATTTAACAACCAATGATGCACTATTAGGTGGGTTGGCTTAATCAAACTCTGTCAACTTCTATATGAGACTTTTTAACTCTTTGAAAAGTTAATATCACCATCTGAGTTTCCAAATAAGGTGGATTGGCATAATTAAACTGTTCCTTTCTGCTTCTTCCACGTGATTCCAGAAAAATTTATTCCTCAATTTATGGTCTCATACTAGAGTAAAGCAACACTTGTTTACCAACCCAGAAGTAGCACTGAAAATTGAAACATTATCTTCAACTACAAAAAAAAATAAAAATTAAAAAATGAATACGAAAAAGCTACTGTTTATATACACTGGTTCAAATTGCTTTACTATGACAACTACATCTCAATTTAAATATTAGCTGATATACAAAATTCCGGTAGATTTTGATACAGATTATTGGATATTAAATACCTAAAATAAACCCTCGAAAGGGTCTTATGTTTCAGAAATGTAACAACCTACAAATATATGTCCCCACAGATGCAGAGTGGGTTAGTTGCACCACTGATAGACGAAAACTTCAAGCTACCACACCACTGACAGGCTACTGCACCTTAAAAACAAAATGTTGTAGCTCGAAGCAATGCTAAGGTAGAGTTCAATATCTTGCTAACAGAATTTGTGAGGTAATGTGGAAAAAAAGACTACATGAAGACTTAAAGATCCAATTGACACTTCCTCTGAAGGTCTACTGCACTAACAAGGCTTCCATCTCAATTGCTCATATCCCAGTTTTACACGATAGAACAAAGCACAATGAGGTTGACAATCATTTTATCAAAGAGAAAAATTGAAATTGGGTTAGTTTGTGTTCCTTATGTACCAACTATAGATCAAGTAGCCGATCTGCTTATTGAAGTACACAAGGGTTACTTTGAATTTCTAGTCAACATGCTACAGAGATCTTCAAGCCAGCTTCAGAGGGAGTGTTGAATATGTGATTTAATTGTAGTCAATTGTAATCAATGAGGCCAAAATTAGGGTGATTTAGTTTCATAGAATAGCTATTATATAGTTGTCAATTAACCTTTATTTTCTACAATTTTTTTCTTAGTTAGGTGGCTGTACAACCGTAACTTGTTACATCTTGTACTCTTACAAAGATATAATATAGAGAATTTTTACAATTCCCATTCACAATAAGGACAAGTAGATCATACTTTGTTCACCAAACATGGAACAAGTGAAATTTGATCTTTAATAATTCCGTTTGCGGATGATATCATGATCATAGGTGATGAATTAAGAAATTCAAAAACTTAATTAGTAATTTGAAGTATTTCTGTTGAGACCCGCTATAGTCAACAGTATAGTAGAAAGAAAAGGGGTGGGGCAAATCAGTAAATTGGAGAGTGTATAGGGGTTGTGAGGAGAAAACATGAGGCTGAGCTGGAGAGTTAGTTAGAGGGGAATAAAAAGGACAGAGTGGGGAGGTATGAGGGATCTGGAAGAATTAGTTATGATAGCCTTGTAATTGAGGAGGATAGCTAGCCCTCGAAGTCTAGCCAAACATTACACTGAATACATTGATACTTGATATTCTTCTTCATTCATTCCTTGTCTTATTTTCATTATTGTCATTGCATTCTGGTTTGTGTTGTGCTGGTTGTTGAGATTGGACCTTGTTAGGATTTTGGATCCTAACAAATTCCTACGTATGAAAGTAGCTAGGAGCAAAGAGGACATTTTGATCTCTCAAAGAAAGTAAATCTTGATCTCTTAGCAGAAACCGATATGCTAGAATGTAATCCTATTAGGACACCATTACCCCTTTGGAAAGAAATTGGAAATGGAAAGAAATTGGAAATGCAAAGAAATTATGAGCAATATATTGCTTAACTAAGGAAGATACTAGAGATTGGTTAGAAAACTTATCTTTCACTTATTCATTCACATATTGCTTATGTTATTTGTATTGTAAGTCAATTTATGCATCCACCTCTTAAACAACATTTGTAGGGTTGGTATTAGGCTGAGTCAGGCTTGGGTCTTGGCCCAAAAATTTATGTTCAAGCCCAAGCCCGAGGCTTGTAGCTTGAGCTCGAATCCGATCAGGCCAAGGCTAATCCTAATTATTTACTTTTTTAATTTAAAAGTTAGAAACGACATCCTTTTATTCAAAATGATAGTCATTAATTGAAAATTTCAAACTTTGCACTGGGCAACATTAGTCAAACTCGGCACATAGCGTAAAATTTTCAAAAGGAAAAACGTGAGTGCAGTCCAAAGCCTAGTCAACTCATGCCAAGCCCCTTAACTTCAAGCTGGGCAGGACTAAGCCGTGACCAAAATGCCACCCCTAAACATTTGGATGCACTATTTCACATTCTTGGGTATTTAAAGTGTTCTAAATTCATAGGTATTTAAAGAGACACCAAGAAAGGCATTAATGTTCAACAAAATTGGATTAAGGGGAGATGAATAGTTTGTTGACGCAAATTGTATCAATTATAGAGATGTTAATGGGCCTGGCCTGATCGCCTATGGCCCGATAGACCATGGGTGGGCCGTGCCAACTGTGCCCGCCATTTTGTTTTAAGAAAAACTTCCAAAACATCATCATTTTGGAAGTAACTGGCCGGGCCGACCATGATCGGCTTGTGGCCCAGTCAACCCGGACCAAAATCGGGCCGGGCAGGCTGGATCCTTTTTAACATCTCTAATCAGTTAAGTCACAAATAATGGGTTTAAATCTGGATTCTGCACTTAGCTATATAGTAACTTCGTCAAATGAAGGAGTAAGTAGTTTGCAGTTGCACTTAACATCGCTGAAGTAGAGTTCAAAGCATTGGCCTTGGGAATTTGTTAACTAATCTATCTAGAAAGAGTGATGGAAGATATACAAATACCACTTACACATCCATCAATGTTTTACAGTGATAGCAAGTCAACTATAAACATTGTCACCAACGTAATGCAACATAATAGACCAATGTTTCATAAAAAGAGAAATTGAAGATGCAATGACTTCGCTCACTTGTTTACCCAAAACAGGACAAGAAAGATGTATTTAACAAGGCAATGGCTAATCCAAAATTTGAATCATTAGGCAAGCTGGGAATTATAGACATTTACTCACCAGCTTGAGAGGGAGTGTTAAGAAGTCAACAATAGAAGTTAATTTAGCCTTAAAATGGCTAAGAAAACTAAAGAAATAATATTGAAAACTGAAGGAAACTCACTCTTAGAGAAATTTCATTACCAATTATTGCTATACAGTGTTTTGGGAATCTACTAGACTACTCAACATTGTTTTTCACCCCTATGATAAAACCAATGCTACCTATTGACTAGGAAAAAAAAACTTTCTTGTACCTTTTTTTGTGGGTGATCACGTACGGTTCACATTAATAAAATAATAATAAAAATATGAAAGGAAAGACGAAGTTATGAATGGTAAAAAAAATAGTTTAATTATTTTCTAAGTTTTAATTTTCCTTAATCAGTAAAGGAATTGAAGTATTTCTATTTTGGTTTGTCCTGGTTGGATTAAAATTCTATGTCTATTAAAGAATAATAAGAATCCTCATTAGAGTAGCATCCAATTTTTATCTGAATAATTTAAGTTACAGGCCTTATTTAAGCATGATTAAGATTAAGAAGACAATCTTTATATAGGAATGAGTGTTCAAATTTTCCATGAGAGATGTTCATGATAGAGTCTTCGGGGGGGAGAGTGAATTAGCAGATAATAGCAGAGGGAACACTAATGGTTTATT
>JANZLD010000007.1:17848492-17859694 GCA_026413575.1 Erythroxylum carthagenense | reverse complement strand
TGTATGGATTTTGGGGATATAAATTGTGTATGAATTGCGGATATATAGGTATGTGTATTAAGTGTCTATTGACAAAAAAAGGGATTAGTAAGATTTTGTGTTATTGATGGTCATGATTTAAATAGGACCAAATAGATTGAGATATTGGTTGAGGATGGATTTGTCCAAATGAGGATTTGAAGTGCTTTGTATGAGAATGATGAAAGGAATGAATAAGAAATAAAGGAAAACAAAAAAAAATTATACCGGATTTAGAATGTCTTAAGGTTTCCAACGCAATGAATTTTTCTAAGTATATATTTTCGGATCTACTTTCGTTTGTCTCAGTATTTGATTTGCTTCGATTCGATCGTTTTTGCATTCGCTTCCGATTTGTGATTCGATTAGCATCCAATTTGTTTTCGCTTTATGTTTCGTTTCTTTGCTTTGATTCGATTCATATTCGTTCGGATTCGTATTCGCTTATGATTTTGCTTCCACTTTATCATTTCCGTTCCGTTCGTTCGGTTTTGTTCCGCTTCTTCCGTTTCTGCTTTTCGATTTGCTTCCGCGTTTGTTTTACGTTTTGCTTTGTTCTCCACTTCTTCCATTTGTATTTTCCAGTTGGGATCCGGTTTCCAGATCGGGTCCCAACAGGATGTGTTAAAGATTGCTTTCGAACACAGTATGGTCATTTTGAATTCTTAGTTATGCCCTTTGGTTAACAAATACCCCTGCAGGCTTCATAGACTTAATAAATAGAGTCTCCAAGCCATTCTTAGACTGATTTGTCATAGTCTTTATTCATGACATATTGGTTTATTCCAAGAATGATAAGGAGCATGAGAAAAATTTGAGAATCACCTTAGAGACATTGAGGAAGAAAAAGCTATATGCCAAATTTGATAAATGAGAATTTTGGCTAAGGAAAGTAGTATTTCTTGGGCATATAATTTTAGAACAAGGAGTTCATGTGGATCTGAGAAAAATAGAAGTTGTGGTGAAATGGGAAGCACCTAAGAACATAGCAGAAGTGAGGAGTTTCTTGGGTTTAGCTGGGTATTATAAAAGATATGTAGAGGGCTTTTCTATGATAGTAGCCCCACTTGCTAAGTTGAAAAGAAAGAATCAGAAATTTGTGTAGGCGAAAGAATGTTAGAAGAGCTTTGAGGAATTAAAGAATAGGCTCACAATGACACCAATTTTGGCTTTGCCTTCTAGTAGTGATGGATTATGATTTGATGATAGATTACCACTCAGGAAAAGCTAATGTAGTAGCGGATACATTGAGTAGAAAATCAACTATGGCACATGTGGAGACAATATATTTACCTTTATTGAATGAGTTAGCCAAATTGAAAGTGACGTTGAGCCAAGCCAAATCGAGTTATATGTTAGCCAATTTCAGAGTAAGGCTGGTGTTGAATGAGAAGATTAAGGAATTGTAGCAACAAGATAAGTATTTGAGTAGGCTCAAGGAAGAGATAAAAAAATCGTAAACTTTCTAAAATAGAGATAAGAGAAGATGGATTGATGGCGGTAGGTAACCGATTATGTATTCTATACATGCAAGAATCGAAGGATGAGATTTTTTATGAGGCACACAGTGCTCCCTACGCGATGCACTTAGGAAGTACGAAAATGCATATAGATTGGAAAGAGCAAGTCTAATGGAGAGGAATAAGGAAAGATGTTGCAGAGTATGTTAGTAGATGATTAGTGTGCTAGCAAGTTAAAGCAGAACATCAAGTGCCTATTGGTAAGCTTAAACCTTTGTCTGTTCCGAAATGGAAGTGGGAAAAGATTACGATGGATTTCTTGATGGGATTGCTAAGGACTAGCAGGAAGCATGATGCAATATGGGTGATTATGGATAGGTTAACCAAGTCAACATATTTCTTGCTAATTAGACAGACATATTCTTTGAATGTTTTGGCTAAGAAATACATAGATGAAATAATTAGACTTCATAGGATTCTGAGTTCTATAGTCTCAGATAAGGATCCCAGATTCACCTCCAAATTCTGAGAGAGCTTACAAGAAGCTTTAGGAACTAAGTTACATTTTAGCACAGCTTTCCATCCGCAGACTGATGGACAATCGGAAAGAACAATACAGACTTTCGAGACAATGAAAAGAGCTTATATTATGAATTTTAAAGGCTCATGGGATGATCATCTGCCTTTAATTGAATTTGCTTACAATAATTCCTACCACTCGGGAATTCAAATGGCATCTTATGAGGCTTTGTATGGTAAGAGGTGCAGAACTTTTATTTGTTGGGATGAGGAAGGTGAGAGGAGACTTGTAGGACCTGAATTGGTACAAGTCACAATCGACAAGATTAAATTGGTGAAACAGAGACTCAAGGCAGCTCAAGATATAATGAATAGCTATACGGATGCACATAGAAAGGCGATGGAATTTGAAGTTGGAGACAAAGTATTTCTTGGAGATTCTCCATAGAAAGGAGTCTTGATATTTGGCAAGAAAGGCAAGCTTAGTCTAAAATATATAAGCCCTTATTAGATCATCGAGAAGATTGGACCTTTAGCCTACAAATTAGCTTTGCCACTAGAATTGTCTAAGATCTACAATGTTTTCCATGTGTTGATGTTGAGGAGGTATAGATCAGATCCTTTGCATATAGTTCAATCTTCAAAGGTTCAATTAATAGAGGATTTGACCTATGAGGAACAACCAATAGAGATTCTAGATTCGAAAGAGAAGGTTTTGAGAAATAAGATAGTGAAACTGGTTAAAGTCTTATGAAAGAATCATGCTAGAGAGGAGGCAACATGAGAGCCTTTGGAAGCAATAGAAAAGAAGTATCCACATCTTTTTTGTAAACTTAGGTAAAAATTTCGAGGATGAAATTCTTTAAGGAGGAGAATTGTTGGACCTCGAACTTTTCCTTGATTTTTATTTAATTTGTTATTTATTTTTCTTAGAATTTAGTCCATTAAATTAGCAAGCATAAATAGAAATTAAAGTTATTAAATGGAGAATTTTTGAATTAAATTAGAGTATAGTATGGTAATTAAATGGCTTAAGGAGTAAAGGGACTTAGGTTAAGTGAAAGAAGGGTAAAATGGGAAGACCAAAGGAGAGGAGGGGTGTTTTTGGAAGAACAAGACCCAAATGTGGTCTTGTTTAAGAAAAAGAAGAGAAGCATCGTGAAAGGAGAAAGAAGAGACGAGAAAAACCTGAGAAAGAAAGAAAGAAGGGAAGAAAATCGTGGGAAGTTATAGAAAAAGGAGAAAGAAGAAGAAAAAGGAGAAATCAAGCTTGTTAGAGGTAACTTTCTTCTTCTTCTTGCTTGATAGAAAAAACAAAAAGGGATTTAAGAGAGAATGAGTTTATGTAGGAAGAAGGAAGAGAAACGCTAGTTAGGTATTATGGATTTCTAAACTAGGTTGAGTTTTCTAACCTAGATGAACTATGGGTAGACTAAGTCTAAGTTTGGTTTTGTCTTTGATTATTGAAGCTTTATGAATTTCCTTTGAATGTGGGTTGAATAAGGATTTAATTTGTTTTAGGAAATTAAGAAAAATCTCACCCAAGATCAAGAGGAAAGGAAAATTTGAACTTGGGGAATTTCAAGCAATTAGGTGGGTAATGTATTTATAGTTATTTGTGTAATGGACAAATTCTTGCCTATGTGTGTTTGTGTGAACTTCATGAATTGAATTGTTATGAATGTTTTAAAATACATGATGAATTATGACTATGTTATACCTTGAAAAGGGTTATGACATTTTGAATTAAATAAAAAGACGAAAAACCATAAAAGTATAAGCATAGAATGAAATGAATTAAGCATGAATATGTGCTTTGTACGGACAAGAGAGGAACCGTTTCATTCGTCACGTGCACGTTGACAAGAGCCTTCTTCCGGCTGCCCACTTGTGGCATATAAGCTCCAAAAAATGGACTCATTTTATTCTTGGTGTAAACTTCGGTTTCATCATTTCGTTCCATGGAACTCTCGAGCCATTTGTTTGTGTATTACATTGGATTGGTTAAGCATGATGAACAATTGTGTGCTAGATATGGATGGTTGAATATTCATGAGTTGACTTTGTGATGATAATTGCTTAAATATGAGTTTGTGAGTTTGAATTGTGGATGAATGAGTTTCTAGATATAATGAGATATAGATGTATATTGCTATACATATATGTATACACTTGAATTTGTGACTAATTAACGATGACTATAAATGTATTAGCCACTGAGGTTTATAGCTCAACCTATATTTTTCTCTCTTTAGGTGTAGAACAAGACAATTGTTAAACCTTGCAAGGCATTAGAAATTCCAAGATAGTTAGAGATCTTTTGTAATTAAGTTAGTAATTATAACTTTTGGCATAGCTTTATAAGCATATCAATATGAGCATTCATTGTATTTTGTATTTTGTACTAAGCTAATGATGTGGCTTTTGATATGTAACTAAAGCTGTTCAACTCTTTGATTTGGAAATAAAATTTAGATTTGGAAAAGATCTTTGTGTATGTTCACTTCTATCCTTTAGTTGAGTTCTTGAAATTATATTGGAAGTAGGATTGTATGCTATTAGAAATGGAATCCAATATGGTTAGTTGTGGTTGGATTTGTATTTGTAAATTTTATGTTGATGGATTTTTGGGATCTGGGTTTTATTCGAGAGTTTCACCACGGCGAGGCTCAGAGTTCGCCGTAGCGAAGCATCTCTAGAAGGGAGATGTTGTGTTAAATTTTGTATCTTCACCGCGCCAAACTTTTCCAAAGAGATCTTAGCATAACCTCCATAGTTTGCTACGGTGAAGTCTGAAGTTCACCACGACGAACTTCTCCCGAAGGATCCAAAGAAAATGACCCCGTAGTTTTGCCGCTGCGAAACTGAACCCCCTCATGATAGATGTTGGTTATAGAAAGAAGCACTTAATTAAGCTAATGATTTTAAATAAAGGCACTGCTCAGACCCAAGAAATCTTATTACTTTATATTTCCTTATATCTTATTCATTTATTTTGTTATTTGTGATTTTTTATGTTAGTTGCTCTCCTTTGTATATTGAACTTATATTGGGGATATTGTAAGATTTAAATACGAGGGAAGAATTGCTTAAGATGCGTTCAATTAAAACATTTAATATGTTCAAAATGGACTAAATTAGTATGTATTTTATAAGCTTAAACTAGTTAACTATGGGAATGTCATGTATTGAATGGGATTTTAATTGATGTTAATAATTAAGTTAAAGGGAAGTGTGAAATTTTTCTATAAATTACTTGACCTTGAGAGCTTTAAAGAATATAAGATTGAGATATCTATGTCAATATATATGTCCTTTATATTTGATCTTCTTCCATATGGATATATCTCTAGAACTTGCTTTGAACTATTTTGAGATTACATTGATAGGTGCATATATGAAAAGAATAAAGATCATCTTTGATTTAACTCTGCAACCTATATAGCCAATCTAACTAAATGTATCTAATCATCCTCTTAAAGCCTTAATAACCCTTTTTATTTTATTAAAATTAATTACATAATCTAAGTATAAAATTTAATATATTTGCATATCCTTATGGGTTAGTAGGATATTTGAATTGAATCATTAAATAATTTTATAAGAAGAGGAACAAAAGGAATTTAAGGTTGTACTTAGTGCATAAAGGTGTACTTTTCCTAAATATAAATTGGGGATTGTGTTTGAACGTTGAAAGTTGGACTGGTATAGTTACATTTAAGGGGGGGTGGGTGTGTGGGTGTGTGTGACATAATAACAATAATCTATGTTCTTGATTAGGTGATGGATTGAATGAAGAGATTGTTAAGTATTTGGATGTGTAATATCGATTATGGGTTCTTACAGTAAAAAATTTACCTAATATATGTTTTAAATGTTATACTAATTCCTTTGGATTTAAACCTCACTATCTAGAAAAAATCCTCACCTTTTACCTTATCCCCATTTCAACAAAAAAAAAAACCTTTTAATTCACATGTGCATGTAACCTAAATAGTGGAGATTTGATGTGTTAGCAAGTCTATAATAGTGCATGAGCATAAGAACCATAGCAAAACACTTAACCTTGAAATACTTAAGTGACTAGAGTGAAATTTGTGAGAAAATTCACTATATTTTTTTACTTTGTTTTGGATGCAACTAATGTACTAATTGTTGTTCATGTCTTCTTATGGACTTTAACTATAAGATATTGTGTTTACTTGAGCCTTACTTGGATTTCTATTATGTGATAAGTATTTCTTTTTGAAGCTATAAGGAATGAAGCAATAAGAGCTTCTTAATTATTATTTTCCTCAATGAGTATTTTTTTTCGAAGATAAGTAAAAGCTAAATGTGGGGAAACCTATGTTACATAATGAAGAGATATAATGAGATACATGACCTAGATTACAATCATGTGGAATACCATGTTCTCCTCGTAAAAGCAATATAAGATAATCAATGTGAAACTCTCCATATGATACATTTATGTCCTAAAACATAATATGAAAACAGAATGTGAAGGAGCCCAAAAGTCCAAGTTTATAAGCCAATTTTGGTTTTAAATTTTATTTGGTCAAAGGAAACTGAAAACTTAGAATTAAATCATGAAATCTAATTTTTTTATGATTGTATCACTTAATTACTAACAAACCGACTACGACTATCTTACTATTTATTATAATCTACAATTGGATTAAATATTAAATTTGTAATTATTTAATTCCTCTAATATGTGAAGTGATTAGGGTTTAATGGATTATTGTATTAGAATTTTTAAATCTTAAAAATGACAATTAATTGACTTACATAGATCGACTTTTATTTTTATTATTATCTATATTTTTAAAGATAAAGTTTTATTTGTAAGCACACGAGAACACACTATAATACAAAAAATAACAGTCTTAAACGAATTTATCATGACTAACATTGATCATTATATATAAAAGTTTTTTAAAATTCTAATGATAATCCATTGTGATTTTAATTCATAAGATACAACAAACATTTTACATATTCTTTAACACATATTTCTTAGGAAAAAGTGAGGGCGACACGTGCGGGGAGAAGAGAGAAAGAGGCTGGATTGGGGACGGTGAAAGCACAGGCCCTTCTTCCATCCGTCCGCCATTTACGCCTCTCTCTCAGTTTGTATTTTGTTGACTAATTCTTTCTTTCTTCGTAATTCTCTCCCTCTCGCCCGTCGTCGTGTCCACTGATATCTCTTTTTCGCTCTAAACGTCAAGTGGAGGACACGACAATTCTTTTTTGCTCCTCACTCCTTCTGTTCCCTATATATGTACTATTGAATGAAAACTCCGCCTCCACCCACGTTACTTTCCCTAACAATAGACTCAGCAGTGCTTCATCTCTGTAACTTCTCCGATCTCTCTTTTGTTCCCGATCACATTCTTCTCGATCTCTTCTCGGTAGTGCTCTCTCTTATTAATTATGTTTTGTATTAATTAATATACACATGAAGTTTTACATGGATTTCAGATTTTACTTGTGGGAATCTTTATTATGCATCTGTTTATAGTTTGTCAATTCGCCGTCTCCATTATAGATTAGTAATCTCAATGAAACCACTTACAGGCTACACGAAATAATGACTCGGTCAAAATCTGAAGCTATATTATTCATTACCTATACAAGTTGTGTTGGAGACAACGTTAGCTCAAAAAAATGCTTCTGCGCAAAATTTTTTGCATTTTCTTGTGTATGATCTGAAAGGAAAAAGGCAGAATTTTAAGTTTCAAGTTTATGCTTTTACTGATGTAGGAAATATTGTGTTAGTGTCTTATGAAATCTGGTTAATCATAGGAAGTTTGAGAGTCTATAAGATTGCTGGAGTTACAGTGGAATGCTGGATTTTGGCAGCTGAATTTAGATTAAGAGAGACAGGTTTACCTCTTCTGCTGTTCCTACAATTCTGCCCCCATGCTTTTATGTTCCTACTACTGAAGTCCTTCCCACCAACTTCTTTCTCTAGATGTAAAGGGAATGCCCTTGTTCTTGATAAGGGAACCTAGGCTGTAGAGAAAGCTGGCACAGCCAAAATTTTGTGACCCAAATTCCTTGTAGGTGAATTGGGTGGTAATTCATCAATTTAAACTAATGGATTTTACACTTTTTAGTTAACATTCCTTTATTCACAGTCTTTCTGAAATCTATAGTGATTCTGTTTACCAAAAGTCTCTTTTAGGAATTGGATTGCTTGCTTTGTTTCATGACACAAAATTTTACTACCACAAGAGTTGAACCTCCAAGATGTGATAGTATGAGAGTTGCTCTGAATAAATGAAAAGGTTAAGTTTGTTCTAAAGAATATTTTGATTTTTGTCACAGAAATTAATTAGAGTGATGTAATGATGATTAGAATTTCTTAATAAGTTTAGAAGATAATGTTGGATGGAACAAGTAAGTGCAGAACATATTGGAATGTGGTATCATGAACTTCTACAAATGAATCTGACAGAATACAGGTAGTTGTGGACGATTTCTGCCACCTCTTAATGAGTAATGCATAATAAATGATCATAAGGTGCTGATATCTCGATAAAAATTGTTTGGAGATGCTATTTATTGATAAAAGTGAAGAATTAAAAGAGTTGAGATTTTCATTTGTTTCTAGAACAATCTACTTTAAGCCTTAGATTGCATCTTGTTGTAGCCTCGAGCCAATTGTGTGCTAAGGCGGTGGTAGTTTCCATTTTTGGATAAATTGTTCTTGTTTTGTTCTTTTTTTTTTTGGGAAGTTAATTAAATAATTTGCTGAAGAATTTCAATAAATAATCTAGTAGTGAACTGTAATTTTATGTATGTCACCTTTTTATTATCTGATGTCTTTCGGTTTTTTTCATGGGTCTGGAATGGATATAATTTTTTATGTGAACTCGACTAGCTAATCAAGGAATCCGTTGCACGTGCTTGCTGATATCTTTGTTTTCTAATTTACTTGCTCTACATTTCCTTTCTATGTGTATTAATTTTGGTTTTTATCTTGAGGTAGAGAACATTAAAGGCTGGAAGGCTGAATCCAAAAATTTTGAATCTGTTCATCTCAGCTGGGAAAGATGCAGTAATTACACGCATACGAGAATTCAATATTCAGCCCGTCCTTACACCTGTCCTTCCTACCAGTGAGTAAACTTTTAAAAGCAGAAATGTGTGCTTCCAATAAGCTTAGGAGTGAAGTCTGATTTCTCATTTTGTATTTTATTTTCTCAATAGGATGTTCAGAGAAATTCTAAGGTATCCTTAGTTATCTAAGCACCAGTTTTGAATTTGATCTGGTTTAAGAGGAAGAGAGAGAGGGAATTCTTGGACTTGAATTATCATCTCTAAGGTTTGGAAAGATGTCTGAAGCTTGTATCAAGGACAGTGAGGTTGACATCGTGATAGGAGCACTGCAATCTGACTTGATATCATTTATGAATGACTGGAGACCTATATTTTCTCGCTTCCATTTGATTATTGTCAAAGACCCTGATCTAAAAGAGGAACTCAAAATACCAGAAGGCTTTAACCTTGATGTTTATACTAAGTCTCACATAGATCAATTAGTGGGTTCGTCTACTTCCATTCTCTTCTCTGGTTACTCGTGCCGGTATTTTGGGTTCCTTATGTCCCGAAGAAGATATGTTGTCTCAATTGATGATGACTGCTTTCCAGCCAAAGATAGTAATGGATACACAATAGATGCTGTGACGCAGCATATCATGAACCTTAGTACCCCAGCTACTCCCTTCTTCTTTAATACCTTGTATGACCCTTATCGCGAGGGCGCAGATTTTGTTCGAGGATACCCCTTTAGCCTCCGAAGTGGAGTTAAATGTGCTTTGTCATGTGGACTATGGCTTAATTTAGCTGACTTGGATGCGCCAACTCAGGCGCTGAAGCCAGGACAGAGGAATTCTTGTTATGTGGATGCAGTCTTGACTGTCCCAGTTGGTGCCATGATGCCCATGAGTGGAATCAACATTGCTTTTGATCGTGAGCTGATGGGGCCTGCTCTGCTTCCAGCTTTGAAATTATCAGGTGAGGGAAAAGTGAGATGGGAAACTATGGAAGATATATGGAGTGGAATGTGTGCTAAAGTGGCATGCGATCATCTTGGCTTTGGTGTGAAAACTGGGCTGCCATATGTGTGGAGAAAAGATAGAGGTGATGCCATTGAGAGCTTGAAAAAGGAATGGGAAGGAGTAAAGAAGATGGAAGAGGTTGTACCCTTTTTTCAAGCTCTGAGACTGCCTCGAACAGTCACTACAATTGAAAATTGTGTGATTGAGATAGCAACAATAGTGAAGCAACAATTGGGACCATCAGATGGTGTCTTTGTTCGTGCTGCTGAAGCCATGACGGAATGGAGTCAGCTTTGGAAGAAACTTGGTTCAGGTTCCCCATCAACATAGCTTATTAGTTCGATGCATTTACTCCTTTACAATGTTTTTATTAGCTTTTGTTTACGTGCGGGATGGGACAGAGTTTGTTATTTTTAAACTACAATAGTCTATTGGCTTCACAATTCAACGGACCAAGATAAAAAAAAACTAATAGATCAAATGATATATATTTCTTTATATGGTATTTATTTTTCACCATGCGGTATTCTCTTCTATTATTGACTCTTTAGTGTATTCGCGTATGAATTTAGGTCAATCTTCGTATAAAAATTGATATCAATTAATCAAATTGGCACATAGGATTTCAAATATTACTTGGGGTAAGTTTATGTGGAGTGGTATTTGGTTGTATCAATTTGAGTTGGTTTAGGGAAGAAATTACAAGTCCCCGACTAGGAGCCAAGTGTTGAATTGATTGGGGTGTAATATCGCTCTTCCAATATTATTTAAAAGTACAGTTTTCTTTTTTACTTTTGTCGGAAAAGGGCTTTTATTTCTTAAAATAAGTTTTGAGTACAATAGAGAAACCCAGAAATAAGCCAACCAATAATTAGGGAGATTGCGCAAAAACTGGAGGCGGAGCTGAACAGGACGGAATAGAACAAACACTGGAGACAGTGAAGTGTTTGGTTGTGGTGGACAGAACAGAAATTTCTGTCTTCGTCTCGATGACAGAATGTGTTTGATTGCAGGGGACAGAACGAAAAAATATTGCAAATGACAAATATGCCCCTGGTCCTTAATATGATTAGAAATATGTAATTCATTGATACTTTTATTATGAATGGATTGTAATAATAAATTTTAATAATAAT
>JANZLD010000007.1:17807606-17821040 GCA_026413575.1 Erythroxylum carthagenense | reverse complement strand
ATTTGGTTTTAAAAAGTGGTCAATTTCTTATTACTGTCTTATGATTGTGATGCCATGAGGAGTGTAGTGGTTGTTGTTAGTAGTGGTCTCTTGTCGTAGGATATGTATCGGAATGACCTACGGGCGTTCCGATGGATACCCTATGGCAAGGGGGCGCTACAATTTTTATCATTTAAGAGTAGTATTACATGTTTTCATTTACAGGATAATCTAAAAGAAATATTGCATATAACTTAAATTCTAAGTTACAAACTGTTACATATACAATCATCTTTAACCCAAACCAAAAGTACATTTAAAACTAACAGTTAGCCTTAGTCCCTATAGATGATCTCTATACCTCACTTTTATTACTTAGACCTACATGGATTAACACCCTTGCTAACATTGAAAGTAGGGGAAACACTTAGTTTGGATGATCACTCACAGCAACCATCCGCCAAACACGCACAATCATAAATATCACAAAATGTATAAATAGGGATGGCATAAATAATCAAGGTACATAATGCAAATATGCTTCAATGTATTACTGATATATCTAAATTCACATTTATAAGCCAAATATTAATATTCAATGCTCATTAATACAAATTATTAGTACAACTGCTAATCATTATAAATTATTAATACAATCAATACAAATGCTCATCAATACTAATTATTCATGTTATTATGTTATATTTCTTATTTATAATTGTTTAATTCACTTATTGTGTTAGGCCTGCAAATTCCCATGCGTATAGATAGCAGGAACTATAGATATCCAAATATATCAAATTGTAGATACTCAAAACTATCAAACTATAGATACCCAAGGCATCAAACTGTAGAGACACTACAGTCTTGAAATGAAGACACCGTTGGTGTCAAACTGTAGCGGCTGCACTTTAACCCTACAAACATGCCTATCTATCTACCACTAAGACAATAAAGTAGACATTGTAATATTTTCCTTTAACTATCTTCCAATTTCATAATTCATATATTGACAAATCATATGATATTCATTTAAAAAATAAAGATCTGCATTTGAGTTCATATATTCAAGTCATAACTTACCACCATTAGAATGGTATCAAAATTACACTTGTATGACCATACTATACACATATAAGAAATAAATATGCACATATCTATATACATGTAAATTTCGTTTAGCAAACATTATGATCAATCTTAAATTTAAATATTTTATCACTCAATTCATATATGGTAAGTCATATTTTATTTTTTTATAGGTGTTTGCAAAGTTTCATAAACATTAAAAAATGTTTGGATATGATTCGGTAAAAATTGGAAATGAAAACAAACTCATAATAGTGCAAATTCCTTCCTATTTTGTCCCCTTTTTAGAATTTATACCTCCACATGTTCTAAAATTTTCACATAGAAAACATTCAAAATAGGTTTCAACGTCTTCAACAAATTTATTTTCCTATATCTCTAGTTTCCATAGAATTAAAAATCAAGCTATTTAGACTTATAAATCATGATATATATATACATACACACACACACACAACTGCTCCAAAATAGGGACAACATTAGGTCACGATTTACAATCTCAAATTCCAATATCATTAAGCCAGAATTAGGTCAGGTTTGACATAGTGCATTGTAACACTATAAAAAAAAAACTAGACCTACAACTATAGCAGTGGTGAGTCTTTTGGTTGTCTTTGTAATAAAAAATAAAACAAAACTAGATTAACAAAAGTAAATTAAAAAAACATGAAAAATGATAAAAAGTAATGAATTTTTTAGGGACCTTTTTTCTGTGGTTCAATCTTAGCCTACACCTAATTAAAAATATTTCATTGAATTGTTGTTCTTTTATCTCTCGTAACAACTATTGGTCGTAGGTTAATAATAAGCTTTATTAACCCTGGTTTTCCCTTAGGTCGAGTTTAAGTAAGAGATGCTCATTAATTAAACCTAGCTATCAAATAACCTGGGCTATGATCTCTAGATTTAATTGGCAGATGCATTATAAATTAGGAAAACAGACCAATCTAAGCAATAATCATATATGCTTGGGTAATTTAACCTAGGTTATGTTATCCGTAATGATTTGAAACCATTAGTTTCCATAAAATAATTTCAACATAATAATTACGAATTATATTGAAATTACAACAATGAGTTCATACACAAACAATTGAATGATAATGAGAAAGATGATTATCCGTACATGAATACCCAATTAAATTAACATAGGATAACATAATTATTCCTTAAGAGAGAGAGAGAATAGAAACTTAGTGAGAGATACACTTAATCGGTCGGCATCAATTTCACGCCTGAACTAGCGTTAGGAAGTCTAACTCTCCATCTTCTCTATAGGTCTCCAGTGCTGTAAGGCTTTGCCACTTCTTCACCTTCGAAACCCCTTTATTGATTCTTCAAATTTTTCCTAGACGAAAACATGAACTTATGTTTTATACTAAAAAGGTAGGTTACGCGTGAGTTGTCTAAAAACTCATGGGTGTGAGTTGTGTGTCACAGATGTAAGTGGTATGTGACACTCGTGACAAACCTTTACATGGGTGTAAGAGGTGTATCATGCCCATGCAAAACATGTAACAACAAGTTTCTTGTTTGGTCGTGAGCCTTCTTGTTGTCTTCTTCTCTGTGTTCTCAATATATAATTATCATCTTCATACATTTTGTTTTCTTTACTTGCTCTAATCCTTCTCATTCTTGCTCCATGAAGACAAAGGATTTTAAATCTCTAAACAATGGCTCAGATAGTTGTTTTTGACTCAGTTTAGCTCTTTTGCTTCCAAATTGTACTTAAAATTATAAATGAACTAAAGCGAGTTTCTTAAACATTTTCATATCTTTAATTTTTAAGTGTTATTTAATAAATATATAATCAATTAAGCACGTATCAGTGTCTCTTTTAAATATTTTTAGTAATATTTAGTTTTATCTTAAATTGAAATCACCAAATTTAAAGGTCTGTAGGTTGAGTTATAGCCAAAACAATAGGAGTGCTGCAAATGAACCTAAGACAGAATTCCACTACACGTTACTCTCTTTTCATATTCAACCAATTACATGCAAAGTAACACCAAAGTAATGCCAAGACTTCATTGCAGTAATCATTCCATGTCAACGTGAATCTTTGTATCCATCTAAGCATACACAAATAGAAATTAAGCTAAGTGTAGTACCAAACCTTAAAATTGGGCAACTAGCTTTTCTATTACTTTTCCTTCTCTTCTCCTTTAGCTTTACTTGAGTCACCAACTAGAAACACCACAATTACATATCTCAATCCTAATTCCTACCTTATAATTCCATTGCTTTATGAGAAAAGCAAGAAAAGGTAAAGGTAAAGGTAAAGAGAAAATTCACTAGCTTTTACCTTGATTTCCACCTAGGATTGACTTGATTTCTACATGCAAAATGGTGTGATGAAGAAGATGAAACGGGGAGAAATGAGAAAGAAAAATTTGGCATTCAAAACCTTAAATACACGTGCCTTTATCCTCTTTTAAATGATCATTTAATGACACACTTGCTTCAATCCTATTAGACACATGTTTTAATCCTATTGGTCACATATACTTTAGTCTTATTGGTACATATGTTGACTTTAGGAAAATTGCACATTTGGTCCTTCTTCTTCCTTTAATACCCACAATGGCTTGTAATCTTATCAATTAATTTCATTCTTATCCATATTTCACGTCTAAGTATGTATTTCTATGCTGAAATGAGCAAATTACCAATTTACCTATGTCTTTTACATTAAAGGGATGCTTAGTACACTTGGGATAATGATAATAGGAATAAGAATGAATATATTGAAGAATCAAAATGGATATAATCATTATAATTATAATGGTTGGATAGGATGAAGGAATGATTACCATTACCATTGATAGTGATTGGTTTGGTAAAAATCTTGAGAAATAAAGATTTGTTAAAATTTTGTTTTACATCAAATTTTAATATATTATAATTAATTATTTTTAATTGATTATATTGTTTTGCCAAAAAAGGAAAACTAAAATTTTGGTAGATTTTTATTTTACATCAAATTTAATAAATTGTAATTAATTTTATTTGACTAATTATATTATTTTGCTAAAATAAAAAAGAAAAAATAATCTATCATACGCCCGTGACACTCCTTTCATAGGCGTGATAACAATCTGTCACGCCCATGAAACTTGCGTGTTACACACGAATGACTTTCATTCCTTTTATATTTAGGGGTATGGAATATTGCCCTAACAGGGGATATGAAAACAATGTTCATGTGATGATAATAGATAACCATCCAATTGTTACTATGCTTAGATGCACTTAATTCTTTATGCTCACTTTTTAATACACCCTAGACATGTTATAATACTTCTAACATATATGTTAGGGCCATATATTTGTAGTCAGTGCGCTTTGTACTGTTACTCTAGGAAAAAAAGCCCTCCATTTTTAGGTCAGTTACCTAAATAGATTTGGTGAAATCATCAAAATCATTTATGTGATTCTTAAGGCAAGCATTCCTTCAATCCTCTAATACAAATAGTAGACTATTAAAATCCATTAGAATTGATGGTTTTGTAATGCATGGCTAATGATTTAAAAAAAACTCAAATTTCTTCAACGATTTTTCTTTAACTTGTTTCACAAAATACCAATGAGAAATGTGAAGTAATTTATGAAACATTTCTACATTGACTCTGTAAGTGAGTTGAGAGAAGCTCTCCTATCTCACTAAAAACTTCCACACTTCAAACCTATTAAATTGCTTTTGTCTTCATTGAACCTCGTCAAACATTTCACCTTCCAGTATCTCACCTTCCTTCAGTTCTTTTTGGTATAGTTGCATTTTTGTTTTTCCCCATTAATGGCTAGTAACACCGAACCCCTACTAAGCATCGAAGCTTCCAATCTTACCAAATATTTCTTCATTTTGTTAATCACAATAATTTCAATCATTCATCTTGTACCACTATTAAATAAATATTGAACCTTTTGAAGTTTCAAGTTTAAACAAGCAAGTAATGTAAATAACCTTCAATATTTGAAAAAATAAAAAAACTTAAAAAAGGATAATGGTTTATAATTGGGTTTTAATAAAAAAATGATAAGGTTCAACTTTGTTATTCCTAAAGGATAAAACAAGGAAAAGTAATTATCAAGGAATTACGATTAAACAAATTGTAATATAAGTGCCTTTATCATTTCAGTGTTTCTAATTTAACAAATATGGTCTTAATATGTAAATAAAAGCAAGTTCCAGAATCATTTAACTATACATGATAACATACATGAAAGAATAAAAAGAGCTTCAAAAATGTTTTATTTTCATTCTAAAGATCACAAGCTCGCAAAAATTGGTTTTATGTGCATAAATAGTATGCAATTTCATTCAACTTGATTATTTCAATGATTATTAAAGTACGACTTATAAAACTAATTTTATTCTAACTATCACCCTTTTGCATACTAATTAAAATCAATATTCAATACTGAAATATATTACTGATGGATAGAATTTAACTAAGTCAAGATATTAGTTCATAAAATTTAACAACTAAGATTATAATAAGTTTAACAAAATCGTTAAAATCATCAACTACATCCCCACACTTAAAGTTGTACATTATTCTTAATGTACATATTATAAGCATATAAATAAGTGAGAAAGTTAACTTACTGCTTTCCTAAATAATATGACTTTCCTATTTCATGACTGTCCATCAAATATGAGACTACATCCTTGAAAAATATAACTAAAAAGGATTCTTAGAGATACATGGTAATCTTGATGGTTGTGTTCTTTAAATAGAAATGTGACACTTTTAGGAGCTAACATGTGTGCAAACACTTGTGTGTACTATCAACATTGATTTCTTACTATTCAATGTAGGTGTGTCCCAAACCAACATAGGAATATTTCACAAAAACACTCAACACACTTCCAAATTCATGGCCATATACATTGTCACGCACTTTGTAACTAAATCAAAACAGCTCCAAGTTACTCTAAACTTATCCAATTTTTTTCTTTTTTGCTCTAAGTGAGTGAACTAGACCTAGAAACAAACATAATCAACATAAGTAAAATAAATAAATAATAAGACTCATACAACCAAGAAAAATGAACTAAAATTAGGACAAAAATATGACTAAATCACTACTTATTAATTTCTATCATCACCCTACAACCATTGGTTTTGGAATTTTTGCTTCAATATCTAGACCTTAATAGTTAACACTTAGTAATAATTTTTTAGAATTGCATTTCCCTTATTTTGAAGATACACATCAGTTGGCTATATATAAAGAGCATATTGTATATTTTTTTATAGTGTTTTTAACATCAGTCACCGCTTGACAATGTTATTAAAATTCCACTTGATAAGAAGTTTAAATTCCTCTTTGATTTGTTATAACATTGCTCAAAATATGAAGATCTTGGTATCTTAAATACTAGCATCAAGTACCTTAAATAGGGCCTTTTAAAATTTCTCTACTCTTACTAGAGTGTTATTAAATATGAATGGATAATTCCTCCTTGCATAAGAAAATAGGGTTTGAATGATAATAGGAGCATGATTTGATATTAATAGATTATGATAGTATGCTTTACTTTATAAGAATGAAGAAATATGTTGTTCATTGACAAGTTCCTTTTTTAATTTCTTCTTTAGTAGTTAGTGTGCTTTTTACTGTCACTCCATGTAAAAAAATGACCCTCCATTTTTAGGTCTATAACCTAAATATAGTTAATGCAATTCTTAAAATCATTTAAGTAGTTCTTGAGGTAAGCATTCCTTTAGTCCTTTAATAGAAAAAAAGTAGACTATTAAAATCTATTAGAATTGATGATTTATAGCAAATGGCTAGTGATTTTTTAACAAAAATCAAGTTGTTACAATGATATTTCTTTAACTTGGTTCCCAAAATACCAATAAGAGAAAGTGAAGTAATTTATGAAAAAATTTCTACATTGACTCTATGAGTTAGTTGAGAGGTGCTTTCCCATCTCACTAAAAGCCCTCTATAGCTTAAACCCTTTAAATTGCTTATGTCTTCATTAAACTAGTCGAAGTTTCCAATCCTACCAAATACTTATTCTTTTTATCATTACAATTTTTTAATCTCAATAATTTTAGTCATTCATCTTTCACCACTATTAAATAAATATTGAATGTTTCGAAGTTTCTAGTTTCAAACAAGCAATTAATATACATAACCTTTAAGTTTGTTGAACAATCATAACACATCATAGAATTCAACCTAGTGAGTTAATCAAAAGAGAGAGAGGGAAAATTATCTATCTTTAATGCTAAGCTAATTAATTAAGATTTATTGAATTAATAGTTCCAAATGATCCTAGAGTCAATTACTCTTTGTTGAGTTATAACTAAACCCTAAAGCATAAACCCTAATCAGAGTATAGAAAGGTGTAATCTTTTAATTAACAACCAATCCAAAGCCTAATAAGTTCTTAAGTTCTATAATAAACAATTGGAAACCTATACGTGAACTCTCTACATAAGGTTTACCAACTTGATTTAATTTTGAATATATTAAATTACCTAACTCTCATCAGCCCAATTTAATCTTTTTTTTTCTAGATTCACCTTCTCAATTTATTATGAAGATATGAAGTGCAAAATTAAACCACAGTTAATTCAATAAACACATAAAATGATCATATTTCATTAAATCAAAAATAATATTCCAAAGGTGAGTATACAACATCAATCAACAATTTAATCCCATCATCAAACTATATATCCTAATTCTACATTAAAATAAAACTGAAATACATAGGAAATAGAACTCAAATGGATGATGGGAGGCCATGATTTCAGAAAGCTTCTTATTTCAGGAAGCACATCGACTCTGTATCGTCTTCCTCTTCTCTCCTCCTTCTACTCTTTCTTGATCTCTCAAAGTTCTCTCCTTTTAGGTTTCATTGTGGTGGCTGATCAAAAGCTCTCTTTTCATCTTTTGTCTTGTTCTTTTTATACTTGATGTGTTTGTAGAAGTCTTGGGATTTTTTAATGGTCGAAAAGGTCCAAAATTCAAAATTTGAAATTTTTTGTGTGATTACGCATCTGCTCGACGTAAGCCACGATCGTGGACCACATGTAAGCTCTCTGTCACGATCATGGACTAACTTTGATGCTTCTATCATGATCATGGCCATTGTCTTCTCTCACTTTTGTCATGATCGTGGCTAGTTGCTTCGGTCCAAGTCTCTCCGAAACTTTTCCGTTCTTTGTTGTTGACCCTAAAACATTAACAAATACATCAAGGTATCTCAAAGATATAATAATTAAGCTCAAATGTTTGTACTAACCCATAAAAATAATTAATCACAAATTATTCACAAACTAACACAATTATACTTAAAATACATACTAAACAATCGAATAAACAGATAAACACATATCAAACTATACCTTAAAACACGATACATTTGACACTTATCAACATCCTTACTTAAACATTTGCTTGTTCTCAAGCAATCAAAACAACAAACATATTCTAATTCACACAGCACACAATGAGGCAATGGCTTCAACCTTATGAAATAAATTTAATTTAAAAAACAATCATCAAGTCATTTCAAATCATTAACATTCAAAATCTGCGTCTTGGGGCTTTAAACTAAATATACATATTAATCTAGACTTAAGTGTTAAATTGTTTACCCTTCTTAATTGCACACACTCATTAATAATTCTTTGGTCATTTAACTCTGTAAATAATCCTAGGTACATTTTCATGAACTATTACAAGTTCGATAGGTTTTATTCGAAAACAAAATTTTATTTTTTCTAACTTTTTATGAACATGGACTTAGTCTTTTTATGCAGAGGCAAACATTGGTAATGATTGTCGATCCGCAACTAAATCATGTTTTTTATTAAGCTGCCTGGTTGGAACATCATTCTAGTCTTTTTATGCAAAGGCACACATTTATGATGCGTGTTGATCTGGTTACTCAGCTATATCACTTTCTTAACTAGCTACTAACTCTATTCATAACCTGGAGGCTAGCTCAATAATTACTTATTAAAAGAATAACAATATTTTTAATTTTAAATTGCTTACCTTGTTGCTTTAGCTACTCGTTTCCATGAAAAATACTAGCAAAGCTACTTAGGTTAAGAGGCCTCAAATTATGAACGAATGTGACAATTTTGAGGGCTACATTTAAACACTAAATCTTAAATAAGTAACATATTTAACCAAAGAACCCCTAATTTACTAATTCTGCAAGCTAATAATTCTCTACAACCTAATAGACCATGTTCAAAAATAAATCAATTTCTATTCATCTAAGCCATTGGTACATTAACATAATTCATAGAATCCAACCTAACAACTATAATATGTAAAATTCACATTCAAATAAAACACATAACCCTCCCCACACTTGAACAACACATTGTCCTAAATGTGAGAAGGTGATAACAAACACACGTAAAGACAGAAGAAATATAAATTAAAGTAAAACAAAAAATAAAAATAAAAATAAAGGTTAAATTTAAAAAGAAAGAAAGAGTTTAGAACAAGGTTTATAGTGATGGAGGTGGTAGATGGACGCCCTTAGCTTTGAAATAGCATGAATACGACATATGTCCCGATTTTGGTGTCATTACGTTCGGGCCATCTCTTTCATCCTTCTGGAGTTTTCCACAAGTGTATCCATAATTACCTTGGGGTTGAGATTATGTCTAGTACCTTTTTCTAGCTTGGTTCTTCTGCAACTTCTTCCTCTTCGAACTCCTTGCTAGTCGAATCCCCTTCTTGTTGTTGTTGGGTGCTTGAACTTGCTTGTGCATCAACACATGTTCATGACTACTAATAAAGTTATTGTGTGCATTTTTAGCATTGAAATGCTCTAATTCAGTTAGTTCTATCCAATAGGGATTGACACAAAAATCGTCGTGCTAATCCACTATGGAAGACTCAGGGAAAGCAATTGGGTTATCTTCGACAATGACGCTAAAAACTTAACCGTAGTTATCTTATATGAGTAAAATTTAATATTTAAACTTAAAATTTCATAAATGTATGAGTTGTTTGTATAATACCTAAGGTGTTCATCCCACGAGGAGGGTTAATCTAATCCTAGAATCTAAGGTCGAAAATGATTAAATAAAAATTTAATAGACAATAAACTTAAACACAAGAACTAAATAATCAAACAACCAAATCAAATAACAAAAAAATAATTGACAATTAACGCTTGACGAAAACAATCAATGAACAATGACCAACAATTTCATATTAAAATGAATAAAAATAGTGGAAATTGATTGATTTGTTGAATGATGATAGCACACCCAAGAATTTAACCTAGTGAGTTAACCAAAAGAGAGAAAGGGAAAATTATCATCTTTAATGCTAACCTTATTAATTACAATTTATGAAATTAATAGTTATAGATGATCCTAGGGTTAATTATTCTCCCTCAAGTTATAACTGAACCCTAAAGCATAAACCTTAATCAGATTATGAGAAGTTGTAATCTCTCAATTAACAACCTATCCAAAGCTTAATCAGTTCTTAAGTTATCTAATAAACAATTGGAAACCTATACATGATCTCTCTACTCAAGATTTAACAACCTATTTTAATTCAGATTTTATTAAATTACCTAACTCTCGTTAGCCTAATTTAATTGTTATTCTATTAAATACACAATATACTTTCAAAATCTCCATCATAGCCATATACAATGCCATGCACTCCATAACTCATTCATAACAACTCCAAATTACTTTAAAGTTATCCAAATGTTTTCATTTTAGTTATAAGTAAGTGAAATAGGTATAGAAAAAAAACAAAATAAATAATAATACTGAAATAAACAAGAAAATGAATTAAAATTATGACAAAATATGAATAAATCATTAGTTATTAATTTCTATCATCATCTGTCAACCTTTGGTTTTTAAATATTATTTCAATATCAAGAGCTCAATAGTTAAACGTTGGACAAAGTTTATGATAATTTCTTTTCCCTTATTTTGAAGAGACATTTTTTAGTGTGTTTTGGCATCAGTCACTGCTTGACAATGTTACTAAAATTCCTCTTGTTGGGCCCCAATTTTTTTATTATTATTTAGGTTGCAATAGGAACCATAATTGACTTTTTTGCTATGAGTAAGACCATACTAAATTAAATTCTAACTTTCATACTTTTCCTCAATTATAGACCTCTTTCTCTAGTTCGTAACGAATTAAGAATCACCTCAATTGGAGGTCTACACCATAAGTTATGCCTCAAAAACCAAAACACATCCATTCAAAATTTTGCTCTTCGTCGCGGCTTAAAATCCTTCGCCGTGACATACAAAGGGTCGCTCGCCACGGCGAACATCTTCATTGAGGCTCGTCGCGACGTAGAAGAAAAGGCTCGTCGCGGCATAAATTCATACGCTCGCCGCGATGTCTCGCCCTGCTCATTGTGGCGAGTACGCATTTACTCGTCGTGGCGAGGCTGCTCTCAGACGTCGCGACGTGCGGCTCCATCGTCTTCTCCAATTGACTTTTCATCTTTTCTCTCTCTAAAAACCAGTATTAATCACTCTCAACTACCCATTCTTTACATAATAAATACCATAAATGCATCAAACAACAATAAATAACAACATTAAACCATCAAACTTACCAAATCAAGCCCTTAAATCCTCAAACCCTAAAATCTCTGAAAATCACCTCCACCTCTAACAACCCCGGTAATCTCCCGTAGCCACACCAAACATCAACATCTCTAAGATTTCTAGTTGATCTTCAACCACAATGAAAGAGAAACAAGCAAGGATCTCCAAGGGGGAAAGATCGAAATCACCAACAAGAAGAGGAAGAGTCGCGCCCTAGGGTGAAAGAGAAGATGACTTTATGAAATATTCAAACCCTAAGGTATATATAAAGGTTCAAAAGACATAAGTCCCCAAATTCTTTAAATTTCAGTCTCTAAATTCCAATGACTCAACAGTTTTATTCCTAGAAGCATAACTCTAATTTTTCATTGCCATTGGACAATTATCCCGGTACCATACGGTCAATCGGTCTGTCACTCAAAAATTTTCGGCTCGGGCATTTTCTCCCGAATTTCCAGAAAATTTCCTATGGGCCAATATCAACTACCAATAACTCTTAAACCATTCTAAATCAATTATTCAAACCCAAGTATTCCTAATTTCTCAATCAAATCACAGTCCAATCAATTCATGCTCACAATTAAATGCCGGAAAAATCATGAATGCATGTACCTAAAAATGCATGTGCAGGTAACTCATTCCTCTATAATTAGAGGCCAATGAATGCTCAAACCAGTAATATGCAATAAAAATTCTAACCTGTCCCAATTTACCAAAATGACCTTCCTATCAGTAACGGGATGTTACACCGAGCTTGCTTTTGAATCCTGCTTTAAAATTGCAAATCTATCTTTTATCTTTCCAACGATACCAAGTTTGTAAAATTTAGAGCTCAGAGTCAAAAGATATGAAGGTTAGAAGTTAGGAGGTCAGGATCGCGTGGCGATCGCGCGCGCCAGATTGGGCGAGTGGGTGCCCGCGAGCTTGTCGATCGGTCGCGGGGTAAGTTTTTGGCCGACCGACCTCTCTTCCTTCTTTTGGCCATAACTTCTTCGTCCGACCTCTGATTGACCTCATTTTCAAAGCGCTGGATTTCTAAGACATTTTTCTTTCCATACTAGATTGATCGGTTTTTTCTTTAGATTGAAAAAGATTGATTAGATCAAGGTGAACTGATCGGTTGAAAAAGTTTGAATAGTGTTCAGTATTTTGGAGATATCTCGATCAGTAGAGCTCCAATCGATCAGATTCTTATTGCAAATTAAACTAGAGACATGGATCTACAATTTATCTGAAGGAGCCGATCAATAATTTAGCCTCTAAGACTTTCAATTTCTTGATTGAAGTTAGGTGTAGTGTTCAGTCTCGGTTTTGTAATGGTCTGAATAGAGTTCAGTATTTTGGAGATAGATTGATCTGTAGAGCTCCAATCGATCGGATTCTTATTTCAAATTAAACTAGAGACATGGGGCTACAAATGTTCTGAAGGATCCGATCCACAATTCAGCCTCTAAGACTTTCAATTTCTGGAGTGAAGCTCGGTGTAGTGTTGAGCCGTGGGTCTGAAGAACAGACTTCAATATTTTGGAGCCCAAAATTATGAAAATGTGATTTTTTGGAGTTTTGAATTGGGGATTTAGGAATTGGTGGATTCAATTGGTTATAGATTGAATTCAATTTGGAGATTTTGAATTCGGGTTTTAGAATTGATATTGGGAAAATTTCGAATTAGGGTTGAAATGTCATAAACATGTATGGTACGCAATTGATTAGCTTCATGTGCATAATTGACATTGGAAATTGGATAATTAGTATTAATTATATGTTTTGATTGTTATAG